>CM022399.1:8696873-8879823 GCA_011833715.1 Carcinoscorpius rotundicauda | reverse complement strand
CACACCAAACATGCTCGCCCTTTTAGCCATGGAGCGTTATAATATGACAGTCACTCCCACTATTCGTTGCTAAAGGAGTACCCCAAGAAGTGGCGGTGGGTGGTGATGTTTAGCTGCCTTTCCTCTTGTCTTACACTGCTAAATTAGGGACGGCTAGCGCAGATAACCCTCAAGCAGCTTTGCGCAAAATTCAAACCAAACTATTCGTAACATATGAGGTTTAATGTAAATAATCGAATGTTTGAATATAAAAACCTACTACATTAGGTTGTTAAAGTGCAGAACAAACATCATTTTATTTTTCAACTTTCTTATGGTTATCTAACAAGAGTTTATGAATCTATAATAAAGTTATTGAATCGTATTTAATATAAAAAAATATTTTGTTGAAAGTGACGGAAATTCGTTTGAAATAACAATAAATGACAACGTATTATTCCTTCTATCACAAAACAATAATCAGAAATACTGGATAAAAATGTAATAGTTTATAGTTTCTCGATAAACTATGTTGCAGTGAATATTTCTAAAGAACAAACTAAATGGTAATTTTAAATTATAAACACTTGAAACGTTCTGACAAATTGAGACAACTTGAAACGCTTCATCTTTCCATGTATAACAAAATATTCGGGTGGGTTTTATAAGGACGTTTCGAAAGATTTGTTAATTTTCAAAAACTGCTCAGCGTCTTCTGTTGTGTTGTTGTTAGAAACTACTATTTTCCCTAAATATCGAAACTTTTCAAAACCTTTGGTGAACAGTTAAATAGCTTATACTATTGAAGTTAACCTGCACATCCAAGAAATAGTAATACCATAAACGTTGTTAATGTTGAAAATAGATCACTTTAACATTCATTTGAGATAAACAGAATTTCCTTTTGTTTTGTTTTGTGAAACTTTACTTCTATAATAAGAAATAATTAATTAAAAATTAGTATTTAATAAACCTCTCATTGACACAAAAAACTAAACTACATAGTGACGAATTAGTCATTTGAACTAAATATATTAATTTATATTATGAATTATAATTGTGGTTTCCTCAGCTTATTATATTTCTTTATGGCTTGTTAGTTATTTATCAGATTATATTACACGTATTAATTACAGATGTTTTGGGTTTTCAACGAATCATTCAGCAGAAAAATATAATAAAATGCAACATTTTTCTGCAGCCTCTGAAACCCATCTTTATAAACAGTTGTTCAGTAATTATTTTTAATGTTCGTGTAGATTTCATGGTTTATAAAGTGTGAATATTTACCTGTATACAATGAACGTTCCAATGGCTAACACAAGTAGTACAGTGAAGACTGCCAGTAGAGATGAAATGTATTTTGAGAACGAGGCTTCGTATCCACCAAAATGAATCGATGAACAATAAAAAGATAAATATTTCGTGTTAGTACTTATTATGTTCAGAATAAGTAAAAACTCGTGAACAGATCCATGGTGGAAACAAACCGTATCTGAAACACTAGGTAACCGGTTTTTATTAACACATAGATAATTATTTAAACGAATAAATTATCATCATTACTGGTGCGAATTACGTTTTTAAATTTTTTAAGCCAGTCTAGTGCATAATATAATACACGTGTGTGTTGTTTCGTGTGTAATGAAATATTTTTGTGTTTTATTTTAGTGGGAAAAAATACTAAATGATAGGCCTAGCTTCTCCTGTGAACAATCAGGGTACTCGACTCGCAACTTGTGGGTCAAGAATTCTGATCCTGTTCCATAAACTTTCAACCTTGAGAATGTTATTATTCTACGGTCAATCCCACTATTCGTTGATAAAGAGCAGCCAAGGAATTGACGGAGGATGTTGCTATCTAGCTGCCTTCTCCCAATGCTAATGCAGTCTTTAAGAACAGCAAGATAATAAGATAAGTGATGTAGTTTATTGGGGAAACTTACTAAACACCGGCCATTAAACAATTAACCTGGAGGGTTTTGGTACAGAGAAATGTTTACAGTTGAAAGTGGTAACTATAATAGCTTGTTCATACAAGAAGATCCAAGATACCGATGGAAATTCTATAGGTAGACTTATATAGAGGGCTATTAACAGAACATCAGAGTTTAAGAAGGATATCCCAGCAAAGTTTACAGAAACTTAAATAACCTTAGATATGTAGTTGTAGAATATAAAATTTGGATTCTCCACAAATTTAATGTATATTAATGTAAACATTAGACATTTAAAACAAATTGAAACAAAATCATAAAATTTACGTTTACACCTAAACCATATCAATAAAATCTTTACCCTAAATTAACACACGTAGATAAGCACGCTTATTAATTATTGTTCATAGCTAAATAAACAAAAAACTTTTTTAAAGTGGCTATTGTGATTGAAATAGGCCCAGCATGGCGAGGTGGGTTAAGACGTTCGACTCGTAATCTGAGGGTCGCGGGTTCAAATCCCCGTCACACCAAACATGTTCGCCCTTTCAGCCGTGGGAGCATTATAAAGTGACGGTCAATCCCCCTATTCGTTGGTAAAAGAGTTGGCAGTGGGTGGTGATGACTGGCTGCCTTCCCTTTAGTCTCCCACTACTAAATTAGGGATGGTTAGCGCAGATAGCCTTCGCGTAGCTTTGCGCGAAATTAAAAAAAAATCATTGAAATAAAAAACGCAATGTAATAAATGTTCAAGTAGTAACTTGGTATTACAGCAGACCTGTAAATGTGGATCATAGTCCCACGAATTTTCTATAATGTGTATATAACACAATATAAACATATTATAAATCATAGAAATCAGATGTGATTATTTTTCTCTGTGATTAATTCGATTAAACACATTTATAGAATACGCCAAATTCGCAATTTGGAACACAGTGCTTATATTTCAAGAAACAGAATAATTTATGTTTCATACTAACTGTTTTCGTGGCAACTTGGGTGACGCCCATCAAAGCCACAGAGGGGCACATCGAGAGGCGAAGAGTTCCTATACGGCCAGTGAATTGAAACACCAGGTATTGTTTTCCATACTTTAGTAACAGAATTATAGACGGCTACTTTCTAAAAGTAACAAAAATAAAAACAATGCAAGGGAAATAGCTTAATATATAATTGAAAAATATTAAGCCTAACGTGCACTTAAGTAGGATAAGACGATGACTAAATGTTGTGACGCAATCTTCTGATTATAAATTTAGATTTTATGTAATATTTCTGTATCTGTAGTTTCTGTGCTTCCCCTAACTGGTCTGGAAATATCATTGTTCAACTACGAGACAAACACAAAGTTGTAGTATTTAAAATGGACTAAAATATATTTGTGTAATGGCTATAAAAGTGAAACAGTGTATTAGCTATACATTGCTATTTTCTGTTCGTTTTAGGCTTAACGTCAAGAATATATGAGTAGTTTAATCGTAAACAAACGTGGTATTTCAACAAGCAAAATGGAGACGACTAACTGTACCGTTTCTATGGTGATCTAGTGATGTAATAAACTAAATTAATCTAAGCCTAAAATAGGATCGTAAGGCAAAGAAATGTTCTTTTACATTTAGGTTTAGTGCCTTTAATTATATAATGTAGTTTAATACTGATAACCCGAATCACGCACACGATTTAAGCTCCATGTATTTCAGATTTATCAGCATATACAATAAATGAAGTTGAAACCTTGACATTATTTAAAGCACAATAAAACAGACTCGAAATAATACATGTCAAGCACAATTCACAATATAAAACCAAAAACTCATACATTTTGGTTTTAACCTAAGATGGTCAAAATTGTTAAAATGTTAAAGTACTGTATTATCTTACATGAAACACTCCAGTTTCCTTCTTAAAATCTTTTAATACCATATTAGGTTCCCTATCACCGTTGATGTTTATGTATAGGTCTCCAGAAGCACCTGTAAAACAAAATGTTAAAGTGTAAGAATTGTAAACATAGTTTCACATTTGTTGGAGAACCGGTTCCTAAACAAATAGAAAGCCAAAACCGCAGGAAATTGAAATAAAACATTCTTTCATGTTCTAGTTGTCTAAAAGTAACCACAGAGCATCATGGCTATTTTACAAAAAGGTCAGAAAACAAAGTTCCATAAAAATTAAACACAATCAGGAACTAAGGATCACAGCAGTTTCTTCCAGCAATAAGTTGTTGTTACTAAATATTTGTTTTTCTTCGTTAACTTATTAAAATTCATTTCTTGAAAGACGAGTTGAAATATTTTTTTTAATTATCCCTGCAATGAAGATAACTACAAATTGTCCACTATCGAACACATTCGTCAAATTGTTAAGGTTTAAAACAGTTCCACGTTGTTGTCCACGTTTGTTTTTATATCAATTTCTTCTGTGTACGCCGTCAACGTTTTTGTTTAGATTAATCCTCCATACAATATTTCAAAGAGAGATAAGTGTGAATTATTACGGACACGTGTTTCGCATGTAATTAATGATTTGTACGTTTTAAATATTCGAATTTAGTTACAAAAATTGATAAATCTTATTATACCTTCGGTAACGGAATCAAAAATTCTCTGTGCGATAGCTCTTCCATCAGTTGGATTTCCACCCTCGGCGATAGTTTTATTCAAACCCGAAGCGTAGAGCAGAACACAATCGTGAGTGGCGCTCACAAACATATTAACCTAGCGGAAGAAGGCAAACATTTCTCATGAATTTCTAAATAAAATATGTTTTATTATTCCTTTTCATGGCAAATACTGTGCTAATATTATTATATATATACACACACACACACATAGGTCCGGAATGGATAGGTGGGTTAAAGCGTTCGGCTCCCCGTCGCGCCAAACATGCTCGCCCTCCTAGCTGTGGGTGCGTTATAATGTGACTGTCAATCCCATTATTTATTGGTAAAAGAGTAGCCCATGAGTAGCAATGTAAGACTAGAAAAAAGACAGTAGTTATCACCACGCACCGCCAACCCTTGAGCTACTCTTTTACCAACGAATAGTGGGATTGAACGTCACATTATAACGCCCCCACGGCTGGGAGGGCGAGCATGTTTGATGTGACGGGAATTCAAACCCGCGAACATTAGATGACGAGCCGAGCGACTTAATCATCACGTCCTGCCGGGTCTATTAAAATTGAATACCCAATGTATATTCTAATTTGAAAAAAGAAATGTTAGATTCGTTGTTAATTCCAAGGACACCAATGTTGTATTACATTAAGAGTAAGACACTACACTTCACAGACGATAGTAATAAGGTTTTGAGATAAATGTAACTTTCTTGTTTTAAAATAATATATTTGTGTAATATAATTAAAACAGTCCTTAAACGTCAAAAACACTTCAATAGAAAAATCAGAAATATTATTTGTTTCTTCACAAACAATGAGTAAAACATAACATCAAAATGTCTAAGAAACAAACAGAACCAGCCTGTACATACAGCTTTATTTTCGTATGAGATGTTGAATTCGTCATTAGAACGTTTCAGGACTTCTTGTGTGAATTTGACGTACTCATTCTCCTTGGGTTCCTGGACTGAGACGACCAGAAGTGAGTACAGAATCTGAAAAATGAGGTCTTTTCGTCAAAACAGACGAAATCGTCCTTTAGAGCGGTCTTAAGTACTGTAACAAAATATTAATACCAATTACGATGGTTAATAAATAAAAAAATACATAAATTATAAAATCTAGTAATTCTCTTACGTTAATAATTATGTGGTAATATTTTTCATATTATTATGCATATAATTATTAAAGTTAATATCTAAATACGCCCTCTAGTAGCTCAGGGTTAAGACTGAGGACTCTGATCGCGAAATATGTCATTAGATATTCGTGCTTAGCAAACGTAAATAAATTCATTTCACGTCCTACTATATCTTTCCGTTATTTAATGTAATTATTGTTATCTATTAAATCCTGATATATATATATAATTATTTACGGCACACAATAAAAACAAAATAATTGTTTAATTCTCACAATGTTTACAGTTAATGCTTTGTGCAAGGCTTAACTGTGAACATGTCATCAGAGTTTAATATAACTTAATTTTTGTCTCTTAGTCAGATCCGAGTGCTCGTGATATTCATCGTTGCTGCAAAAAGCGAGATGAAGAAAAATGTGTGTTGAAAGAGTGACAGTAAATTTCCATCATTCGATTAAGTAGTCCAAGAGTTCAAGATGACTTTTATTGACTAGATGCTTGTTTCTTAGTCCAGGCTGAAAATTAGAGAAACAACTAGCGCAGATAGCCTTGCTTGTTTGCGCGAATAATTCGAAAGCAACAAACAAATCTTCCTGTAATTACAACCATTGTCTGTCATTTGTGTCTAAGAGTAAGATAAAAACCTGGATGTCTCATTGAAAAAAACACGGCATAGTCTGGTGGTTAAAGCATTTGACTCGTAATCCGAGGGTCGCTGGTTGGTATCCCCGTCACACCAAATATTCTCGCCATTTTAGCCATGGGGGCGTTATAATGTTACGGTAAATTCAACAATTCGTTGGTAAAAGAGTATTCTAAGAATTGGTGGTGGGGTATGATGACTAGCTGTCTTTCTTTCACTGCTAAGTTAGGGACGGCTAGCGCAGATAGCTCTCGTGTAGCTTTGAGCGAAATGCAAACCAAACCATATATAACTGTTATTTTGACGTTTTTGTTATTGTTCTCTTCGTAAACATATTTGGTCTGCCATCCAACAAAAAATTAATTACAATTTATTTATAATAATTATTAACATTGTTATCCTCACATTATATTTATTATAAACATTATAATTAACATGCTTCTTGTTAAGAACATTTCACAAAAAGCTACACAAAGGTGTCTGTTTTTTCCCATTACGAGTGAAAAAACAAGTCGAGAGAGAGGTTAAAAGAAAGTGATTCCTCTGACGTGTACGAAGAAGACACACTAACACACCAAAGACACACACATAGGCGCGACAGGAACACACCCAAGACACACACAGGGCGACAGGAACACAAAAGAAACACACAGAGGCGCGACAGGAACACACCAAAGAAACACACAGAGGCGCGACAGGAACACACCAAAGACACACACAGAGGCGCGACAGGAACACACCAAAGACACACACAGAGGCGCGACAGGAACACACCAAAGACACACACAGAGGGGCGACAGGAACACACCAAAGAAACACACAGAGGCGCACAGGAACACACCAAAGACACACACAGAGGCGACAGGAACACACCAAAGACACACACAGAGCGCGACAGAACACACCAAAGAAACACACATAGCGACAGAACACACCAAATAAACACACATATTCTCTACAGAACACACCAAATACACACACTATTCTCACAAACACACCAAATAAACACACATATTCTCTACATTAACACACCAAATAAACACACATATTCTCTACATTAACACACCAAATACACACACATATTCTCTACATTAACACACCAAATACACACACATATTCTCTATGTTCAGCTTCTACGTTTTTCACAACTTGTGGAACATGCTATAATATTGAAGTTATACAAAAAGACGTACACTCAACGAAAAATACTCTGATAGAGTATTTGAAATAGATGATCCACATTCTGAAAAAACTAATAATTTCTACTTCACTTGACTTATGAAACTAATTAATAACACTTTATTACGGAAAGTTACTTAAAACTGAATGAAAAGTTAGTTAAGAATCATTAGCGATCGTTTATAACGAAGTTATTTATCTCTTTGTTCTTCATTTAACAACCTAAAAAAGTATTATTCCTTGTTTTATCGTAACAAATGTATTCACATCTTGTCATATTCAGGCTTTATAGAAGACGTTAATGGATCTGTGTGTCAAGTCTTTCAACTGTATGATGTTTTTTGGCGCGTCACATTCTGAACTTTCTGTAATACCTGTGAACGTTAAATCTGTAATGTCCATAAATGTTTGACAGTTCTGTAAATTATGAAGACTTAGTTTTAGTATTCAGTGTCATTAAGTAATCATAACAGAAATTTACAGAAAAAAAATCACCCACAGTGGACTCTACATTCCCTGGGTCTCAGTCCATGAAATAATAAAAAAACTCGATATCTTAAGAAACCAAATAAACACAATCATAAAACTTGATAAAATTAACAATGAAATCGATGTATGAAGCATCACTTCATCAACATCAACACATTTCCTCAAAAACCTGTTGAAAAAATACACATGCACACAAACATGTCAAGATCAACAACACAACCAACGACAAACAAAGAATAAACTACAAAACTTTACACTGCTGTATACCATATGTTTACAAACAAACAAACAATAAACTACAAAACTTTACACTTCTCTATATGATATGTTCACGAAATCAGCGAAAAAAAATAACCAACATTTGTCAACAACTTTTAACAAAGTACAACATTCCAGTAAACACCAAATATATTGAAACACCACGTACAAAACTACACTGACAAACACAACACCAACATAATTTATAAGATGTAATACAACAACTGTCACGACTTCTATGTTGGAGAAACAAGGAGACAAATGGAAAACTGATTCGAAAAAATGAAAACAAAACACCTTCACACATTTTTGAACACTGCAAATCAAATAAACACAACATAACAACAGAAAACACCCACACATTAAGTGGGGAAACAAATATAAACGAGAAACTAACAGTTGCAAACTTTAATTGTTCATCTGAAAATGACCTAAGAAGGTCAAAACGTTGTTCTCAGATTTATTCTAATGAAAGTGTTAATACTTGTACCAGCCGTCTGGGGATACACAGAATTATATTCTCCACCTAACGTTTATTCCCTCTCGGCGGCTTCACCTTCATACACGATTTATAATATATTATTATTCGATATCAATTTTCATACGAAGTCCGTTATTGAAATAAAAACCTTTCGAATACTTTCCTGACCACAAAAATACAGAAACATAAAGACATACAGACAAGTAAATTGTTATGTACCAAATAACTTTTCCTATAAAGCATACTTATACACAGTAACAACTCGTATGAAGCATATTTATACACAGTAACAACTCCTATAAAGCATACTAATATACACTAACAACTCCTATAAAGCATACTTACACACAGTAACAACTCCTATAAAGCATACTGATACACAGTAACAACTATAAAGCATACTTATATACAGTAACAACTCCTATAAAGCATACTTATACACAGTAACAACTCCTATAGAGCATACTTATACACAGGAACAACAAATCACAAGTAATAAACGTTTCTTAAAATTATTACGTTTTTTACAACGAAACTACAGCTTCATTGTTAGTTTCTCACAAGATATTTATGTTCTTATTTAAAATATTAATCACTGTTCTCCTTGATTCTGGAATAAATGTTCACAGAGTTTTCTTTTTGTTCTTTTCTCTAGGTGAAGGAATATCCGATCTGGAAGAAGTAGTTAAAAAAGAAAACAATCTAGTTTTACTATTTTCGTACGAAGTTATCCACGGATGACATCCTAAAAATTGTGACACACAAAAAAAATAATTTTATCTGCAGACGAGCGTTACCTGAGAAACTGGATTGACACCATAGTTTTGTGGCAAGTCTCCTAACTGTATATCGAGGCTCACGAGTTCTCTACCCAAGAAAACGTATTCTCCGTTCCCCATTCCAAGATGATAAGCAGTGATGAGAATGTCAGTGACCACGGCGTATGACGTCATCAGTATAAACACTGATTGAAAATATTTGTTTATAACAAACATGATGACCTAGCAAACACAAACTTAATACTAATAAGCACAAATGTTATAACAAGTAGTCTGTATATAAATATGTACAATAATGACATTACACACGTGATGTGGTTGTTTATCACAGACAATACGTAAGTATATTTGTATTAACAAGTGGAAAAATATTTTAAAAAACGTATGGATGTGTGCCTAAAAAGTGAGTACACATGGTAAGAATGAACGTGTTCTAGCAAAAATTATTCTGTACTGCCTCACAAGTGGGCGTGCCCAACACCAAGTGCACGTGTTTTTTCTTACACATCGTTCATTAATTTGTCCTGATGTACTTTATGTGTATCAATAGGGTGTGTATGCACCATACTACTATGGTATGTCTATGTAATGGTATGTTTGTACACATTCTCTTCACGTATGCTGAATATGTGACGACACACACTGTAGTGTGCAATGATATTTGAGTGAAATAGTGCAAATTGTGGTTGTATGTATGTGTGTAAAATTTTAACAAATTAGTTTATTAATTTGATCAACTACTTCACACTCGTCTCTGTATTGTTTTATCTGTTGAAGTCATAACTGTGTAAGTCTGTTTGTCACACAGCTAGAAACGTTCAACAATGTTACTCTGGGAGATTTAGACATTTGTGATTTTGTGAAATTTTTATCTCTTTTGCTGACTTCTCTCAAGTGGTTCTATGACCTGTAATTTTGTACGTGGTTTCTTTATCACCTACAGGTTTCTTTGAACTACTTTTGAAGATTTATTATTCGGTTGTTAAAGGTGTATATGAGTACACAGTTTTTATGGTGTGTATTATCCTTCTATTGTCCTTCCCACTATAAATACTGTAGTACTTAGGATAATTTAATAAAATATGGACAAAAATTTTCGTCCACTTAGAATCTTTAAGGTCACTTCATGTTAACTAAACAATAGATTATTAGTATTTTTACTCGATGATTTTTAAATTAGATAATTCTAAGAAACAAATCTTGATAGAAATATCAAGCAAATACTCAATAAAATACACTATGATGTGAAACATTTACAAACTTTCTATCAAGCATTGTAATTAATCCATGAAAAATATTGTATTAGCTCTATAGCATCATAAATAATTCTGGACTTTAAATCGATTATTTAAAAATTTATTGTGTAACACATTATTCACCTAGTTTGAAATATATTAGCCGATAAAAGGATGTTATTTCTCTGAATGGTGAGAAATTTAAACGCAAAAAACAATACAACTTGCTTCAAAAATGGTAACGAGATAATTGCAAAGATTTTTGTGTTTTCTTTTTCGAAAGTGAACGTGAAGTGATCCGGATTATGACGTTTGACACTTACCACGTGCAACCTGACTACACCTCATCAAATGTTTAGCAATGTTGAAATCTGGAGATCTTGAGTCAAATAATTCAACTTTTGACGTGAGTTTGTTTCTTTTCTCAAACATCTCGTGTTGAAGTGCTTCTCTGTAATATACTTCCATGTTAATACTGACATCTGACATCAGACACACGTGATGCCACTTAAAGTGCTGTAGCAACATGCTTGTGGCAACAGCGACTGTTTCAACATTGTACCCAACTCGAATTAACGTAGAAAATATTGTTTTATCTCCGAGATCACCACCAGAACCGCTAGCAGTGCATATAGGAATGTTCCAATACGACGCCATTCTGCCAATTGTCGTAAGTGGAAATGTACAGGCTGGACCCATGAATGCTCTTGTACCATACTCGAGCACTTCTTTAGCTGCGATTGCCCCAGCTGGCATAGCTTCTGGTCCTGAACAACCACTATATCCTCCCACATAGCTGGTCGTGAATTTAATATGAGGATACATTTTCTTAGCCTTTTCCACAGCGATTTCAGTAGCTGGTTTGAAAATCTTGAAGTCGAAGCCCATTGATGTATCCGTTACTGAACGGTTAAGAAACATGGCTGTTATTTTAGCTTCAAAAACGTACTCTGAATGAATACCTAAGCCTAAAATCAAAAGGATTGTCCATTGAAAGCAGATCATCTTCTGTAACATCGAGCGTACTCCAGAGAATGGATAACCTTTGTTCAGAATAAGTATCTATATAATACAGTAATCCGATTCGACTTTAAATTTGTGATTACAAAGACAAGTAAAAAATGTAAATATAGCAATAGTTGGTTGTTCGTGACCTTTATCTTTAATAGTTCTCATCAACTTGGTAACAACAATGAGTCCAGATGCCATTAGTGATATATAGAGTCAATCAATAAACGATTACATACTGAGCTAAATTCGGAATACATTTATTTGTTTCGTACAGTCTCTTCTTGTCCTTATCCAAAATATTAAAAAAATCATTCACTAAAGGTAATCTTCTAACGCTATTGTTAGTTGTTGAGACATATGATTATATAACTCACGTTTCGATCAAATATTTTCTTTAAAATACTTTGTTGCCAATTTTTGTAAAAGTAGAAGAAAAATTATAAAAGTTTTGGTTCAGTTCTGATCATTATATGAATATGCAATGTGAAGTTCGTTTGGAAAATGAATCTGATTTGTTTAAACGAATATTGTGATTGGTGGACCTTTTTAAATCACGTTATATTGCTAGTAACAAAATGGGTGAAGTGAACTTTAATATCAGTTGTCTCTAATGACTGTTGCATTGGAAAGAAAACTACAAACATTTGGACTCGGCATATTCAAGTAGGCTAAGGTATTTCTCGTAATCTGAGAGTCGTGGGTTCGAATTCCCATCGCACCAAACATGCTCGCCTTGGGAGCATTATAATCAATCCCATTATTCGTTGGTAAAAGAGTAGCATAAGAACAAGCGGTAAGTGGTGATAACTAGCTGCCTTCTATCTAGTAATACACTGCTAAACTTGGAACAATTAGAGCACACAGCCCTCGTGTAACTTTGCGCGAAATTCAAAAAACAAACAAACTAACATTATATACTATTAATGTTATTTAATAACTTGGACTGAAACGTCCTTTTTAATTACAACAATATTTTAATCAGACAGAAACGTTCATTTCAGTTGGAGTTTACAAGAGACGGTTGTTTCATTTGGAGTTTACAAGAAAGTTTCGTTTTATTTGGAGTTTACAAGAAACGGTTGTTTCATTTGAAGTGTACAAGAAACGGTCGTTTCACTTGCGGTTTACAAGAAAGTGTCGTTTTATTTGAAGTTTACAAAAAATGGTTGTTTCATTTGGAGTTCACAGATTCTGTTACTACTTTAGTACACATACTTCACATGTACTGGAATCTGTTTATGATTAGTACACATACTTCACACGTACTGGAGTCTGTTTATGATTCGTACACATACTTCACACGTACTGGAGTCTGTTTATGATTGGTACACATACTTCACACGTACTGGAGTCTCTTTATAGTTGGTACACATACTTCACATGTACTGGAGTCTGTTTATGATATTTTCAAAACTTCATTATCATGATGTAACAGTTAGACGGAAATTGAAACTAGTAAATAAAACTTGAAAGTAAAAATACAAATTTGAGTTAGTGCATATGAAAAAATAACAAATATTTTGAAATAGGCTGTGTTATTCGTTCTGTCTTCTCAATAGTTTTAATTTTTAATTTCACGCAAAGCTACAGGAGGGCTATCTGTGCTAGCCGTTCCTAATTTAGCAGTGTAAGAACAGAGGAAGGCAGCTAGTCATCACCAGCCACCACCAACTCTTGGGCTACTCTTTTACCAACAAATAGTGGAATTGACCGTCACATTATAACGCCTCGACGGCTGCAAGGGCGAGCATCTTTGGTGTGACAGGGATTTGAACCCGCTGCCGTCGGAAAACTAAACGAGCGCACTAACCACCTGGCCATGCTGGGCTTTTCCTAAAGGGACAAAGAGGCTCAAAGGACAGCAGGTGAATTTGTTAAAAATAATGACTTTATCTCTAGAGCCCCAAAACGTTAAGACTACACGTTATAAGCGTATTATTATTGGCTTTTACCCAATCTGTCTTCTTTAATTTTTATAATTAAGAATAATTTGTTCGACCACATCACATTTCTTATTTGTCTCATTTAAGTGGTTTATCCAAAGATTTCATATAATTCATTTGTTGTAATGATATTTACCAAGCGTAGCAGAAGAATGTTGTGGATTCACTTGCATTGAATATCAGTAAGTTGGTGTATTAGTTGACGAAGATTGGACTATCTAATCTGTTTTTCCTGGTTTCATCATTATGTGCTTACAGTATCAATGCCCCTTCCTCACTGAAGACAGTTGCCAAAATTTCCTGTTGCTGATAAAGTAAAATGACAGATATATTAAAGCAGTTTAACAGGAAACTGTTTCTGTCACTGTGACATTTGCTACAAATACACTCACTATCAAAACCTCTTTCGAACTCTGTAACATTTTTGCTTTCCCCATACCTTTCAGTCTGACTGCGAGTTTGTTGATGGATCATGTGACACATCATGTGATCAACCTATCTTCCACTTGCAGCTCAAGTCAGGGTAAGTCCGACATGATACATAGTTCCTAACAAAATGGCTGGTAAATATATATCAATTACGTATTATTTTTTGTAATGTTACTACAAATATTTCAGGAATATCCCAGAGGAAGAATCAAACTGCCCAGCACGATACGTTTTTTGTACTAAATAGCAAGTAAAGAATTTGATCACGTTTATAAAATTATTATCTCAGTATACACGAATGAAATAAATAGTTTTACATTTTGAAATGAAATAACTAAAGGACTACTATAGGTTCACAACACAGTTTATCATAAAGTGTAACTAAAAATCACGATAGTTCAAGTATTTACAAAAGCCAGTGTTAAACTTAACATTTAATATCATATTTTAACATTCAAGTCCAGTGCGTTCTAAAATATATAGTTTTACCCATGTTTATGTTGTCTAATAAACAACATAACAAGTTAACAATATTTTTGAGATTGACCACTTGTTTGTCCACCCTTGTATATATACTGTTTTAGTCATATCTTAAACATGAAAAGAGATTCATTAATAAATGTTACGTCATTCAGTGATTTACATATTAAAAATAGTTTAAATCTGTAAATTGTCTTGCCAGGAACATAAAAACAGAAAGAAAGGAAATTGTGGTATTTGTAGATGTTGTATACCATTGTATTCACAATCAGATAAATCAAGTTATATTAATTAGAAGTGAAGAAAAAATAAGTAATGAGATGAACAAGTGACCTGAGAGGTCAAAATAGAATTATATTAGAAGTAAGCAAGAGTATGATATTGATTCTGGAGAAGATGGGAACGATGAAACCTCTTAAAACCATTACTGTTATGTACAGCTGTATCGTTTTTCATACTTCATGGATTTTAAATATGATAAAATATTCTAAATAGTAGAGTTAAGTAGTATATTTCTAGTGATAAACACCTTCTGGAACATAAACCTTCAAACTTTGTCCGATATTTCGTGGTCAGGATTCTCACAATTCTTAATATATAATAACATAGGTTGATAAGTTTTTACACGAGTCCTTTGAGTTAGAAGATGATGTGAAACTCTTGATATGTTAGTGTGCACTGGAATTATCGTTGTCTTTATTATCAGTTTATTAGGGTTACGAGCTGGTCGACGTTGATAATTTGACTATATTTATTTTATGAAACATCTTTAAAAACAATAATTAAGTTTCAAAAAGGTCTCATAACTTATTTAACTTTTATTTTTCTCCTGGTATTTCGAAACTTATGTACTAACAGTGTTAGCATGTTAAACATGTCGAACATCGTAAGACAAGTGTAACTTTGAGATTAAAACTAAAGAAATTAAGTTTTAGACTGTTAAATGTTCGTGACATGAAGTATTAGCTGGAAAACGAAATCAAGTAATTTAAGATATTGAAATAGGAAAGTAAGGTGACTTATATTACGTAAAGTGCTTTAAGAATTTTAATTCTACATACAGTAAGATTATGAATTCTGTTTCCTTTAATGTAATATTCATAACGCTAACGCAACATTAACTTTGCCATTGATTTATGAGAGGCTATCATTCATTGGGTAATAACGCTAACGTAATATTAACTTTACCATTGATTTATGATAGGCTATCATTCATTGGAGAGTTTTGAACAAAATGTCTGTAATAAAAAATTGCGAGCTTTGTTTTTTTAATATCTTCAGTGACTGAAATTATTGATGATACAACTAAGTTCCCCACTTGTATATATTATTTATATTTAAAAACAAAATTATGTATTGATGTTTGTATTACGCTTTGTAGACTAATTTCTTCTCCAAAGTGATAAGCCCACAGTAGGCATAGTACATATAGCCCATATTCTAGCTTTGTGTTCTGCAACAACAACAAAATAAAGAAACAAAGTAAACTGGCCTGGCATGGCCAGGTAGTTAAGGCACTCGACTCGAAATTCAAGGGTCACGGGTTCGAACACCGTCACCTCCAAAATACTCGTCCTTTCAGCCGTAAGGGCGTTATAATGTCAAGTCAATCCCTAAATTCGTTGGTGAAAGAGTAATCCAAGAGTTAGCTGTGGGTGGTGATGACTAGCTTTCTTCCCTCTTCTCTTAAATTACGGACGTGTAGCTTTGCGCAAAATTTCAAACAAACAAACTGTATTTGAAGTTAAGTTGAAAAGTGACAAAGTTGAAATCTTATACTTTCTACATTTTTAAAATTTAATAACAGTCGGCCTCAGAAAAAATATATTAACCACTTGTAGCTTGTAACACGTAGGTGTGAAAAGTGATTTCTAAATTTTCATTGGCTGCTCTATAGCCCAATAAGATCATGGAGTTTTAAAAATATAACTTTAGAGTGTCGATGGCAGAATTATAGAAGACATTGTACTTTAAATGTTATAATTTTGTAGGTTGGGAAAATAAAACCCAGGACAGGCGAAGGTACAAGATTTAAAGTCCACATTCTCACACAAGGTGCATGTGTGTGTGTGTTTTTTTATAGCAAAACCACATGTGGCCATCTACTGAGTCCAGCGAGAGGAATCGAACGGCTGATGTCTGCTCTGTAAATCCGTAGACTTACTGCTGTACCAGCGGCGGACTGTACGAAACCCTTTGTTTTTTGTTTTGAATTTCGCGCAAAGATACTTAAGGGCTATCTGCGCTAGTCGTTTAAAATTTACCAGTGTAAGATTAGAGGGAAAGGAAATAGTTTTAACCACCCACCGCCAACGCTTGTGATACTCTTTTACCAACGAATTGTTAGATTGACAGTCACATTATAACGCCCCCACGGCTGAAAGTGCGACCCTCAGATTACAAATCGAACGCCACATGGCCATGCCGGGTCCTTACTCAAGGGAAAATAATAGTTTTAAATATTTTTTTACAATTAAAACTTGCATAATGCAAAAACCTATTTTGTTATATATGGTTTTATGTAAAGTTGGTTCGTATAACGTAATTAAATAATTAAACTAAATGTTGAATATAAAACATCGTGACATGCGCAGTTTGATCTACTTCACGCACCTGTTTAATGTACAATAATACACGCAGGCACATTCACGTTCGCTTCCAGAGATTGGAATTCATCAGTTTTCCACATTTCCTGCTGTTGTCGATTTCCACAGTGATATTCACTCATCTACGTAAGTATGAAGTCAAAACTACCGCAACCCACACTTATAATTCTGTAAAAATCAAAGCTGAAATACCAAAGGAACTGTTCACTCAAAGCTCCAAAGATGGAACACGTGACAAGAAATATTCTTCTCAACATATGATATGCTAGAGACCAGTAGAGGCAACTCTGACAGAAAACAGTAGAGCCCTTGTTTTGTGTGTTAAACTTGTATCATTTTAGAAAGTAGCGGGCAAAATGAGATAGGACTTCAAGAAGAGGACATATTTGACATTGTGTTAATACCTAGATGTAACACTGATTATAGTATTGAAATACTAAGTCTTTTCTTGTCCTTTTAGACATCTTGCTAAATTGCCAAATCAATAGATCTATAGCGTCAACCAAAATATACAGAATTACTTTCTTTGTTATAGACTTTAAGTTGAAATTTTATTTTAATTATTTAAGTTTAACTACGTTATATTTAAGTGAAAATGGCCAAACGTATATGACACCCGATCATCACAACCCACATGTGCTTGTTGAGCATTACATTCCAAAACTATGAACAGTTATATGGAGTTAGTCACCCCTTTGCTGCCATAGCAGGCTCCACACTTCTGGGAAGGATTTTCACTAGATTTTGGAACATGGCTGTGGGGATTCGCTCCTATTCAGCCACAGGACCATAAGTCAAGTCGAGCACTGATGTCGGACGAGAAGGCCTGGCTCGCAGTCGGTGTTCCAACTCACTCCAAAGGTGTTCGACGGGGTTGAGGTCAGAGCTCTGTGCTAGCCAGTCAAGTTATTTCACACCAACCTCGGCAAATCATGTATTTATAAACTTCACTTTGTGCACGAGAAGTTGGAAACACGAATTCCCTAGAATATCATTGTATGCTATAGTATTAAGATTTCCCTTCAGTGGAACTAAAGAGTCTATTCCAAAATCATGAGAAACAGCCCCACACCATTCTTCCTCCTCCACAAAACTTTACAATTGACACTATGCATTCAGGCAGGTAGCATTCACCTGGGTCTGCTAACCCCAGATTGTCCGACAGACTGCCAGTTACTTTCTTGTTGTAAAGGTGGCATCCTATGACAGTGCCACGTTGAAAGTTACAAAGCTCCTCAATACGACCCATTCAACTGCCAGTGTTTGTTTATAGAGATTGAATGACTGTATGCTTGGTTTTATACACTTGTTAGCAATGGGTATGGCTGAAATAATGAACCCACTTATTAGAAGGGGTTTCCACATACTTTTTGCCACGTAATGCACATCACACAAAATATTCACTTAAGACATTGATTGTGGATTAATGCTAAAGGAAGTATTGACTGGGTACAAGCAAAAAAAATAAATAAATAAAGAACGAACATTGGTAAAACATAAAATAATGACTGAACATATGTGAAACAAAAATTCAAGACTAGGTACAAGGAAAACATAAAATGAACAATCTTTATCAAGTCAAAGAAACACAAGTCTGTCTGTCTGATTGAATGTTTAATACACATTAAATTGTCTCTCGATAAGACTATTTTACATGAAAACCAAGTTCCAAGTAATTTTATTCCAGCATTTATTTGTTCTCAAGAAACCTTGTATTTATCAAGAACACCAGTGTTAACCACGTGACTGGTCATCATTATTAGAACATCTTGGACAGTGAACCCCCAATGAAGGACATGAGTGTCGACATCCTTACATAACATTTGGCAATGCACCTTTCAGACAGTAACAGGTGTTTCTACTTTTATGTGGTAAACAAAACTGTTTAGTTAGACTCGTTTACCCTTACATTCACAAAAATGTCCAGAATAAAAGATGAGCTCAGAATAAATATAAATATAGTACAGGAAAATATTAACTGTGGTATCTCGTGATGATATATTTTGGTACATTCAAGTGTCATTTGGGAAATTAGAAACAGGTTCACTCACTTTTACTTCAAAAGCTCCCAACAATAAAGATGTTTTCCAACTACACAATTCTTCATACCTGAATATAACTTTCTGTATCACTGGTATTATAAAATTACATTATGTTCAATGCACACCTACCAATTTTAATGTTTTTCTTGAGGAACACATTAATGCAGAATTCTCGCTTATATACATTTATATTACAACGAATTTTAATATATTTAAGAAACTGTTAAACTTCTTTAAATACATCATAAATTATCAAAACCTAATTCAATGAAAACACGTGGTTCTTACCGTATTACTTCTGTTGGGAATAAAAATTAACACATCCAAACGATAGTGAGTTATTATACGCTCTACCGTTCATGCTAAAATGGTTATTCCATAATAATGCCTTGCGTTTTATCTTCGGATGTTGTTTTCTTTATATTAAATCATGCAAAACGAATGATGTTACGTAAATAAAACTGGAACAAAACAGACAAAGAAATGCATTTTTCCATCAAACGAGTTTGTAACAAATTTTGTGCAAAGTAATTGTGTTATCCGTCCGTAAGTTATCAGTGATAGACTAGGGAAAGGGGAGCTAGTCAACACTAACCACCGCCAACTCTTGGGATACTGTTTTACTAGGCCTGGCATGGCCAAGCGCGTAAGGCGTGCGACTCGTAATCCAAGGGTCGCGGGTTCGGGCCCGCTAAACATGCTCGCCCTCCCAGCTGTGGGGGCGTATAATGTGGCGGTCAATCCCACTATTCGTTGGTAAAAGAGTAGCCCAAGAGTTGGCGGTGGCTGGTGATGACAAGCTGCCTTCTCTCTGGTCTTACACTACAAAATTAGGGACGTCTAGCACAGATAGCCCTCGAGTAGCTTTGTGCGAAATTCCAAAACAAACAAGACCCGCACAAATATAGATACAATTAGGAGCATCCAAAACAAACAATACTATTTTACTAACGCATGATGATGAACTCAAATGAAACAATATTTCATCAACATCATCCAAAAACCGTTGAAAGAATTACACACACCTAGATCAACAGTACGATCAACAAACAAACGAACAACAATAAATGCCAAGACACAACAAACTACACAACTTACACCGCTGAAGACCATATGTTTCTGATATTAGCGAAAAATAACCAATATTTGGAAAAAAACTTATAACATCACACAACACTCTAGGACACAAATTTATTCAAAATTGAGGTTCAAAACTAAAGTCCACACTCAGAGATGCCAACTATTTCAAATGACTGAGTGTAATGATTGTAGACAGAGCCCTTTCATTGTTTTAGTCCTTTAGATTTATCAGAAACAAGACAAACTTGTGAACGATCGCATTGGTATTTCTATGCCGCTTAAAAAACGAGAAATACCCATCTACGCGAGCGCTGATTGGCTGACAAGCACTGATGACGTAACTAGGGATTCCCCCACATACCCAGTACGGAGAAGTACCACACTCAAACTATATATATTGGTAGACGTCAGAGATACAAATATTTTTTATTATTTCAAACACAAGCATGATTATTACAAGTCGCCATTTTGGACTATGCCTTTTATTTATTATCAAAATTTATTTGTATCTCACTAGAAATTTTCTATTCACCCCTTTCAAGCCAAGGGGTAACAATTTATCACTTTATTGTATTGGTCTATATAATATATAATAATTTGGGAGTTGCAATAAGTCGTAATATTTATCTGTATGAGCGTATAGTCGTAATGTATACACCAAAATCGTAATGATTACGTTCAAATCGTAATGGTTGGCATCTCTGCACACCATGTAAAAACTACACTAACAAACTCAACACCAACATTATTTATAAAATACAATGCAACAATTGGAGAAACAAGCAGTAAAAGAGAAAATAGATTCAAAGAACAAAAAGAAACGTTCACACGTATTTGAACCCTGCAAATCAAATAAACACAACCTTAGAAAACACCTAAACACTAAGTAGGGAAACAAATATAAACAAACGCAAAATCAAAAAAGCCCTATTTATACAACAAATAAAACCAATGTAAAGGAACAACTTTAAGGGAACAATAACCTCACAACCAATTGCAGTGCCCCCTACAATCTCGTACCCGTTTATACTCTCGTCCCAAAGACATGTGCCCGGCAACGGTCAGTTGCAAATTCTTTGTTTCGCTGAAGATGACCAAAGAAAGTCGAAAAGTTATCTACTTATCAATAAAAGTGTTAAAACTCATACCAACCGTTCTGAAACAAGAAGTTAAACTGTGTGTTAAGTGAACGTACGAAGAATGTATAATAGCCAAACTAAGAGTACATGAATGTGTTTTAGGACATTCTGTTATTTACTTGAAACTTAGTCACATTACTTACAAGACAATAAGACTTATTCCCTTGTTTAAATCTATTTTACTTTATTCAAATGTGCAAAATGTTTACCAGATTCTTAGCTTTCGCACTAAAGAGGTTATATTTTCACTCTATGTGTAATTGCCAGCAATATTTCCAGAAAACGGCCGAATGGGTTTCGACAAAAATTGGGACACATGTGGGCCGACGATCCTATTTTTGTGGAATTAAAGTTACAGGAAGGTCTCGAAAATCCCAAAATGACCTACCTGTCACTTTGGAAACTGATATTCACACAATTATTTTGCTCTCTATAAAAAACCAAGCAATGTTTGGTATTATGTTACGTTTTTTATGTTTTAAGAACGCAACAGAAAGACACAGATAACAGCTTGTATAATTTATTACACTAAACTAATATATATGTAACGGATATAACGTAAATTATATATTAACAATGACAGACATTCACTTTTAACATTCAAAATCAATTACAACACAAAATGGTACTAGCCTGTATCTAATATAATGATCTAGAATGAAAGTCCAGAAACAATTCAAGTTCAATAATTTTGATGACGTTCCTTTTACGATGAATGTCCCTTGTTTTCCAATTTGCCTCGGTTTCTCTTAAACAGTCCCGTACGTGTCGACACTCAGAACAACCAGTAATTCAAATGACTTGCAAAGATTGATGAAACAAAATCACAGTTTCTGTAGATCTAGCTCTAGTCACAAAGTTAAGTTGAATAACCACACAGCGAACGTTGGAAACTTCTCGAACAAAGACACTACTTCTTGAATTAAATATGAACTTATGACTGACTCTTCTTCTTTTGAATAATTCTAATGTCTGACTCCTTTCTTCCTTCTTATCGCCGTCTGTTTATATATATTATTAGATCTCTTTTCTCGAACATTCACCGGAACTTCGACAGAGTAATCTACGCATGTATGTTTTTGCACGAGACTCTACGTCTAGACGCTAGGCCGCCAAACATTTCCATTTATAGTCATATATTTGATCTACCTAATTCTAGAAAATTCCAAATGTTATTCTAAATGAAGAACAACGTATTTCACTCTCTAAGCCTTGAAACAGTAATACAAATATGAAAATATAAATAATAGAAATGAAAATTTAAACACAACACGACATGTTGTCGTTTACAAAATATTTACACAACATTTACAAAACAATTAGTATTAAAAATTGGAAAGAAGACCTTTTCTTGTTTTTTGACGCTTCCATACATCGTACCGCACAAAGCAGTTTTCCCTTGTTCATAGAATTAAAAAGTCATGTTTTATTTTCTCAGTCATTAAATAACTTTTCGTGATTACTACCTTGTTTCTCTAATAGAGTCTCTAGGTGTTTAAAGAAGGTTCATGAGAAATTGACGTTAAACTACTTACCATGAGGACATCGAAAAGGCTGTATCGATAGGTCTTGTGTATGTCCCTGGAATCTTGAATACTCTCAGTACACGTTATAAGTATTAATGCTCACCCTCAAATTCACAAAGAAAGATGATAATTGTGTAGTACCTGTTGAGTTTATTTCTCTGATAAAAAATTAGACCTGAAAAAAACTTTTACTTTGCATGTAACATTTTCGAGTAACAAAAAAAAAATAACAATGATGAAAAGGCAGAAATATATTAAATCTATCGTTTTAAAAGAGTGTGTGGACTTCTGTGAACATCCATCAAGCCCCTTTTAGCTGTGACCAGTTCCAGCTTTGTCTAGAATGCAGAAACAATAAATTCCGGATACCTAATTGTACATTTAAGTGCCCCAAGTCAAAATTACAATCTGCCTCGAGGGCTGTTTAGGGTGTAAGTTAAGCCTTTATATTTGATATAGGTTAGCTAAAATTGGAAAGAAGACTTTCTCTTGGTTTATGACGCTTCCATACATCGTACTGCACGAAGCAGTTTTCCTTTGTTCATAGAATTAAAAAGTCGTGTTTTATTTTTTCAATCATTAAATAACTTTTTTTGGTTACTTTCTTATTCATTTTATTGAGTCACTAAGTGTTAAGAGAAGGTTCGTAAATGATTCACGTAAAACTACTTACCATGAGGACATCGGGAAGTCTGTACCTATAGGTCTTGTGAATGTTTCTGGCATCTTGGATACTCTCAGTATACGTTATAAGTATCAGTGCTCACAGTTAAATTCAACAAAGAAAGATGATCATTGTGTAGTACCTGTTGTCTTCATTTCTGTGATAAAAAAATTATGCTTTTACTTTGCATGTAACAATCTTCAGTAACAAATGAAATTGATGAAGAAGCACAAATATATTAAAGCTATAATTATGAAATGGTGTTTTTTAGAACACCTGTGAAGATCGTTCAAGCTCTTTTCATCAATGACCAGTCCATCTTTGTGAAGAAGGCAGAAACAATGAATTCCAGAAAACACAGTTGATAAATACATAGCATGGGCATTCTCCAAATTTGTAACATGAGCCAGCTCATTCATTAAAGACTTTTAATTTCAAGTCTAATCTAAATCAACTTAATCATAAAGCCTTAATGGCCAGTTTCGGTGTTAAACATCATATTTTAATACCCGTAACTTATAGTGCCGGATAAAGGATAAATGGGGCTTGGGGTAATATTTTAAAATAATACTAATAATCATTCACTCTTGTTTCTTTTCTTCTAGATTCACGAACTATAATTTATTTATTTGGGTAACCTGTACATTAATATGGTACTGGTGGTTTGTAAAGGGTAACTAAAAGAAAGATGTTGAAGGTAAAACCACCAAGAAAGTTAACTGTATATATTTTGTGTTTTTTTTGTATACTATTGTCGAAACGGACAATGTCCTTCTTCAGGTATCACTAACTGAACGAGCAATTAGTCTAATTAGTTCTTAAGTTGCCTCAAAAGCTTCACTCCAGCTACAAATGAAATTCCAAGGAAATAAAAGTAAGAAAAGAAATGTTTTCATTTGGTTCTATATGGAATAAAATAGTTCATGAGTGAGAAGAGTTTTAAACCTAATCTGACGGGCATTTTGTACTGTGCACACCTGAATATAACCTTAGCTAATAGTCCATATTTTAACAGTAAAGAAGTTTTAAGTTCATGAGTTTATATAATGATATTTTTACAAAATCATAAATTTTCCCTAATGTTTCGATGTTATATCCCTCTTTACAGAAGTTCCAACCACTGAAGCCTGCAAGATAGCCTTAAAACTGTATATTCGAGACGCTAATCCAACTATAGACATTCCCAGCAAACAATTGCAACCCTCATAGAGTTCACCACGATAAAGACAAAATTCATGTTCAACAACCAGAACTATATACCATCTAATGGGCAATCCAGTATCACCAGTTCTAGCCAATATTTTTATGACGCAAGTTGAAACACAAGCAATTAACACAGCATTACATCCACCACTGTACTGGTACAGATATGTAGATGACACGGTTGCGAGATTCAAGTCTACAGAAGACATACTTAATTTTTTCAATCACATTAACTCTATACATCCCAACATTAATTTCACATGTGAACAGAAAGAAAGCAATCAAATATTATTTCCTAACCTTAAAATTACAAAAGCTGATACACAATTCAAAACAGAAATCCATCGAAAAATCACCCATACTGGACTATACATTCCTTGGGACTCAGCACATGAAACTAAACAAAAGCTCAACACACTAAGAAACCAAATAAACACAGCCATAAAACTATGCTCACCAGATAAACTTATCGTTGAATTAGACAAAATAAAACAATACTTCATCAACATCAATAAGTTTCCTCCACAAACCGTAGAAAACATTATACACACACACCTAAACAGAAAGCAAAATCTACCAACAAAAGTAAATATATCTCACAAATCAAAAAATCACGAAACCATATACTGCTGCATACCATATATTCCTGACATCAGCAAACAAATAACCAGCATTTGGCAAAAACTAGTAACAAAATGTGACATTCCAGTTAATACCAAATTTATTCAAAAACCAGGCACAAAACTGAAGTCCATACCATATAAAAACTACACTGACAAACACCACACCAAATTATTTGTAAAATGCAATGTGATAACTGCCACGACTTCTATATTGGAGAAACAAGTAGAAAAATGGAAACTAGATTTAAATAACACAAAAAGTTTTTGAACACTGCGAGTCAAATAAACACAACATAACCATAGAAAACACTAAAATACTAAACAAAGAAACAAACGCAAAATTAAAGAAGCCTTATTTATACAACTTGAAACCAAAATAAACCAATATAAAAGAACGCCATTATACCTATATTAATATGATAAAATAAATAAAATTATATATTCAAACATCTAACATCGCCCTCTACATTCCCACACTCGGTTACACAACCCCTTCCAAACATATGGTCAGCTTCCGGTCAGTTACCTCTTTCTTTGTGAACCTGAAGATGACCAAGAAGGTCGAAACGTTGTTCGCTCTTCTATATAAAATATTTTCTCAACTCAAACCAGCCGTTTTTGCATATATAATGAATTCCAGATTCCTAATCGCACAGTCACGTGCCCCGAGTGAAAATTGCAGTCTGCCTAGAGGGTATTTCACGGTATAAATTCGGCCTTTCTATTCGGTATGAGTTAGCTAAAATGACCTTCTCGTGGTTTAAGACGTTTCCGTATATGGTACTGCAGATATAATTTTTTCCATTGTTTATAGAGTTAAATAGACTTGTTTTAATCACTAAAATAGCTATTGGTGACTACTTCTGTGTTTAATTAATTCAACCACTAGGTATAAAAAGCAAATATTTGAAGGTGTTTGTAATGACGACCAGGCAACTCACTAGTGTTACCTCTTGCTAGTCACTACCCTGTTTAGGACTTCTTTTTGGTATGGTCTTAAACTTTTCACCAGCTAGTATTTAGGCTAACTTCATGGTGTTTACATTTTCTCTATTAAATGCTGAAAAAGTTTTTTTAAATTTTATTTTCCCTTTCCTTATTTACGTGTTTCGAAGCTCTACTCAAATAAGTGGTTGAGTCTTACGACATAAAATGCATATTTTGTTTTTATATTCATTGGCCTTAAGATTTTGGCCAGCAGTGTGATGTTGAAGATATACATTTTTGGTAAATCCAGTATCAAGAATTAATTTGGTGATATTTTCTGATCTTTCTGTTATTTTAAGGACATGGAGTGCACATTTGTACCTGTGTGTCTGAAATAATAAATACATTGTGTCACTTCCTATTTTTCGGGCTTGGCATGGCCTAGCGCGTTAAGGCGTGCGCTTCGTAATCCGAGGGTCGCGGATTCGCGCCAAACATGCTCGCCCTCCAAGCCGTGGGAGCGTTATAAGTGACGGTCAATTCCACTATTCTTTGGTAAAAGAGTAGCCCAAGATTTGGCGGCGGGTGGTGATGACTAGCTGCCTTCCCTCTAATCTTACACTGCTAAATTAGGGACGGCTAACACAGATAGCCCTCGAGTAGCTTTGTGCGAAATTCCAAAACAAAACCTATTTATTGGCACCATAAACAATAATCTATAAAAAATTCCACTTTGGTATTCTAAATTCAGATAATTATAAAAATAACTACAATACGTACGAGAAACATTTGATTATTAAAGAACAGAATTTTAAAGTACTGTCCTTGTATGAAGAACTCGACTTTCACTGGAACTAAATCTGAAGGTTTTATTATATCTTTATTGATGTAATTTATAAATATGTTTTTTATGAATGTAGTTAAAAAGTTGACTAAATTTTAAATAAACGGTTCCATACTTAATAGATCAAAAATAGTATTTGTGTTATCACAATCAGAATAGTTTTCCTCTCCATTAATTGCCGTAAAAAAGAATATTTTTCTCTTAGAAAATAGTCATTTTTAGGAAGGCGCTTCTTAACACAGTACAGTGTTAGCTATCAGTACCTGACTAGACTCTCACAGGTTGGAAAGTAAATATTTCTTACTAGTTGTCTGACTTTTGTTTCTCATTTCAAGAACTTAATTCATTTTTACAAAATGACCTTATTTAAATATATACAATTAAATATTTATACAAAACTTCATATCTACAAATTATACTAGTTGAAATACGCGTGAAATGCAAGGTGAGTAATTTACTGATGTGACATTTTGTTCTTTCTTCTCAAAGTTCGGCCGCTTTATGTAATGTCTCGTCTCTATAGTTACTATGTACAAATATTCAGCAATATTGTGGTTCCATTTTATTGTTGTCTCTCTTCACATTGGTTGGAAATGTAACAATACTCTTGACTAAGTTGTTGTAATGAAATGACGTAAGCAAACGGAAAGTAAAATAACAGAAAAATAAAACTGATAAGTGAGGGATAACACCGGGAAAAGTCAGAAGATATTCTTAGTTGAGTTGTGAAAACAAAAATTTATCCTTTAAATCTAGTTAACAAGTTGTATATAGAATATAAATAAAAGTTTGTTTCTCGTGATCACAGGAATGATGATTTGTTGGTGTAGATCTCACAGCAACAAGTTTTTTTGATGTGACAACGTTTATTTGTCGTCTGTAGATTTGTTCTATACCAGGGGTTCCCAACCGGTGGGTGTATATATGTCTATAAAACTAGTTTAGAATTAACGAACTTTCTTCTTAAAGTACTAAATAAACTTTTATTTTACAATGGAATAAACATTTTTGGGAAAGTACAAGACCTCTAGCAATAGAAAAGTTAGATTGGCCCTAAAACAACGAATTAAATTCCTGCTCATAAATTTTATTTTAAAATGAAGTCAATGTTTAAGAGAGTTGTCGTTATTTTAAACTATTAAATCTCATTTTTACAATTTTGCGAAAGGTAAAACTGATTAATATATTTTAATTTCAAATGTTATGTGTAAATAAATCCCTTTTGCAAAACCATAAAGAGCCATTTGTTTTGCTCATATAACATTCAAATTCAATGAATAACAAATAAATTATTTTAACTAAACTTCTGTCCTCACCTTTAAATGAAATATTGTAAAATGAAACATCCCTTCAGTTTCCTCCACAAATCCTTGAGACATTTTTCATTTTTTGTTTGTTTATTTGTTCTTGACAGAAGGAAGTTTCTTTGTCCTCTGTGACATATAATTAGGTTTTACATAATATTTGTCAGATGGTTTGATAGAAATGTTTCGTATACAATTTGAAAGAATACTAAATATGTTTTGTTAAGATATGAAAACACTGTCAACGTTAACCAATTTGAATATGGTTCTAAACAACCATAAACTGGAATATCGTCTATAAAAGAAGAATGTTTTAGTTGTAACAACACTTCCACGTGAATGATACCAAGTTCCTAACAGAACACGATTCAGTTTTCATTACACCTTACTTAACCAAACATAACATTTTACTTTGAAACCACAATAAATTAGAATATGTCGCTCAGTGTTTTACATGTGTTTCTATAACTCAAGTCTATATAAACCAATAATCTACAACAATATTGTTCATTGAAATTATGTAAATTTCCCTCATGCAATCAGGGGCTCGATTCCTCTCGGTGGGCTCAGCAGATAGCCCGATGTGGCTTTGCTATAATAAAACACACACGTACGCTCTCATGCAAAGAGCCTGAAGTTTTTCTATAGTTCCCAGTAATGTGTGAAGCCAGTAAGGGAAAGTGAAATAAAATAATTCATTAAACAAAAATTATGTCAATTAATTGTTGTTTTCGTTTAACGCTTTAAATATAAAAACATTACTGAAGTTGTTCTTTTGTTTCTTCATATCTGAATATGGAAAAATACAGTTGCAGGCACAGTGCGTGTTAATGTTAAATTGACGTGGTTTGGTTTGTTTTGAATTTCGCGCAAAGCTACACAATAGATATATACACTAGCTGTCCCTAAATTAGCAGTGTAAAACTAGAGGGAAACAGCTAGTCATCACCACCCACCGCTAACTATTGGGCTACTCTTTTACCAATAAATAGTGGGATTGACCATCACATTATAACGCTCCCACGGCTTGAAGGACAACCATATTTGGTTCGACGGAGACTCGAACCCGCAATCCCCCTATTACGAGTCGACCGCCCTTGCCATCTGGCCATGCTGGCCATATTCACGTTTGAAAAGAACATTCTTGCAAAGCAATTCTCTGATTTCTTGACTTCTTCCCATGGAGTAAACTGCATTTCTGTTGGGTTTTTTTCATGACTTTGTGATAGGATAAATGTCTGACAGTCAAACAACTGCCTCTACAATACCAGTAACTAGGTCAATATTCAAACTTTTTAATAGCGATTAACTTGAGTCAGTCTAGAAAACAACCTCTTCGTTTTTTCTGTCTTCCTCGAGTACTTTCAATGGTTATTTCCTCACTCAGAGTTGCTGGTTTTCTTTATAATTCACTTTGTCCATCTCAACCTTGATTTTTATCTATTACGTCAACATTATTATTGGTATTTAATATAATTAATTCTGACTGAAATGAACAAGAACAAGTTCAGGTTTCCTTGGTTACATTTACAAAAAGTGTATGTATACATATGTTTATCTTTAAAATAAATATTTATCTGACAAAAGCTACTTTTTAAATAGTTTAATTTATATTTATTTGGTGCTTTTTACAAGTCCCTTGTTGTCCCTAAGCATTATATTATGACTTTTTATCTTTATATTCCATGGTAAAGAGTAGTCCAAGAGTTCATGGAGGGTGATGTTAACAAGCTGCCTCATTTGTTGTGTATTAACTTCAAAATAAATAAACATATTGGTAGTGATAGTCACTCTGGACAAGTTTTACATTATCAAGGTGACTGAACAACGTGATATTTAATGTCTGGAACACAATAGTAACAAACTGAGTCTGAAGAGAATCTCAATATAGCCAATCTTACTGGTGATCTTGAATATAGTGAACATTAATAGCTGCCGTGTAACGACATTATGTATGTATAGTGAAGTAAAACTATATACAAGACACAACCTCCACTACGTGAGTATAACATTTTACAAGTACAAGTGCAGTCTTTCAAATAAAACATGTAAGACTAAAATGTCACTATAAATATTTCTTCGTGTATTTTAAAGTAATTATTCTACGATGCGTTTTGATTTATTTACTACTTCTCTTCATATATAATATAGGTGATGGCTACTTGAAAACACCAACTGTTTGTTTGGAATTAAACACAAAATTACATGGGGACCATGGGTATCAAAACTCGGTTTCTAGCGTTATAAATTCGTAGCTGTACCGCTAGAGGTGACCGAGTGTATAATTTAGAAAGTATTTAGTGTATCTACATGTTACATATAAATATATTTATCTGTTATAGGCTGATAATTTTCTTTCACCTTATATTTAACATTTTTAAATGAGTCGTTTTGTACTGCTTTTATTTTTACATATTTTTATATATGTATAGTCTTAGTAATGAAGAACAAAGGGTTTAAAGTGTTTTAACTGAACTGAATATTTACTATTTAAGTTGTTTTTCGTCGTCACATTCTATACGGTTTTGTTGTGATCTATTTTATGAAACACTACTGTGGTTTATGATAAAATTTGTTTATTATGATTTTACTGGCTCTCTTTATTTATAGCGGTTTCTATTTCTCTATCAGTCAAATAGTATAAAATTAAAAACTGTTCATTGTTCACCATATCTTCATTTTGACTCAAATCAGAAATCAGTACAATATAAAAATACAATACTAGAAACATTGCTTTACGTGTATCATTTCTGTAGCTGACCAACTGGAGTACAATTAGAAGTAACAGTCAGTGATGTCGAGAAAACCCACTTGTAGAGAAATATATATGAAAAAACGTCTCGTTTTGGTTGAGAAAATATTTTACTTAGAAGAGCGACCAACGTTTCGACCTTCTTTGGTCATCGTCAGGTTCACAAAGAAAGAGGTAACTGACCGGAAGCTGACCACATGTTTGGAAGGGGTTGTGTAACTGAGTGTCGCAATGTAGAGGGCGGAGTTAGATGTTTGAATATATAATTTTATCTATAATATTAATATAGGTATAATGGCGTTCGTTTATATTGGTTTATTTTGGGTTTAAGTTGTTGTATAAGTAAGGCTTCTTTAATTTTGCGTTTGTTTATGTTTGTTTCTTTATTTAGTATTTTAGTGTTTTCTATGGTTATGTTGTGTCCATTTGACTTACAGTGTTCGAAAACGTGTGAAGGTGACTTTTTATGTTCTTTGAATCTGGTTTCCATTCTTCTACTTGTTTCTCCAACATAGAAGTCGTGGCAATTATCACATTGTATTTTATAAATAATGTTGGTGTGGTGTTTGTCAGTGTAGTTCTTACATAGTATAGACCTCAGTTTTGTGCCTGGTTTCTGAATAAATTTAGTATTAACTGGAATGTTATATTTTGTTACTAGTTTTTGCCAAATGTTGGTTATTCGTTTGCTGATGTCAGGAATATATGGTATACAGCAGTATATGGTTTCGTGATTTTTTGATTCGTGAGATATATTTACTTTTGTTGGTTGATTTTGCTTTCTGTCTGGGTGTGCGCGTATAATGTTTTCTATGATTTGTAGAGGAAATGTGTTGATGTTGATGAAGTATTGTTTTATTTTGCCTAATTCATCGTTAATTTTATCTGGTGAGCATAGTTTTATGGCTGTGTTTATCTGGTTTCTTAGTATGTTGAGTTTTTGTTTTGTTTCATTTGCTGAGTCCCAAGGAATGTATAGTCCAGTATGGGTGATTTTTCGGTGGATTTCTGTTTTGAATTGTGTGTCGGTTCTTATAATTTTGAGGTTAAGAAATGATATTTGATTGCTTTCTTCCTGTTCACATGTGAAGTTAATGTTGGGATGTATAGAGTTAATGTGAGTGAAAAAATTAAGTATGTGTTCTGTAGATTTGAATCCCGCAACCGTGTCATCTACATATCTGTACAAGTATAGTGGTGGATGTAATGCTGTATTAATTGCTTGTATTTCAATTTGTGTCATAAAAATATTGGCTAGAACTGGTGATACTGGGTTGCCCATGCTTAGGCCATTTGTTTGTATATAGTTTTGGTTGTTGAACATGAAGTTTGTCTTTATTGTGGTGAATTCTATAAGGGTTGCTAACTGGTTTCTGGGAATGTCTATAATTGGGTTAGAGTCTCGGATATAGAGTTCTTAGGCTATCTTGCAGGCTTCTGTTGTTGGAACTTCTGTAAAGAGGGATATAACATCGAAACTGGCCATTAAGGCTTTATGATTAAGTTGATTTAGATTAGACTTGAAATTAAAAGAGTCTTTGATGAATGAGCTGGCTGATGTTGCATATTTGGAGAATGCCCATGCTATGTATTTACCAAGATTGTAATTAAACGATTCATATGTTGACATTATTGGTCGTAATGGACAATCTGGTTTATGAGGTTTGGAGATGCCGTATATTTGCGGTGTGCGTGAGTCGGTTTTACGTAGGTAGGAATAAAGTGTTTGTGAAATTGTGTTGGCTTTTTTCATTTGTAGTAGTAATTTGTTCAGTTGCGTCTCATGTGTCTTTGTCGGATTTGTGTGTATTGGTTTAAATTTGTTCGTGTCTGATAGGATGTTATTCATTTTTTGTATGTATTCATTCGTGTTCATTATTACTATAGCGTTACCTTTATCTGCTTTTAGAAGTTTTATGTTTCTGTCTTGTTTTAGATTTTTAATGGAATTAATGTCTCTTTTTGTAAGATTATTTTTTAGTTTTCTGTTTTGTGAAATTATGTAAGAAAATTCTTTGAAAAAATCGTTTAAGATGTTGTTTTTAGGTGTTTCTGGAAAATATAAATTTGTAATTTTACCTGGGAAGTTTGGCTGTTGGATGTCAATAAAATTATCTAAGTTGTCTTCTTTCTGTTTGTTGTTTTTGTTTTCTGTAGAAAGTATCACAAGTCTCCTGGCTAGGTCTTATTAACATGTTTTGATTTCTATGGTTGGAATGTACCTTGGTGCTATTGCGAAGTTGAGTCCTTTGTTAAGCAGATGTATCTCGTCTGTGTTTAATTGTCGGTCGGATCTGTTAATTATGAGGTTGGTCAACGGTTTGTCATGTTGATGTCTTTTCTTTTGTTTACATCTTAGTTTTTCAAGTTTTTGTTGTGGCAGATCTTTTTGTCTCTGTCGTTCTTAGTATTGATTTGGTTTATGTTTCGTTGTATAAGTTCGTAAATCTCTGGTTTAATACAGGATGCCACTTGATGGTCTAGGTTCATTTTTTGTTTTTGTATGTCATGTAGTTCTTTGTATTTTGTGTTCAACATGGTTTTAAGAAGTTTTTTCTGTAAATTTTGGATAATATTTGTGTATTTATTAAAATCTTTTGAAAGTTTTACCTTTACAAAATTAGGGGTTAGTTGTTCCTTTCTACATTGTTGAATAAAATTGATGTCATTTCTTCTATTAATGATTCGTTGGTTTAAATTTCTTAGTTTCTTAACGATCGTGTTTGTTAGAATCTTTTAAACAAGCCTATCTAATAATAGTAGAACTATACAAAGATACGATAAAATGTAAATTAGTTGGTACTTTGTATTTTCATTACATACTTGTATTGAAAATAACAAATGTAGAGACATTCCTCATATTGGTTAAGAACCGTTGTTATGAAAATATATCAGACAAACTCTTCACTGTTTAAAGAATTCAGACTTTAGTTGTTTTTTATAATTTTTTATACAGCATATCTACAGTTTTGATAAAATCTTATTGCAAAAACATAAACATGATTTCAATTACTTGTATCAACAAATAATCTGAACATGGAGATATAGTGTATTTGAATCTCTTGTGAGTAAAATTTTTCAATAATATCCTTTCCATAATTAATGTTTTGGACTTCATGGAATCAGATATTACTGTTATATCATTTAAATATGTCATTATATCTGTGATCTGCCTTTACAGATTAAACATACTGATACGTTATGATGGTAAGTATTTTGTATTAAGAAAACCAAATAATTCTACTTTTGAACTTACAAACAGAAGGACCAATAGATGTGTTTATCTACAATTATTTATATATACACTAGATTATACACATAAAATTTGAATACAATTTTGGTAATATCGATTTTCTTGTCATACCAAACCATCTGGGAATCAACCCTTTGAAGAAGATATGACAGGGGTTTCTTAACCAACTAATACTATTTGGTTGGTTCAGTACTTTTCTAAAACCAGTTTTACCCCAAACAAACCAGAAGGAGATTGTACCCGTGAGTTATAACATTCTCTAGTATAGTATAGTGTAGGAAAAATAATATATAGAAATGAAAAGTAAATAAGTTACATGTACAGTTAATTCAAAAGTCACGTTTAAAACCGGAGAGTGGTGATAGTTGGATGATGATTTGACACTGAGTCTGATGAATGAGTGATATCTTAGGGAAAGTACTAACAGGGGGTATTTTATGAAGAAGGATGAGGACTGGAAATTAAGTTTGAGCTGGTCATAAATGTGTTATCAAAAGGACAGATGCAGGTGTGGACTGAGTGACGTATACAACCTTGAGAAGAAAACATATATAGGTAACTTGGTCTAACTTAATAGAATTAATTTACCATCTAAGTAAAACGATATGGTATTGAGGACCAAAAGTTATGACTGTTCTCTCTGAGATGGGTTCTAAATGTTTACAGAGGTTGAGTATTTCACTGATGAGATAACTATCAGAACACTTGGTATTGAAAGAACTCACTGTACAAAGGATCTTATAAGTATTGAGGAATGGATACAAGGTTTCATTGATTTTGTTATACTCAGTAACAGATGTGAAAGTGAGTGTGACTTATGGGTATAAGGACTTCCATTACTGCTATCACCCCAAGAAAAGAACTTACTTCACTAGTAGACAGATTAAGACTGCATCAACCTAAACCAAATGAAAGAAAATTCGGGCCGATTGAGAAATGTGTTGAAAAATACCCCCAGATGAGAAGGGCATGAAAAGTAATATGAAATTTGAGATTCGTGTTCAGTTGGAGACAGTTAAAAAACTACAGCTACTTAATAACTGTACAAAATAAAAAGTAATAAACAATATGAAAAAACGTTAAAGTAAAAGCAAAAAGGAAAAATTTTAACACATCATAAAACTATTGTGTTAAATGTAAAGAAGAAGAATGGAACCCCCATGTTATTATCTCCAACTGGTTAGTTCATCAAACATCTGGTTTTGGAAAAAGTTAACATTTTCTTACATGAAAATGTGTTTCCATTATATACTCACCAGTTCACACACAGATTATATCTTCTGTGAACATCTGCCTTGAGTATCTGCATGACACTAATTTTTAGGCAACTTCAATCTAAACTCACGTGATTCCTATTAATGGATAATGATGTTATTGTTTAATAGCTCCCTCTATACTGCTTAACTCATGAAATTTCATTATTGAAGAGGAAGTGAGTCGTCATTACCCAAATGAACACATACGCATCAGAAAACTTGTGAGTGAAGCGGCTATTTGATAGGCAGATCATGATAGAAATTATCTGTTTTCAAGTTCATCCCTTCAAATACATGAAAATCTATACAGCAAATCCATTGGATATATGTTGAATCATGACAGGTGAGTGTTTTAAAACAGAATAAAAGATCTGATATCTTCTCTATGATTGATGTAAAAATTCACCACGAAATTATCAGAATGAATCATAATCAAAGCTCTTTGGGGTTATCAATAATTTTTAGGAGTGTAAAGGGTCCCGAGACCGAAATTTTTCTACAAACTACACTTCTCTTTATCTAATGTCTCTACTTTAATAATGATAGCTTCCAACTTTTCCATCTTCCACAAACTAAACTTCTCTCATTATATTGTCTCTACTTTAATAATGATAGCTTCCAACTTTTCTATCTTCCACAAAGTACACTTCTCTCATTATTTTGTCTCTACTTTAATAATGATAGCTTCCAACTTTTCCATCTTCCACAAACTACACTTCTCTCATTATATTGTCTCTACTTTAATAATGATAACTTCCAACTTTTCTATCTTCCACAAACTACACTTCTCTTTATCTAATGTCTCTACTTTATTAATGACAGCCTCCAAGTTATCCATTTTTCCACAAACTACACTTCTCTTTATCTAATGTCACTACTTTAGTGATGACAGCCTCCAAGTTATCAATTTTTCCACAAACTACACTTCTCTTTATCTAATGTCTCTACTTTAATAATGATAGCTTCCAACTTTTCCATCTTCCACAAACTACACTTCTCTCATTATATTGTCTCTACTTTAATAATGATAGCTTCCAACTTTTCCATCTTCCACAAACTACACTTCTCTTTATCTATTGCCTCTACTTTATTAATGACAGCCTCCAAATTATCTATTTCTCCACAAACTACACTTCTCTTTATCTAATGTCTCTACTTTAGTGATGACAGCCTCCAAGTTATCCATTTTTCCACAAACTACACTTCTCTTTATCTAATGTCACTACTTTAGTGATGACAGCCTCCAAGTTATCCATTTTTCCACAAACTACACTTCTCTTTATCTACTGTAACTACGATAGTTCACAACTTCCTCTCTCACCTACAAATTGCACATCTTCACAGCTTCCTTAAAACTACTCACTAGTCCCACATTCGAAATAAACCCAGTTATTGCACCTAACTCTGAACACTTAACTCCAACCTTAACCTTTGTATATGTAGCCAAGAAATAAATACTCAACAGTAAACAACAGTTGCACGTCACCAACACTATTATGCCTAATGATTTAGAATCATATATAGTTCATTTTTTATTGTTACTTTATGTTTACACTAAATTAATTAAGTTTAATTTTATAGAAAAGAAACAGATGCTTCTTAAACTGCCAAAAATGACTTTATAAAAACCTATAGGGTTTCATACCTTGGTTGTTGTCTTGGTTAGAGGCAAGTTTATCTGAAACCCCTTGGTGACTGGTGGTTTTTGGCACATCAATATTATTAACCAAGTGTAGAGTGACAGTCGACAGTCAGTGTCAACCACATTAACAAGTAAGTGCCTGTGGATTGAACATACATAAAGATGTATATCTAAGTTGGCCTATAAAGAATGGAACCATTAAAATATTCTGTACTATTCTCATTAAACACTAGATGTTACAGTTTAGATTGTCAGCTGTGATTAGTATAACACATTACCTAACTAAAAACTGACAGTTTAGATTGTTAGCTATGATTTCATATAACACAGTACCTAACTAAAAACTGACAGTTTAGATTGTTAGCTATGATTTCATATAACACAGTACCTAACTAAAAACTGACAGTTTAGATTGTTAGCTATGATTTCATATAACACAGTACCTAACTAAAAACTGACAGTTTAGATTGTCAGCTATGATTTGTATAACACATTACCTAACTAAAAACTGACAGTTTAGATTGTCAGCTATGATTTGTATAACACATTACCTAACTAAAAACTGACAGTTTAGATTGTCAGCTATGATTTGTATAACACATTACCTAATTAAAAACTAACAGCTTAGATTGTCAGCTGTAACTTCCTATAACACACAACCTAATTAAAAACTAACAGTTCAGATTGTCAGCTGTAACTTCCTATAACACATGACTTAATTAAAAACTAACAGCTTAGATTATCAGCTGTAATTTCATATAACACATTACCTAATTAAACACTAACAGCTTAGATTGTCAGCTGTAATTTCATATAACACATTACCTAATTAAACACTAACAGTTTAAATTGTCAGCTATAATTTCATATAACACATTACCTAATTAAAAACTAACAGTTTAAATTGTCAGCTGTAATTTCATATAACACATTACCTAATTAAAAACTAACAGCTTAGATTGTCAGCTATAATTTCATATAACACATTACCTAATATCAATTACTCTTCTTCATAAACTTTTTTCACTTCAATTTGAGGACAATGAAAAAAAAACTCACATACTGATGAGAGATAAAGAAATAAAAACAAATTGAAAGAAACTCTTTCTCTGTTTTGCTGTTTGTGGACTGAAAAAGATTCTCTTTTCACTTAAACACAAACAACTGTGTGGAAACTCTCGATTTGGGTAAACAGCTATTTATAAACTAAAAAAAATTGACTTTTCACTCAAATATAGACCACTTTCTGTAAATTGAAGGAAATTATCTGTTTAGATAAACAGTTGTTTGTAAACTGAAGTAGACTTGCTCTCTGTTTACATAATTAGTTGTTTGTAATATAAAAAATTTCACTTTTCACTTAAAAGTTAAACAGTTATGTGTAAACCAAAAGAAACTAACTCTGTGTTTAGATAAACAGGTATTTGTGAATCCAAGGAGCTTCACTCTGTGTTTAGCACTACATTACAGTTCTAAATAACATTTACCAATGTGACCAAACAGGTGCAAATCTCTTAATGTGTCTACTTAACATCAAGAAGATACGATTCTCCAAGTCAGTTCACTCACTGAATTGGTAACAATGGGAACATTTGTCGCAGCTGAGTCAAGGTTATATTGTCTCAATAAACGACTGGCACATTCTTGCCTGGACAGCTTAAGATGAATAATGAACATAAATGAATATAACTGTTCATGTAGCTGTCCTGTTTAGTTCAATATGATAATTTAGGTGATTGTAGTGAGGAACTGGTATGAATGAAAAAATGGGTTTCACCATGCTTCCAAGGGCTGTTTGATGACACAATTATGTGTCACTGTAAGATCTTTAGAAAGTTCAACTGCACCAAATTCTGTCTTGACACATCATAATATTTGGGTTCATGCTGCTAAAACTGGTAGAAAATAAACTATTTAGGTTCTGAACTAGCTTGATATTCTCTGGCACCAAATATTTCAGTTCACCACAAGATATCCATGTAAGTAAATGAACCTGACAGCAAAGCATACAGTATGAATATATTTTTAGTAACATTTTTAATATCAAAATTCTCCATCACCATCCTTCTGTCACATGATATCTGATTTCTCCCAGTTCACTTCAACAATACAGTTTTCTAGTAACTAACAAAATAGAAACATACTGACATTTTAATCTCCAACCTTCTTGGTTTACTGAATAATTCTTGATAACAAAAAACCCACTTGAAATAAAAAAGTATCTCAGAATGGCTGGTATGGGTACTAACACTTTTATTGCTAAGCAAAGAAAAATGGTTCAACCTAAAGATGACCTAGGGAGGTCGAACGTTGTTCTCTGCTTATCAATAAAAGTGTTAATACAAATATCAGGTGTTCTGAGATACATTAAGTCTTTCTGTTAACTTGAAGATGACATAGGAAGGTTAAAAAATTGTTCTCTGCTTATCAATAAAAGTGTTAATACCCATACCAGCTGTTCTGAGATGTGTTAATACCCGTGCCAGCTGTTCTGAGATGTGTTAATACCCGTGCCAGCTGTTCTGAGATGTGTTAATACCCATACCAGATGTTCTGAGATGTGTTAATACCCATACCAGCTGTTCTGAGATGTGTTAATACCCAAACCAGCTGTTCTGAGATGTGTTAATACCCAAACCAGCTGTTCTGAGATGTGTTAATACCCATACCAGCTGTTCTGAGATGTGTTAATACCCATACCAGCTGCTCTGAGATGTGTTAATACCCATACCAGATGTTCTGAGATGTGTTAATACCCATACCAGATGTTCTGAGATGTGTTAATACCCATACCAGATGTTCTGAGATGTGTTAATACCCATGCCAGCTGTTCTGAGATGTGTTAATACCCATACCAGCTGTTCTGAGATGTGTTAATACCCATGCCAGCTATTCTCAGGTATGTTAATACACTGACTCTAACTGTAGTTCAGCAAAGGTTTAATAACCACATATATATCTTTAGTAGAAATACTCAATTAGAAAATCTGACTTCTCACAACAAACAGACTTGTAGTTAAAGGTTTGTGAAGATACACTGTTAAAGTTACTTGGTGGATTTCTGGTGATCATTTAGAGTCCTTTTAACTCACCATATATGGGCTCAGTTATTTTGAATGGCCTTGTAATCACCATTCAACCACTGAGTAATTAAGAAATTATACACATTATAATTTTTCAGGTAATGAGTGTATCTCAATGAAATTTGGCAAGTTGTTGTAAGACATTAGAAATCTCTCATACTTAAAAAACAAAGTTTTCTACTTGAGTATTCTGACAAAGGATGTTTAGATGTATGATGATTTTCATGTTCAGATTGAAAATACTTTTCATCCTATAGCTTTTGTATTTCACTTGCATAACCTATATGTGAATGCCAAAAGTGTTTTAAGTAAAACTTTGTTATATTTCCACTTAATACCATTAGTTACTTTCACCAACCTGGTAAACATCAGAAAAAAATCTGAAATAAATATATATAACCATTTTTCTTTCTTAAATGACTGCAAATTGTAACAAAACATTATGGTCATTTATCCTAAACAGTTTACCTCTAATAACAGTTAATATCTTTATATCTGTTAATTATTGACTTATTAATAAATCCACAGAAAACATTACAGAAGATATGGTAATGAATTACCTAATGCACATTCATTCGTAGAAAGAATTTGCTGAAAACATTTTATCTAATTTTTCATTTATCTTTTCTAACCAAAAAAAGGTTTTAATTTTTACATTTTATATATCTTTATTAAAATAAAAATTACAAAAACAACAACATTAGTATTTATGTCTGGCCTGCAGATTATTTTGCCCTCAATGAAGCTTAACCCTACTTTCTTGTAACCATGATACATAAAATAATTTTTATTTATTTAAAATACACTAATAAGAAACAAAATAATAACATACACAAAACATATTATGATTGTAATTTAACTGGCTTTTAAACCAAAGTGCCTTACAATATTTCAATAACATGACTGATTTGAACCTGAAGGCCAAATACTTCATAAACCATTTCTCTGAATGGGCAAGAATTATCCAAACATCAATAAATCAAAATGTATACTTTTTATAACGAAAATTATCGACATTTGGTGAAAGACAGGATGTAATAGAAATGTCCAACTTTCTGGTTCATATCTTCATAAGCCAGAACTTAAAACTTACATAACAATAAAAATAGATTCATGAATAATGTTTGGATTTTATGTTTAATGATACATGTTGATAATAAAGTGCTATAAATTTTGTGTGTAATTCCATAAAACACTGTGATTTGCACTTTGACCTACAATATTTAGATTCAAGTTTCAAATTAACAATAAAAAATGACTACTCTATATACTAACTGTTATGGTTCCTGTACACGAAAGATAAAGACTTACCATTTATATTAACTCATATGATATCTTGATACAGTATATGTAACAAAAATGTGTGTACTAGTTGTTATGGTACCTGTGTTCAGGGTGTAATGGCCTGATGACCAACTGAAGTTCATGAACAGTTCCAGGAACAAGAACAAATGGTTCTGAAGGATACAAATTCACTTCTTCAGGATGAGAAGTAAAACACTTAACCAGCCGTGTTGAGTGAGTACCTCTGAAATGTTGAAAAGAAAACCTTTAACAAGTTTTTCAAACAATGAAACAAAAGACTGTTTATTTCATCCTATGTGAGACTCTTAAGTGAGGTGTGAACAAAAATACAGTGCATTATCTTAAAACATATTTAAATATTCCTTTAAGGATTTTTTAAGCAGAAGTTGATTCATTCTCATGTTCGAATGGTTATTCTGACTCAGAATTAACACTTTGGCAAGGTTATATTTGTTTCCATCCAATCCACGGAGAAGATTTCAACAGAATCAATCTTAGATAGTTGTTTTGGTATAGAAAGATGGACACAATTTTAGAACCTAAAGCAAAAAAGAATTATTTAGAAAAATTAAATGTCTTATATTTTACCAAAAACAGCTAGGCCAGACGTTCAGTAAAGTGTATGAATCAGTGTTAGTTATATGTACATTCAACCAATTACCATGAAATTATACAAGTGTACCTGTCAATTAGTAATCATACCTGCAGTAAAACACTTCTGTTAATGCATTTCTTGTAAGCCTAAAGTTACAATAATGTACATGTGAAGGTAGCCTGTACAAATGTAAGGAAGAAATGAACTAATCTCTTATTGTTTACATTCAAGTTTGTTTGAAGTTAAGCACAAAGCTACACAATGGACTAGCTGTACTTTGCCTATCACAGGTATCAAAATCTGGTTTTTAGCTTTGTACTGCTGTGCCACTTGGGGGTTGCACCAAAGTGACTAACAGACTTTGTACTGCTGTGCCACTTGGGGGTTGCATCAAAGTGACTAACAGATTTTGTACTGTTGTGCCACTTGGGGGTTGCACCAAAGTGACTAACAGACTTCAGAAAAGAATGATTTTACTGAGACCTGATACTTCAGTTTCGGTCACTCGTAAGTGTTATCAAATCATGTAAAAATACTAACTGCTGACTGAAAAGAACAAATGTAACAATTTAAACCTGCATTGTCATGTTAAATAGAAATCAAACGACTAAGCAACAGAAAACTGCAAGTAATGAAATAAAGAAAATGGAATAATATTGGAAACTGACTGAGAAAAAAACATTTATAGCAGTTTTAATGTCATTTACTTGAATTATGCTTATTTTATCAGTCTAAAACATTTAAGCTATGCTTTCTTACAGGTATTATGTGTTAGGTCAATAAAACCTGGTCTAGTTTTAACTTTTTATAGAAGGTCTGATAAAGACACTCATGTAACCTTGTTTAATAAAACGACACACATGTAAACTTACTTAACATGAAGTAAACGATAAAGTAATGATGTTTATAATATTATACAGAGTGTGAACTTGTTATGAGCATTCAGTGTGGCAGTTTTATGAGCTGAAACAACGAAACATACAAAATCCAATTACAAAACCTGTACTAAAGAGTAGTTAAAACGTATTTATATAAGTCTAAGAAATGTGATGCTGAAGCTAAGTTACTGCAAAGCAAAGTAAATATAAAGTTGTAATGAAAACAAACTTAGCTGGTTAAGCAGAAACTTCTGATTGGGTGTTCACAAAGTGATGTATGGTTCTGAAGAAACTATGCATGAGTATTTTAGATTGAAATAAGTCAAGAAATCCCACAGCAATTGTATTTAGTGTAAAGTTGAAGTCTCCATGTGATGACAACAGTATTGTGTTGGATGCTCATACCATTAAAATAGTTTTACTAAGCATGGTTCTGAATGGAAAAATGTACCTTCTTTGACAATATCTTTACCGGACACTTTAAATGCTACATACAGAAACCTGAGAACAATGGTGTGGACATTACTATTGTTCAATCAGATTTAAATAGTAAGAAGTCTTCTTTTCAATTCTCAATGACAAGAAACCCACTTGAAATAAAGATGTATCTCAGAACAGCTGGTATGGGTGTTTACATTTTTTACTGATAAGCAGAGAACAACATTTTGACCTATCAATAAAAGTGTTAATACCCACACCAACCATTCTGAGATACATTTTCATTTCTCAGTTTATATATATGTGACTGCAATCTTTTGAGAAGGTCATAAGTTGAAACATTGGGTATAAAAATATTTTTTTCTGAAGTATGTTAGTTCGTGTTTTTCTTTGCAACTGTCATTACAATCTTTCAGTGATGACATAATTTTGTCAAATTGTTGTGCATTTATTAAAATGTTTCTTCAGTGCAAATTTAAGCAGTTTCCAAACTTTCATTTATCTACTTGAATTACATACTTCCACATTGTATTTATCTACTTGAATTACATACTTCCACATTGTATTTATCTACTTGAATTACATACTTCCACATTGTATTTATCTACTTGAATTACATACTTCCACATTGTATTTATCTACTTGAATTACATACTTCCACATTGTATTTATCTACTTGAATTACATACTTCCACATTGGAGTATCTCTCATAATATATAGGATGAATTGATGAAAACTCTGGATCATTTAAGGAAGGAAAACCTTAAACTGAATCCCAAAATAATGTGAATTATTTTATCAACATGCAAGCTTCTATATATTTGAAAGAGAAAATGTCAACACATCCAATAAAGATCACCATTCTCAATATCTGAATCAGTTATGATTTCTTAATATTGCCAGTTTGTAATATTTTATGACATAATTAATACCCTACATATATTACTTGACAGCCAAATCAAAAAATCACGAAACCATATACTGCTGCATACCATATATTCCTGACATCAGCAAACAAATAACCAGCATTTGGCAAAAACTAGTAACAAAATGTGACATTCCAGTTAATACCAAATTTATTCAAAATCCAGGCACAAAACTCAAGTCCATACCATATAAAAACTACACTGACAAACACCACACCAAATTATTTGTAAAATGCAATGTGATAACTGCCACGACTTCTGTATTGGAGAAACAAGTAGAAAAATGGAAACTATATTTAAATAACACAAAAAGTTTTTGAACACTGCGATTCAAATAAACACAACATAACCATAGAAAACACTAAAATACTAAACAAAGAAACAAACGCAAAATTAAAGAAGCCTTACTTATACAACTTGATCCCAAAATAAACCAATATAAAAGAATGCCATTATACCTATATTAATATTATAAAATAAATAAAATTATATATTCAAACATCTAACACCGCCTTCTACATTCCCACACTCGGTTACACAACCCCTTCCAAACATGTGGTCAGCTTCCGGTCAGTTACCTCTTTCTTTGTGAACCTGAAGATGACCAAAGAGGGTCGAAACGTTGTTCGCTCTTCTATATAAAATATTTTCTCAACTCAAACCAGCCGTTTTTGCATATATAATAAATTCCAGATTCCTAATCGTACATTCACGTGCCTCGAGTGAAAATTACAGTCTGCCTAGAGGGTATTTCACGGTATAAATTCGGCCTTTCTATTTGGTATGGGTTAGCTAAAATGACCTTCTCGTGGTTTAAGACGCTTCCGTACACGGTACTGCAGATAGCAATTTTCCATTGTTTATAGAGTTAAATAGGCTTGTTTTAATCACTAAAATAGCTATTGGTGACTACTTCTGTGTTTAATTAATTCAACCACTAGGTATTAAAAGCAAATGTTTGAAGGTATTTGTAATGACGACCATGCAACTCACTGGTATTACCTCTTGTTAGTCACTACCCTGTTTAGGACTTCTTTTTGGTATGGTCTTAAACTTTTGACCAGCCAGTATTTAGGCTAATTTCATGGTGTTTACATTTTCTCTATTAAATGCTGAAAAAGTTTTTTAAATTTTATTTTCCCTTTCCTTATTTACATGTTTCGAAGCTCTACTCAAATAAGTGGTTGAGTCTTACGACACAAAATGCATATTTTGTTTTTATATTCATTGGCCTTAAGATTTTGGCCAGCAGTGTAATGTTGAAGATATATATTTTTGGTAAATCCAGTATCAAGAATTAATTTGGTGATATTTTCTAATCTTACTGTTATTTTAAGGACATGGAGTGCACATTTGTACCTGTGTGTCTGAAATAATAAATACATTGTGTCACTTCCTATTTTTCGGGCTTGGCATGGCCTAGCGCGTTAAGGCGTGCGCTTCGTAATCCGAGGGTCGCGGATTCGCGCCAAACATGCTCGCCCTCCAAGCCGTGGGAGCGTTATAAGTGACGGTCAATTCCACTATTCTTTGGTAAAAGAGTAGCCCAAGATTTGGCGGCGGGTGGTGATGACTAGCTGCCTTCCCTCTAATCTTACACTGCTAAATTAGGGACGGCTAACACAGATAGCCCTCGAGTAGCTTTGTGCGAAATTCCAAAACAAAACCTATTTACTGGCACCATAAACAATAATCTATAAAAAATCCCACTTTGGTATTCTAAATTCAGATAATTATAAAAATAACTACAATACGTAAGACAAACATTTGATTATCAAAGAACAGAATTTTAAAGTGCTGTCCTTGTATGAAGAACTCGACTTTCACTGGAACTAAATCTGAAGATTTTATTATATCGTTATTGATGTAATTTATAAATATGTTTTTATGAATGTAGTTAAAAAGTTGACTAAATTTTAAATAAACGCTTCCATACTTAATAGATCAAAAATAGTATTTGTGTTATCACAATCAGAATAGTTTTCCTCTCCATTAATTGCCGTAAAAAAGAATATTTTTCTCTTAGAAAATAGTCATTTTTAGGAAGGCGCTTCTTAACACAGTACAGTGTTAGCTAACAGTACCTGACTAGACTCTCACAGGTTGGAAAGTAAATATTTCTTACTAGTTGTCTGACTTTTGTTTCTCATTTCAAGAACTTAATTCATTTTTACAAAATGACCTTATTTAAATATATACAATTAAATATTTATACAAAACTTCATATCTACAAATTATACTAGTTGAAATACGCGTGAAATGCAAGGTGAGTGATTTACTGATGTGACATTTTGTTCTTTCTTCTCAAAGTTCGGCCGCTTTATGTAATGCCTCGTTTCTATAGTTACTATGTACAAATATTCAGTAATATTGTGGTTCCATTTTATTGTTGTCTTTCTTCACATTGGTTGGAAATGTAACAATACTCTTGACTAAGTTGTTGTAATGAAATGACGTAAGCAAACGGAAAGTAAAAAAAAAGAAAAATAAAACTGATAAGTGAGGGATAACAGCGGGAAAAGTCAGAAGATATTCTTAGTTGAGTTGTGAAAACAAAAATTTATCCTTTAAATCTAGTTAACAAGTTGTATATAGAATATAAATAAAAGTTTGTTTCTCGTGATCACAGGAATGATTATTTGTTGGTGTAAATCTCACAGCAACAAGTTTTTTTGATGTGACAATGTTTATTTGTCGTCTGTAGATTTGTTCTATACCAGGGGTTCCCAACCGGTGGGTGTATTATGTGTCTATAAAACTTGTTTAGAATTAACGAACTTTCTTCTACAAGTACTAAATAAACTTTTATTTTACAATTGGATAAACATTTTTGGGAAAGTACAAGACCTCTAGCAATAGAAAAGTTAGATTGGCCCTAAAACAACGAATTAAATTCCTACTCATAAATTTTATTTTAAAATGAAGTCTATGTTTAAGAGAGTTGTCGTTATTTTAAACTATTAAATCTCATTTTTACAATTTTGCGAAAGGTAAAACTGATTAATATATTTTAATTTCAAATGTTATGTGTAAATAAATCCCTTTTGCAAAACCCTAAAAAGCCATTTGTTTTGCTCATATAACATTCAAATTCAATAAATAACAAATAAATTATTTTAACTAAACTTCTGTCCTCACCTTTAAATGAAATATTGTAAATTAAAACATCCCAGTTTCCTACACAAATCCTTGTGAGATTTATCATTTTTTGTTTGTTTATTTGTTCTTGACAGAAGGAAATTTCTTTGTCCTCTGTGACATATAATTAGGTTTTACATAATATTTGTTAGATGGTTTGATAGAAATGTTTCGTATACAATTTGAAAGAATGCTAAATATGTTTTGTTAAGATATTTAAACACTGTCAACGTTAACCAATTTGAATTTGGTTCTAAACAACCATAAACTGAAATATCGTCTATAAAAGAAGAATGTTTTAGTTGTAACAACACTTCCACATGAATGATACCAAGTTCCTAACAGAACACAATTCAGTTTTCATTACGCTTTATTTAACCAAACATAACATTTTACTTTGAAACCACAATACATTAGAATATGTCGCTCAGTGTTTTACATGTGTTTCTATAATTCAAGTCTATATAAACCAATAATCTACAACAATATTGTACATTGAAATTATGTAAATTTCCCTCATGCAATTAGGGGCTCGATTCCTTTCGGTGGGCTCACCAGATAGCCCGATGTGGCTTTGCTATTATAAAACACACACATACGCTCTCATGCAAAGAGCCTGAAGTTTTTCTATAGTTCCCAGTAATGTGTGAAGCCAGTAAGGGAAAGTGAAATAAAATAATTCATTAAACAAAAATTATGTCAATTAATTGTAAAACTAAAGGGAAACAGCTAGTCATCACCACCCACCGCTAACTATTGGGCTACTCTTTTACCAATAAATAGTGGGATTGGCCATCAAATTATAACGCTCCCACGGCTGAAAGGACAACCATATTTGGTTCGACGGAGACTCGAACCCGCAATCCCCCTATTACGAGTCGACCGCCCTTGCCATCTGGCCATGCTGGGCATATTCACGTTTGAAAAGAACATTCTTGCAGAGCAATTCTCTGATTTCTTGACTTCTTCCCATGGAGTAAACTGCATTTCTGTTGGGTTTTTTTCATGACTTTGTGATAGGATAAATGTCTGACAGTTGTTCACTTTCTAATGTCAGTCAAACAACTTCCTCTACAATACCAGTCACTAGGTCAATATTCAAACTTTTTAATAGCGATTAACTTGAGTCAGTCTAGAAAACAACCTCTTCGTTTTTTCTGTCTTCCTCAAGTACTTACAATGGTTATTTCCTCACTCAGAGTTGCTGGTTTTCTTTATAATTCACTTTGTCCATCTCATCCTTTATTTTTATCTATTACGTCAACATTATTATTGGTATTTAATATAATTAATTCTGACTGAAATGAACAAGAACGATCTAGTTCCGGTTTCCTTGGTTACATTTACAAAAAGTGTAAATATACATTTGTTTATCTTCAAAATAAATATTTATCTGACAAAAGCTACTTTTTAAATAGTTTAATTTATATTTATTTGGTGCTTTGCACAAGTCCCATGTTGTCCCTAAGCATTATATTATGACTTTTTATCTTTATATTCCATGGTAAAGAGTAGTCCAAGAGTTCATGGAGGGTGATGTTAACAAGCTGCCTCATTTGTTGTGTATTAACTTCAAAATTAGGGACGGCTGAACATCCACAAATAAATAAACATATTGGTAGTGATAGTCACTCTGGACAAGTTTTACATTATCAAGGTGACTGAACAACGTGATATTTAATGTCTGGAACACAATAGTAACAAACTGAGTCTGAAGAGTATCTCAGTATAGCCAATCTTACTGGTGATCTTGAATATAGTGAACATTAATAGCTGCCGTGTAACGACATTGTGTATGTATAGTGAAGTAAAACTATATACAAGACACGACCTCCACTACGTGAGTATAACATTTTACAAGTACAAGTGCAGTCTTTTAAATAAAACATGTAAGACTAAAATGTCACTATAAATATTTCTTCGTGTATTATAAAGTAATTATTCTACGATGCGTTTTGATTTATTTACTACTTCTCTTCATATATAATATAGGTGATGGCTACTTGAAAACACCAACTGTTTGTTTGGAATTAAACACAAAATTACATGGGGACCATGGGTATCGAAACTCGGTTTCTAGCGTTATAAATTCGTAGCTGTACCGCTAGAGGTGACCGAGTGTATAATTTAGAAAGTATTTAGTGTATCTACATGTTACATATAAATATATTTATCTGTTATAGGCTGATAATTTTCTTTCACCTTATATTTAACATTTTTAAATGAGTCGTTTTGTACTGCTTTTATTTTTACATATTTTTATATATGTATAGTCTTAGTAATGAAGAACAAAGGGTTTAAAGTGTTTTAACTGAACTGAATATTTACTATTTAAGTTGTTTTTCGTCGTCACATTCTATACGGTTTTGTTGTGATCTATTTCATGAAACACTACTGTGGTTTATGATAAAATTTGTTTATTATGATTTTACTGACTCCCTTTATTTATAGCGGTTTCTATTTCTCTATCACTCGAATAGTATAAAATTAAAAACTGTTCATTGTTCACCATATCTTCATTTTCACTCAAATCAGAAATCAGTACAATATAAAAACACAATACTAGAAACATTGCTTTACGTGTATAATTTCTGTAGCTGACCAACTGGAGTACAATTAGAAGTAACAGTCAGTGATGTCGAGAAAACCCACTTGTAGAGAAATATATATGAAAAAACGGCTCGTTTTGGTTGAGAAAATATTTTACATAGAAGAGCGAACAACGTTTCGACCTTTTTCGGTCATCGTCAGGTTCACAAAGAAAGAGGTAACTGACCGGAAGCTGACCACATGTTTGGAAGGGGTTGTGTAACTGAGTGTCGGAATGTAGAAGGCGGTGTTAGATGTTTGAATATATAATTTTATTTATTTTATTATATTAATATAGGAATAAAGGAGCTCCTTTATACTGGTTTTTGGTTTAAGTTGTTGTATAAGTAAGGCTTCTTTAATTTTGCGTTTGTTTATGTTTGTTTCTTTGTTTAGTATTTTAGTGTTTTCTATGGTTATGTTGTGTTTATTTGACTTGCAGTTTTCGAAAACGTGTGAAGGTGACTTTTTATGTTCTTTGAATTTGGTTTCCATTTTTATACTTGTTTCTCCAACACAGAAGTCGTGGCAGTTATCACATTGTATTTTATAAATAATGTTGGTGTGTGCCAGTGTAGTTTTTACATAGTATAGACCTCAGTTTTGTGCCTGGTTTTTGAATAAATTTAGTATTAACTGGAATGTCATATTTTGTGACCAGTTTCTGCCAAATGTTGGTTATTTGTTTGCTGATGTCTAGAATATATGGTATACAGCAGTATATGGTTTCGTGATTTTTTTGATTCGTGAGTTATACAACCACTGTCAAACATGTGGTCAGCTTCCGGTGTTACGTATTTTTTATGTTTTATGTTCTTCGTAGACTAAACGCAACAGAAAAACGCAGATAACAGCTTGTATAATTTATTACACTAAACTATTAACAAATATAACAGATATAACATAAATTATATAATAACAGTGACAGATATTAAGTTACAACGTTCGAAATTAATTACAAAACAAAATAATACTAGTTTCAAACTTCAAAATTAATCACAATACAAAATGGTACTGGCCTGTATCTAATATAATGATCTAAAATGAAAGTCTCAAATTCCAGTTTAGGGTGTGAATTTGGTCCCACGAAGAAATTCCGAAGCTTAAATGAAGAAGTTCAGAAACGGTTCACAGTTCAATAAATTCGACGACTCTCAGCACAAGCAGTAATTCAAATGGATCGTAGAGATTGACGAAATAAAATCACAGCTTCCGTAGATCTAACTTTAGTCACAAATCACAGCAAACACTTAAACTTTCTCAAATAACTGACTGACTCCCTTCTTTTCTAATGACTCTTCTCTTGAATAAAAACTGATGTCTGAATCTCTCTCTTGTCTCTCGCATCTAAACTCCCCGAAAGACCGCGAAAATTCTACAGGTCTCCAGAGCAATACACGCATGTCCGTTCTTGCACGAGACTACACGTCTAGACACGTAGTCACCAGCACTTCTTGTTTTTGTTTGTTTTGGAATTTCGCACAAAGCTACTCGAGGGCTATCTGTGCTAGCCGTCCCTAATTTAGTAGTGTAAGACTAGAGGGAAGGCAGCTAGTCATCACCACCCACCGCCAACTCTTGGGCTACTCTTTTACCAACGAATAGTGGGATTGACCGTCACATTATACACCCCCACGGCTGGGAGGGCGAGCATGTTTTAGCGCGACCCGGGCGCGAACCCGCGATCCTCAGATTACGAGTCACACGCCTTACGCGCTCGGCCATGCCAGGCCCACCAGCACTTCATTTACAAACATATGATTGGTCTACTTAATTCAAGAAAATTCTAAATGCTACCCTAAATGAATAACAAAATATTAGTTTAAACTTCGAAACAATAATATCAATATGGAAAAATGAATAATAGAAACGAAAATTTAAACACAACACGACATGTTGTCGCTTACAAAATATTTACACATTTACATAACACCGGTCAGTTACCTCTTTCTTTGTGGACCTGACGGTGACCAAAGAATGTCGAAACGTTGTTCGCTCTTCTATGTAAAATATTTTCTCAACCAAAACGAACCGTTTTTGCATATATAATTAGAAGTAATGTATTGCCGTCTTTTCATTCCTTCGGTAGCTTTCTGGTTCGCCCGGCATGGCCAACTGCGTTTAGGCATGCGCTCGTAATCTGAAGGTCGTGGGTTCGCATCCGAGTCGCGCTAAACATGCACGCCATCCCAGCCGTGGGGGCGTTATAATGTGACGGTCAATCCTACTATTCGTTGGTAAAAGAGTAGCCCAAGAGTTGGCGGTGGGTGGTGATGACTAGCTACCTACCCTTTAGTCTTACACTACTAAATTCGGGACGGCTAGCACAGATAGCCCTCGAGTAGCTTTGTGATAAATTAATAAACAATGTAGGATACATGGATCAAGTTATGTACATTAGTGCAGGATACATGGATCAAGTTATACACATTAGTGCAGGATACATGGACCAAGTTATGTACATTAGTGCAGGATACATGGATCAAGTTATGTACATTAGTGCAGGATACATGGACCAAGTCATACACATTAGTGTAGGATACATGGACCAAGTTATACACATTAGTGTAGGATACATGGACCAAGTTATACACATTAGTGCAGGATATACATGGACCAAGTTATACACATTAACCTCAGTAAGTGATATTACCAAACGTACCACGAGACATTCAGAACACAAGGTATCAGTAAGAGTAATAATTGTAGTTTTTATCTATTTATAGAGAGTTAAAAGGCTTGAAGATCATACACGTGTCACAAGTTTTGGATCTATATACAATGGTTTAATGATAAATTGTATTTTGGTACAAACTGTTGAACACACAATTAAAAGAGACAACAAAAATATGGACTGAACTTAGTTTCGGTATAAAAACAACAACAGAAGAAACTCTCTCACTAGAAATGTTCGTGAAAATAAGATAAAGTTGAGTTTTATCACCTGAATTAGAAGTGTTGGTTTCCTCACACTGAGTGAGATACATTGTTCCAAAACATTTCTACAGAGATCCTGTGGGCTTATGTTGTGTCTACCGAGAGGAATCGAACCACTAATTTTAGAGATGTACATCTGAAGAAGCACCATCGTATTATCGGAGGACATCACGAATAGTAATATTAGAACTAGAAAACTTCAAAACTAGACACATCTTTTGCTACAGACCCCACCAAGCCCAACTAAAACAATACTCCATCCTAGCCCACAGTTATTATTATATATATAGGCTAGCATGTAAAAGATAGCATTAATATATAAACTTTTGATAATATGTGAACTACTGGTAATTTAATAACCATGTTGGTCGTAATATTTTTACTATTTTATTGTTAAACAGAATCAGTAGTTCGCCAGTATGAAAATATATTTTTTGTAAGTGTTGAGTCATTTTATAAAAATTAATTACACCTATATCACAAAACACATTATATTATCTCAAAAACTGTAAGTATATTTAGCAGTCTGTAGGTGGCGCTTCTTTCATGCGAAATGTGAATATTTGGATCGAATCATATATTAAAAACTTTACTAATATATGATTTATAAAATTAAAATATGTACACGTAGCGTATCGTTAGAATACAAGCGTTGTGTAGATAAACAATTAGATCGAGATTCCAGGTCTAACGTACCGGCAGAGCCAGGTGGTTAGGGAACTCGACTTGTAATCTAAAGAAAACGGGTCGAATCCCTGTCACAACAAGCATGCTCGCGTTTTCAGTCGAGGTGGCGTTATAAAATGAGTCAATCCCAGTACTCGTTGGTAAAATAGTAGCCCAAGAGTTGGCGGTGGGTGATGATGACCAGCTGCCTTCCTTGTTTCTTAAACTACTCAATTAGGGACGGCTAGCTCAGATAGTCTTTGTGTAGCTTTGCGAGAAATTTCAAAAACAAACAATATAGGTCTAACACAAAAAATGTGGTAAACGTTATCGAACAACCTGACAAACAAGTTTACTCTCTTTAGGTAAAGAAAGATATCACCCATCAGCACACATGCTAAGTAAGTACAGGTGATTATACAGAACACATCTGGGTCCAGTTCAACAATGTTTGACCAGTTCTTTACTTTCGACTATATTACCAAAACGAACGAGTCTGACACTGTACACCCAGCCTATTACAAGACATCTAAACTTTTTATACCTTCACTATGAGGCACTGAACCCTAAGTAACTGAAAACATCAAGGTATTCTGTGTCTGGAATGTCCATATCTGTGTCTCTATGAACAAAACTAATGAATCGGCAACTAAGTCTGTGGTTATTGTTTCAAGGTTGTAATAGGAGTTCGTCGTAGACATTCCAAATTACTAACATTTTACATTATGTAAATCATCAGTCAAAACTACAAACACAAAGTTTTCCTGTATGTAATAAACGTTACAGAAACTCGTCATATTAACACACAAAATGTCAGATAGTAAAACTAGCTCCGCTTTCAGTTACTTCTACAAGTGTCACTGTGACTTCTGAGACATCAGCATGGGTGTCACTGTGACTTCTGAGACATCAACATGGGTGTCACTGTGACCGAAGCGAAGCTGTTATTGGTGTGAATATCGTAAAAATGGCAATAATAAAGTAACTTACAGTAAACACCCACTTCAACGAAACTATATAAAAATAAAAGTTTAATATATCCCTTACATAATAAAGTATACTAGTGATATTGTGTTAATTGGCTTGATATAGCTTGAACTTTGTTCACAGTCACGCGAGAGTTATCTCCGTTAGCCGTTGCTAATTTAGCAGAGAAAGGCTGCCACCTCTTCAGGTGGTCTTTTAGTCATGAAAAGTGGGATTGACCGTCACTTAGCTGAAAAGGCAAGCATGTTTGGTGGGACACGGATTCGAACCCGTCACCTTCACATTGGGAGTCAAGCGACTACTCATCTGGTCATACAGGACTAATATAGTATAAATGAAGGTAAACCAATAATATAGTGTTAGTGAAAGTTGTTGAAAATGTTGATGTGTGTTGCCTTGTTTCTCAATTCAAGTTTAAGGATTATTTCCATCTTGAAAAGTCCTTCATGTGAACACAATTTCACAACCCATGTACATGATTATTTTTCATGACCATCACAAACTTTGCCAAATGTGACAAAGTCTTAGTGACAACCACCTACACACTAAATAACAAATAATGTTGTTACTGTACCACTGGAACCTTATATTCAAGATGTCGATTTGGTTATTATAACATTCTGAACCCTGTGTATACTACTAAACATATAAAATGTATTAAATAATCATACATGAACAATTTTAATATTTCAGTAAATATAGAAATGTTTTCTTGATCAGTTTCTGTTAAAGAATAATTTAGTAATGAAAGAATCAGGTAGGATAGAACATGTTATGAAGATTTAAAAACTTCTTTGTTAGAATCTTTTAAACAAGCCTATCTAATAATAGTAGAACTATACAAAGATACGATAAAATGTAAATTAGTTAGTACTTTGTATTTTCATTACATACTTGTATTGAAAATAACAAATGTAGAGACATTCCTCATATTGGTTAAGAACCGTTGTAATGAAAATATATCATACAAACTCTTCACTGTTTAAAGAATTCAGACTTTAGTTGTTTTTTATAATTTTTTATACAGCATATCTACAGTTTTGATAAAATCTTATTGCAAAAACATAAACATGATTTCAATTACTTGTATCAACAAATAATCTGAACATGTAGATATAGTGTATTTGAATCTCTTGTGAGTAAAATTTTTCAATAATATCCTTTCCATAATTAATGTTTTGGACTTCATGGAATCAGATATTTCTGTTATATCATTTAAATATGTCATTATATCTGTGATCTGCCTTTACAGGTTAAACATATTGATACGTTATGATGGTAAGTATTTTGTATAAAGAAAACCAAATAATTCTACTTTTGAACTTACAAACAGAAGGACCAATAGATAAGTTTATCTACAATTATTTATATATACACTAGATTACACACATAAAATTTGAATACAATTTTGGTAATATCGATTTTCTTGTCATACCAAACCATCTGGGAATCAACCTTTTGAAAAAGATATGACAGGGGTTTCTTAACCAACTAATACAATTTGGTTGGTTCAGTACTTTTCTAAAACCAGTTTTACCCCAAACAAACCAGAAGGAGATTGTACCCGTGAGTTATAACATTCTCTAGTATAGCATAGTGTAGGAAAAATGATATACAGAAATGAAAAGTAAATAAGTTACATGTACAGTTAATCCAAAAGTCACGTTTAAAACCGGAGAGTGGTGATAGTTGGATGATAATTTGACACTGAGTCTGATGAATGAGTGATATCTTAGGGAAAGTACTAACAGGGGGTATTTTATGAAGAAGGATAAGGACTGGAAATTAAGTTTGAGCTGGTCATAAATGTGTTATCAAAAGGACAGATGCAGGTGTGGACTGAGTGACGTATAAAACCTTGAGAAGAAAACATATATAGGTAACTTGGTCTAACTTAATAGAATTAATTTACCATCTAAGTAAAACGATATGGTATTGAGGACCAAAAGTTATGACTGTTCTCTCTGAGATGGGTTCTAAATGTTTACAGAGGTTGAGTATTTCACTGATGAGATAACTATCAAAACACTTGGTATTGAAAGAACATACTGTACAAAGGATCTTATAAGTATTGAGGAATGGATACAAGGTTCCATTGATTTTGTTATACTCAGTAACAGATGTGAAAGAGAGTGTGACTTATGGGTATAAGGACTTCCATTACTGCTATCACCCCAAGAAAAGAACTTACTTCACTAGTAGACAGATTAAGACTGCATCAACCTAAACCAAATGAAAGAAAATTCGGGCCGATTGAGAAATGTGTTGAAAAATACTCCCAGATGAGAAGGGCATGAAAAGTAATATGAAATTTGAGATTCGTGTTCAGTTGGAGACAGTTAAAAAACTACAGCTACTTAATAACTGTACAAAATAAAAAGTAATAAACAATATGAAAAAACGTTAAAGTGAAAGCAAAAATTTTAACACATCATAAAACTATTGTGTTAAATGTAAAGAAGAAGAATGGAACCCCCATGTTATTATCTCCAACTGGTTAGTTCATCAGACATCTGGTTTTGGAAAAAGTTAACATTTTCTTACATGAAAATGTGTTTCCATTAGATACTCACCAGTTCACACACAGATTATATCTTCTGTGAACATCTGCCTTGAGTATCTGCATGACACTAGTTTTTAGGCAACTTCAATCTAAACTCACGTGATTCTTATTAATGGATAATGATGTTATTGTTTACTAGCTCCCTCTATACTGCTTAACTCATGAAATTTCATTATTGAAGAGGAAGTGAGTCGTCATTACCCAAATGAACACATACGCATCAGAAAACTTGTGAGTGAAGCGGCTATTTGATAGGCAGATCATGATAGAAATTATCTGTTTTCAAGTTCATCCCTTCAAATACATGAAAATCTATACAGCAAATCCATTGGATATATGTTGAATCATGACAGTTGAGTGTTTTAAAACAGAATAAAAGATCTGATACCTGCTCTATGATTGATGTAAAAATTCACCACGAAATTATCAGAATGGATCATAATCAATGCTCTTTGGGGTTATCAATCATTTTTAGGAGTGTAAAGGGTCCCGAGACCGAAAAGTTTGAGAACCTCTGTTTTAACTGATTAATGATATTTTGCTCTCCCGCATGTCTCACCACTACAGTCCATACACGTGAAGCATGTTTTCCTGAGGGAATGGAGTTTACAGTTTATGCTGGTGGCTTTGGGAAAGACTTGTCCAGGTATATGAAGAAACAGATATACAAAATTAGTATTAAAAAAAAACATCCCAATAACAATCGAAGAATAAATTGAAGATTTTGAGGAAACAAGTTATTTATTTTCAGTTAGAAGGAGAGATGATTATCCAATGAACAATTGTAAATTGTTTTATTTGTGCTAGCCAAATTACTTTTCAAACTCTATTCTCACACACCCTTATGTTCAGTTTGTTTGTTTTGGAATTTCGCACAAAACTACTCGAGGGCTATCTGTGCTAGCCGTCCCAAATTTAGCAGTGTAAGACTAGAGGGAAGGCAGCTAGTCATCACCACCCACCGCCAATTCTTGGGTTACTCTTTTACCAACGAATAGTGGGATTAATGATGAAAGAAACTCACGCTTATCACAAGAGGATTTTCGTATTTTGTTATATTTGGTTGTTTACATACCTGTTTATAATATTCCTTTCCCCCACTCCTTTCAGAGATTTTCAACACACTAATTATAAGTACATTAAAAATTGGTGCTGAACTCTTCTACTGCTCGAATTTTACTTCGTAACAAGATAATTAAAGATTGGAATTTGTAGACGTTCCTTCGGCAGTCGATTCAGCTCATTTTGTTATCAGGTCTCAAACATGTTGTAAACGGGAAGTGAGAAACGTTAGGGGGAAAATTCTACTGAGAGAAAACTTATGCAAAATGATTTCAAAGTTACATTCTGTATATGTTTTTAAAGAAAATGTATCTTAGTTTGTGTCTAGAACATTATCGTATTTATACAGACTGAGTTATTAAAATATTTAGTATTACTTCCTAATCAATATTATTACTCAATCTCCAGTTACCAAGTTAATTTGTTTAATATAACTGATGGTAATTAATATTTTGATTCGGTCTCTGTTGTCAAGTGAACCTGTACGATGTAGTTCATGGAAATCAATACTTTGATTCGGTCTCTGTTGTCAAGTGAACCTGTATGATATAGTTCATGGAAATCAATACTTTGATTCGGTCTCTGTTGTCAAGTGAACCTGTATGATATAGTTCATGGAAATCAATATTTTGATTCGGTCTCTGTTGTCAAGTGAACCTGTATGATATAGTTCATGGAAATCAATATTTTGATTCGGTCTCTGTTGTCAAGTGAACCTGTATGATATAGTTCATGGAAATCAACACTTTGATTCGGTCTCTGTTGTCAAGTGAACCTGTATGATATAGTTCATGGAAATCAACACTTGATTCGGTCTCTGTTGTCAAGTGAACCTGTATGATATAGTTCATGGAAATCAATATTTTGATTCGGTCTCTGTTGTCAAGTGAAGCTGTATGATATAGTTCATGGAAATCAACACTTTGATTCGGTCTCTGTTGTCAAGTGAACCTGTATGATATAGTTCATGGAAATCAATATTTTGATTCGGTCTCTGTTGTCAAGTGAACCTGTATGATATAGTTCATGGAAATCAACACTTTGATTCGGTCTCTGTTGTCAAGTGAACCTGTATGATATAGTTCATGGAAATCAACACTTTGATTCGGTCTCTGTTGTCAAGTGAACCTGTATGATATAGTTCATGGAAATCAATATTTTGATTCGGTCTCTGTTGTCAAGTGAAGCTGTATGATATAGTTCATGGAAATCAACACTTTGATTCGGTCTCTGTTGTCAAGTGAACCTGTATGATATAGTTCATGGAAATCAATATTTTGATTCGGTCTCTGTTGTCAAGTGAACCTGTATGATATAGTTCATGGAAATCAACACTTTGATTCGGTCTCTGTTGTCAAGTGAACCTGTATGATATAGCTCATGGAAATCAATACTTTGATTCGGTCTCTGTTGTCAAGTGAACCTGTATGATATAGTTCATGGAAATCAACACTTTGATTCGGTCTCTGTTGTCAAGTGAACCTGTATGATATAGTTCATGGAAATCAATATTTTGATTCGGTCTCTGTTGTCAAGTGAAGCTGTATGATATAGTTCATGGAAATCAACACTTTGATTCGGTCTCTGTTGTCAAGTGAACCTGTATGATATAGTTCATGGAAATCAATATTTTGATTCGGTCTCTGTTGTCAAGTGAACCTGTATGATATAGTTCATGGAAATCAACACTTTGATTCGGTCTCTGTTGTCAAGTGAACCTGTATGATATAGTTCATGGAAATCAATACTTTGATTCGGTCTCTGTTGTCAAGTGAACCTGTATGATATAGTTCATGGAAATCAACACTTTGATTCGGTCTCTGTTGTCAAGTGAACCTGTATGATATAGTTCATGGAAATCAATATTTGATTCGGTCTCTGTTGTCAAGTGAAGCTGTATGATATAGTTCATGGAAATCAACACTTTGATTCGGTCTCTGTTGTCAAGTGAACCTGTATGATATAGTTCATGGAAATCAATATTTTGATTCGGTCTCTGTTGTCAAGTGAACCTGTATGATATAGTTCATGGAAATCAAATTTTGATTCGGTCTCTGTTGTCAAGTGAACCTGTATGATATAGTTCATGGAAATCAATACTTTGATTCGGTCTCTGTTGTCAAGTGAACCTGTATGATATAGTTCATGGAAATCAATACTTTGATTCGGTCTCTGTTGTCAAGTGAACCTGTATGATATAGTTCATGGAAATCAATACTTTGATTCGGTCTCTGTTGTCAAGTGAACCTGTATGATATAGTTCATGGAAATCAACACTTTGATTCGGTCTCTGTTGTCAAGTGAACCTGTATGATATAGTTCATGGAAATCAATATTTTGATTCGGTCTCTGTTGTCAAGTGAACCTGTATGATATAGTTCATGGAAATCAATATTTTGTTTCACTACATATTACTCAATTGTATTACTTTAAAAAAAATTCACCTATCATTCGTAAACTATCGCAAAAATTGTAAAAAAGTTAAAAGTGGTCCTCATACAGTGTCGTAGTGTATATTACATGACTAGTGTGTTTAAATGTCTTTCATTCCTACACTAACCCATTTTCAGTATTAAAAATTAAAGTATATTCGTATACAACCATACTAATTAATTCTTGTATATTATTTAGCTAGATTAGTTGTTGTACGTTGTAATTGTGTAGTTCAGTCTGTTATCTGGTTTTAAAACTTTTCACGGAGTTGTGATTCTTTCAGAGCATTTCAGATTCGTTATTAATTTTGGAAAATATGTAAGGTTTTCATATTTTTCTTTGGACGAGAAAAAATTGTCTCATTCTTACATCTTGGGAATTTAGCTTTTATCTAGTTCTCCATGTTGAGTCGGGAACAATTCGTCAACAATAGCGCCAGCTTGTTTAAAAACGAGTATTACACTTAGTATAAAGTTATGATGGCTTCACCAACTTTGTTGATAGTCTGTGAATGTCTAACTCGACGATTCTATCTATAATAGGTCTACCATGCCATTTTGTGTGTGTTTTATTGGCACAATCGGAAGCAACTTGTATTTTGTTTAATTTTCTTTTATAATTAATTACTACAGTATATCATATTAATTCATGTTGTGTGTTAGTTAGTAATTTTCGGTAACACCGCCCACGGTTTTTTAGCTAACAAATCTATACTTGTCGATTGAATTGGCATGTCTTTGAAAGTTTACTTACCTATGCAGCATGTCCTTACACCTATTATAGTTATTTGCAGTATGATAAAACAGATGCTTTTTAGTTTTTACGTAACAAGCTATTCTTAATTCGTGTGTAATCTTTCTAATCGAGGATTATTTTTTAAAAATTGTGTTTCTACGATTGAAAAGAATCGTAGAATTCTTCAGTTTTAAATGAAAATAAAGGTCGACAGACGATTATTCGTGCCATATCTTGAGATAACAATAACATTTTATTTTCAAATTTTGTTTGGTGATTTGGCTCTGCCAGACAACAACTAACGAGACCAAATTTCTTATCGTTAAAATTACATGAAACGGGACTAAAAAAAAGTAAATGTATGTTTTGACACCGTTAAGGTGTTATGATGTTATTTTTAAGTGTTTCAACCACATTAGATGATTCTGGTAATTTGGAGTTCTTCCACTCTTCTGCACTTTCCAATCTTGTTGAAACAGTTTATCTATTTTCTACACAGACATTGTAATTCAATTTATTTTTATTACTTTTGATTAATATTATCGATTCGATTGTCAATGTAATTATATTTATTATTTTACAATTTATTTTTCATATCTTATATTCTTATTGTACGGATTGCTCTGCATTGTTCACTTAATACACATATTTAGAACCAGTCTAAATCTCTTATGCTGGACGAATCTCGCGAGACATTTTTGGGATAACGACCGACACTATCATCAACAGTACGAATACCAAACCGATGAAATATTGTATTGTAACCCATGTAAAGAATAACATGACAATAACAGTTGGTTCCACGAGAATCCGCTTGGTGTCGCTAGTTTTGCACAGATCAGCTGATGACGACGTCATTTCCCCATTGCAGATATCTTCATTTGTGTATTTGCTACGCGGTTTTTAAGTGAAGTGCGGTTTTTCGTTTGGCGGATTTCAGAATGAATAACCTGAAGGAGCAACGACTAGCTGTGAAATTTTGTGTTACACTTGGAAAATCTGCGACTGAAACTTTTGTTAGCTTAACACAGCTTATGATGTTGCTACGAAGCGTACGACATGTTTCAAGTGGCATGAACGTTTTACGGATGGTCGACAGTCCATTGAAGACGTCCTTCCACGTCAACTGACGACCACCACGTCGACAAAATCAACACCCTGGTGTGGGTAAATCGACGTCTAACTGTCAAAGAGCTTGCTGAAGAGTATGGGACATCAGTTGGATCTTTTTCAAGTGGAAACACCGTTGTGATAAATGTGTGCATTGGAGAGGAGAGTACCTTGAAGGGGTTCCAGACCTGTAACTTATAAATAAAGTACATTTTGTTTTATGACGTCAGTCCGCGTATTTTTTGAACAACCCTCGTATTCTGTTTAATCTTTTTCACACACCTGCATATTTTCTAAACACCAGGAAAGTAGATAGCCCATAACAGCCACAGCAAAAGCCTGAGCTATTATTTATAAACAAATACTTTGACTGACTGGGCTATTATGGGCAATAAGATGACTATGTTCATATGACTAAGGATATGTGAATATAACCATACAAATAAATTATTGTATATTATTTAGCTAGATAAGTTGTCCATCTTTTTAAGAAATAAACATGCAGTCCAATCTAGTTTAACTCTCATTTTGTTATGTCACTGAAGTTTACTTATCACAGTTCAAATTCTCTGAAAGAGATAGAGTTCTCAACATGTAGTAAATCAAAATATTTATTGCACATAACACCTTACAAACTTCGCATGTTTGTTAATAAAAAACAATAAATTTGATCCCACTAAGCTTCAGTAAATGTGTAGTCTGACATTTAGCGAGAGTTTGATGACCAAGTACTAACACGAGTTTTTCACTCCTGCCTTTTATTTGTATGAATGATAGAACTTACATTTTTATATTAAAACCGTTCTCATCTGTAACCATCTGCGCAATTTTCAATATCTTTACTTACAAAGATTTTACTGTCATCACAGAAAAAAATGTTCTTTATCTCCAATAATGAAAATCATTCAAGTCACCAACAGTGAAGCCTGTAAGCTGCTTCTCTCTGAACCATAAAGTACTAAAACAGTGATATGACACTATATTGTATATTTGTAATAGTGACACAAGAAAGAGGCAGTGGGATATTTAATAAGGACAAATTAAAGGAACAGTATGGTAATAAAAATCATTAAAGTTCCTAACAATGTATTAGATTTTCCTTAGGAACACAGTTTTTCTTCATAAACATTAAGTAACATAAACATGCTTTCTTACAAAATTTATAAAATTTGAACATTTTACCATGACGCTATCTTCATTATTTGAAGATGATGCTGCAAATGTTAGTGTGATATGCATGATTTAAATAAATTAGTGCTAATCCATTACTGTCATGTTATCTTTAAGATATAATATGTTGCTGTTAGTAAAAATCATACCAATACACTACCTTGATGTATCTGTAGGCTTTAACAAGTCAGTACTAGTCAACTACCTTCATGTTATCTGTAAGCTTAATAAGTCAGTACTCATCAACTACCTTCATGTTATCTGTAGGCTTTAATAAGTCAGTACTAGTCAACTAGCTTGATGTTATCTGAAGGCTTTAAATAAGTCAGTACTAGTCAACTACCTTGATGTTATCTGTAGGCTTTAAATAAGTTAGTGCTGGTCAACTACCTTCATGTTATCTGTAGGCTTTAATAAGCCAGTACTAGTCAACTACCTTGATGTTATTGTAGGCTTTAAATAAGTCAGTACGAGTCAACTACCTTCATGTTATCTGCAGGACTTTAATAGTTAGTGCTGGTCAACTACCTTATGTTATCTGAAGGCTTAAATAAGTCAGTATAGTCAACAACCTTGATGTTCTGCAAGCTTTAAAAAGTCAGTACAAGTCAACTACCTTCATGTTATCTGCAGCTTTAATAAGTTAGTCTTCAACTCCTTGATGTTATCTGCAGGCTTTAAATAAGTCAGTACTAGTCAACTACCTTTATGTTATCTGCAGGCTTTAAATAAGTTAGTACTATTCAACTTACTTGATGTTATGTAGGCTTTAAAGTCAGTAAGTCAACTACCTTATGTTATCTGCAGGCTTTAAATAAGTTAGTACTATTCAACTTCCTTGATGTTATCTGTAGGCTTTAAACAAGTCAGTACTAGTCAACTACCTTTATGTTATCTGCAGGCTTTAAATAAGTTAGTACATTCAACTTACTTGATGTTATCTGTAGGCTTTAAATAAGTCAGTATAGTCAACTACCTTTATGTTATCTGCAGGCTTTAAATAAGTTAGTACTATTCAACTTCCTTGATGTTATCTGTAGGCTTTAAACAAGTCAGTACTAGTCAACTACCTTTATGTTATCTGCAGGCTTTAAATAAAGTAGTACTATTCAACTTGATGATGTAGGTAGTTGTGGTCTATTTATGATCTAAGGTCTTTAGTAAGAGAACAACTTCATGTTATCTGCAGGCTTTAAATAGGTTAGTGCTGGTCAACTACCTTTATGTTATCTGAAGGCTTTAAATAAGTCAGTACTAGTCAACAACCTTGATGTTATCTGCAAGCTTTAAATAAGTCAGTACAAGTCAACTACCTTCATGTTATTTGCAGACTTTATATAAGTTAGTGCTGGTCAACTACCTTCATGTTATCTGCAGGCTTTAAATAAGTCAGTATGAGTCAACTACCTTTATGTTACCTGCAGGCTTTAAACAAGTCAGTACTAGTCAACTACCTTCATGTTATCTGAAGGCTTTAAATAAGTCAGTATGAGTCAACTACCTTTATGTTATCTGTAGGCTTTAAACAAGTCAGTACTAGTCAACTACCTTTATGTTATCTGCAGGCTTTAAATAAGTTAGTACTATTCAACTTACTTGATGTTATCTGTAGGCTTTAAATAAGTCAGTACGAGTCAACTACCTTTATGTTACCTGTAGGCTTTAAACAAGTCAGTACTAGTCAACTACCTTCATGTTATCTGAAGGCTTTAAATAAGTCAGTATGAGTCAACTAGCTTCATGTTATCTGCAGGCTTTAAACAAGTCAGTACTAGTCAACTACCTTGATGTTATCTTTAATATTTAAATATGTTGTTTCCACACAACAATATGAAAATGTTCATAACTTACACATGTTGATGCCAATCCACAAGACTGATGTTACCATTCAAACTGCACATTAAAATCCAGTATATACTGCAGTGAAGATGTGATCATGTTACTAATGAAATTCACAAATAAGTTATCTCACAAATAAGTTATCTCAACAGAGAATGTTTCCTCATTTTTATCTTTTTCATTGTTGATGAAAACAAAAACTTCCTCTGTGATTGGCTGATGCTGTGGCAAGAAAGTTAAGCCAATCATACGAGTCTCACCAGGCTGTAGGTTAAATGTCTTGTCCAGAGGTTGTACCAGATCAGGTCTGCTGCAGTAAACGGTAAACATCTTGGACACAGTGTAAGGATTTTTGTAAGAGATCCACTACCAAAAGAAACTATGGTAAAACACTAAGGATTTTATATGTTACAAGTAATATATTATTATTACAGTTATCAATACACAGAATATACAGAATCAATAAATTATGTTTCTAACTGTTCCACAGAAAATATTCAAAACTGTCAGTTTTTTGAAGTTATATTTTTGCCTAATAACTTACAAAAGTTTTTATACTTGTGTCAATTTTATGCATTTGAATATGATATTACACATGAAGTTAACAAATTCCAAAAAGAAACATTATACTTTATGATAAAACAAAAAGACAAAATTGCAAAGTTTGAAACACCATGAACACTTAACAACTGCACAACTGTACCAACCTCCACGGAATTGAAAAACAACAACACTTCATAAAAGGAAGATGCTAGCTAAGAAAAGCAAACAGACACATTAATGGAAGAACACAGTCCTTACAGAAATAAAAACAGTATATAAAAACATAATATTTACGGACATCTTGAATCCTCTTGGTCTATCTTGGCTAAGGTAAACTAAAACTATTAATAAACAAATATTTGAAAATCTTACAACCAACCCTTATCATTTACACACTTATCAAATTTTCTCTTAAACTCTCTTAAATTTACTTTTTTCACAACATCCAAAGGCAACCAATTCCAGAGACCAACCACCTTGTCAAAATTATAAAACTGTCTTAGATGATTCCTACCCTGCTAATATTAATACTTGTGTCCCCCTAGTCCTGCTATTAAATATGAAAATGATAACACATCAACAACATCCATTCGTTTATAATCTTAAACATTTCAATCAGTTTCCTCCAACTCTTCTTTTTTCAAGAATAAACAATTTGAGAGAGATTTCAGCCTCTACTCGTATGACAACCCCTCTATCCCACAAACCATTCTAGTAACCCATCTCTGAACTATTTCCAATAAATTAACGTTTTCCTAAGGAAAGGAGCCCAAGACCAAACACAGTATTCCAAATGTGGCCTAACCAGTTATATGTACAATGAAATTATAACCTCTTTAGACTTGTATTTAATGTTTCTATAGATACAACCTGAAATCCTGTTTTCCCTACCACTAGTAACAGCACACTGCTTGGATGGTTTGAGAGACTAATCAAGAATTACACCAAATCCTTTCCTTTCATGACACTGTTAAGGTTATTCCTATCTAAAATATACCTATAATTCAAATTATGATAAACCACAACATTATCTTGCATTTATTATAATTAAAACCCATCTGCCATTTATCTGCCCAATTAAATAAATTATCTAATTTTTTCTGTAAAGCAGAAACACCTCTTCACAGCTAGCAATACCTAAAACCTTAATGTCATCTGCAAATTTCAGTAATTTATTAACCACTTCTTCATCAATGTAAAAACAAAGGTCTTAAGACGGAACCCTGAGGTACTCCACTTGTGGTATTCAACAGGTGTGACTGAACTCCATTTCTAACAACACTCTGCTTTCTTTTATCCAGTAACTCTTCCATTTAATTAGCTAACCTGTGGAGATAGTTAGTTTCACAAGCTTACCCTAATCTACATAAACAATACCCTTTTCAAAGAGCAATGACAACTTGCACCAAGATATTCCCAGTGTCCACCCTCTTGATCATTTCTGTATTTGAAGTTAAAAATAAATTTAAAATGGCATTGTTTCTAGTAAATTTCTTGAATACTTGGAGAAGAGAGCCATCCTAAATAGTTTCCAAAAATCTTTCTTTCCTCATGGTTTGACTTTATAATTTCTCAATTTATGTGTTTAAAATTAAAATTTGCCCATAATAATGACAACAATAATCACTAAAATATTCATTTCACTGTAAAGTTTCTCACTAATTCCATCAGTATCAGTTGGATACTATAAACAATTATATGATATTATCTCTGATAACCTCAACAGATGTAACTCACAGTTGGTTGTCTATAACAAATTCCCACTGTAAACCTATCCCCTTTACATGATATTATCTCTGATAACCTCAACAGATGTAACTCACAGTTGGTTGTCTGTAACAAATTCCCACTATAAACCTATCCCCTTTACATGATATTATCTCTGATAACCTCAACAGATGTAACTCACAGTTGGTTGTCTGTAACAAATTCCCACTGTAAACCAATCCCCTTTATATGATATTATCGCTGATAACCTCAACAGATATAACTCACAGTTGGTTGTCTGTAACAAATTCCCACTGTAAACCAATCCCCTTTATATGATATTATCTCTGATAACCTCAACAGATGTAACTCACAGTTGGTTGTCTGTAACAAATTCCCACTGTAAACCAATCCCCTTTATATGATATTATCGCTGATAACCTCAACAGATATAACTCACAGTTGGTTGTCTGTAACAAATTCCCACTGTAAACCAATCCCCTTTATATGATATTATCGCTGATAACCTCAACAGATATAACTCACAGTTGGTTGTCTGTAACAAATTCCCACTATAAACCTATCCCCTTTACATGATATTATCTCTGATAACCTCAACAGATGTAACTCACAGTTGGTTGTCTGTAACAAATTCCCACTATAAACCTATCCCCTTTACATGATATTATCTCTGATAACCTCAACAGATGTAACTCACAGTTGGTTGTCTTTAACAAATTCCCACTGTAAACCTATCCCCTTTATATGATATTATCGCTGATAACCTCAACAGATATAACTCACAGTTGGTTGTCTGTAACAAATTCCCACTGTAAACCAATCCCCTTTATATGATATTATCGCTGATAACCTCAACAGATATAACTCACAGTTGGTTGTCTGTAACAAATTCCCACTGTAAACCAATCCCCTTTATATGATATTATTGCTGATAACCTCAACAGATGTAACTCACAGTTGGTTGTCTGTAACAAATTCCCACTGTAAACCTATCCCCTTTATATGATATTATCTCTGATAACCTCAACAGATGTAACTCACAGTTGGTTGTCTGTAACAAATTCCCACTGTAAACCTATCCCCTTATATGATATTATCTCTGATAACCTCAACAGATGTAACTCACAGTTGGTTGTCTGTAACAAATTCCCACTGTAAACCTATCCCCTTTATATGATATTATCGCTGATAACCTCAACAGATGTAACTCACAGTTGGTTGTCTGTAACAAATTCCCACTGTAAACCAATCCCCTTTATATGATATTATTGCTGATAACCTCAACAGATGTAACTCACAGTTGGTTGTCTGTAACAAATTCCCACTGTAAACCAATCCCCTTTATATGATATTATCGCTGATAACCTCAACAGATATAACTCACAGTTGGTTGTCTGTAACAAATTCCCACTGTAAACCAATCCCCTTTATATGATATTATCGCTGATAACCTCAACAGATATAACTCACAGTTGGTTGTCTGTAACAAATTCCCACTGTAAACCAATCCCCTTTATATGATATTATCTCTGATAACCTCAACAGATGTAACTCACAGTTGGTTGTCTGTAACAAATTCCCACTGTAAACCAATCCCCTTTATATGATATTATCGCTGATAACCTCAACAGATATAACTCACAGTTGGTTGTCTGTAACAAATTCCCACTGTAAACCAATCCCCTTTATATGATATTATCGCTGATAACCTCAACAGATATAACTCACAGTTGGTTGTCTGTAACAAATTCCCACTATAAACCTATCCCCTTTACATGATATTATCTCTGATAACCTCAACAGATGTAACTCACAGTTGGTTGTCTGTAACAAATTCCCACTATAAACCTATCCCCTTTACATGATATTATCTCTGATAACCTCAACAGATGTAACTCACAGTTGGTTGTCTATAACAAATTCCCACTGTAAACCTATCCCCTTTATATGATATTATCGCTGATAACCTCAACAGATATAACTCACAGTTGGTTGTCTGTAACAAATTCCCACTGTAAACCAATCCCCTTTATATGATATTATCGCTGATAACCTCAACAGATATAACTCACAGTTGGTTGTCTGTAACAAATTCCCACTGTAAACCAATCCCCTTTATATGATATTATTGCTGATAACCTCAACAGATGTAACTCACAGTTGGTTGTCTGTAACAAATTCCCACTGTAAACCTATCCCCTTTATATGATATTATCTCTGATAACCTCAACAGATGTAACTCCACAGTTGGTTGTCTGTAACAAATTCCACTGTAAACCTATCCCCTTTATATGATATTATCTCTGATAACCTCAACAGATGTAACTCACAGTTGGTTGTCTGTAAACAAATTCCCACTGTAAACCAATCCCCTTTATATGATATTATCTCTGATAACCTCAACAGATGTAACTATCACAGTTGGTTGTCTGTAACAATTCCCACTGTAACCTATCCCCTTTATATGATATTATCGCTGATAACCTCAACAGATATAACTCACAGTTGATTGTCTGTAACAAATTCCCACTGTAAACCTATCCCCTTTATATGATATTATCTCTGATAACCTCAACAGATGTAACTCACAGTTGGTTGTCTGTAACAAATTCCCACTGTAAACCTATCCCCTTTATATGATATTATCTCTGATACCTCAACAGATGTAACTCACAGTTGGTTGTCTGTAACAAATTCCCACTGTAAACCTATCCCCTTTATATGATATTATCGCTGATAACCTCAACAGATGTAACTCACAGTTGGTTGTCTGTAACAAATTCCCACTGTAAACCAATCCCCTTTATATGATATTATCTCTGATAACCTCAACAGATGTAACTCACAGTTGGTTGTCTGTAACAAATTCCCACTGTAAACCTATCCCCTTTATATGATATTATCGCTGATAACCTCAACAGATATAACTCACAGTTGATTGTCTGTAACAATTCCCACTGTAAACCTATCCCCTTTATATGATATTATCTCTGATAACCTCAACAGATGTAACTCACAGTTGGTTGTCTGTAACAAATTCCCACTGTAAACCTATCCCCTTTATATGATATTATCTCTGATAACCTCAACAGATGTAACTCACAGTTGGTTGTCTGTAACAAATTCCCACTGTAAACCTATCCCCTTTATATGATATTATCGCTGATAACCTCAACAGATGTAACTCACAGTTGGTTGTCTGTAACAAATTCCCACTGTAAACCAATCCCCTTTATATGATATTATTGCTGATTAACCTCAACAGATGTAACTCACAGTTGGTTGTCTGTAACAAATTCCCACTGTAAACCAATCCCCTTTATATGATATTATCGCTGATAACCTCAACAGATATAACTCACAGTTGGTTGTCTGTAACAAATTCCCACTGTAAACCAATCCCTTTATATGATATTATCGCTGATAACCTCAACAGATATAACTCACAGTTGGTTGTCTGTAACAAATTCCCACTGTAAACCAATCCCCTTTATATGATATTATCTCTGATAACCTCAACAGATGTAACTCACAGTTGGTTGTCTGTAACAAATTCCCACTGTAAACCAATCCCTTTATATGATATTATCGCTGATAACCTCAACAGATATAACTCACAGTTGGTTGTCTGTAACAAATTCCCACTGTAAACCAATCCCCTTTATATGATATTATCGCTGATAACCTCAACAGATATAACTCACAGTTGGTTGTCTGTAACAAATTCCCACTATAAACCTATCCCCTTTACATGATATTATCTCTGATAACCTCAACAGATGTAACTCACAGTTGGTTGTCTGTAACAAATTCCCACTATAAACCTATCCCCTTTACATGATATTATCTCTGATAACCTCAACAGATGTAACTCACAGTTGGTTGTCTATAACAAATTCCCACTGTAAACCTATCCCCTTTATATGATATTATCGCTGATAACCTCAACAGATATAACTCACAGTTGGTTGTCTGTAACAAATTCCCACTGTAAACCAATCCCCTTTATATGATATTATCGCTGATAACCTCAACAGATGTAACTCACAGTTGGTTGTCTGTAACAAATTCCCACTGTAACCAATCCCCTTTATATGATATTATTGCTGATAACCTCAACAGATGTAACTCACAGTTGGTTGTCTGTAACAAATTCCCACTGTAAACCTATCCCCTTTATATGATATTATCTCTGATAACCTCAACAGATGTAACTCACAGTTGGTTGTCTGTAACAAATTCCCACTGTAAACCTATCCCCTTTATATGATATTATCTCTGATAACCTCAACAGATGTAACTCACAGTTGGTTGTCTGTAACAAATTCCCACTGTAAACCTATCCCCTTTATATGATATTATCGCTGATAACCTCAACAGATGTAACTCACAGTTGGTTGTCTGTAACAAATTCCCACTGTAAACCAATCCCCTTATATGATATTATTGCTGATAACCTCAACAGATGTAACTCACAGTTGGTTGTCTGTAACAAATTCCCACTGTAAACCAATCCCCTTTATATGATATTATCGCTGATAACCTCAACAGATATAACTCACAGTTGGTTGTCTGTAACAAATTCCCACTGTAAACCAATCCCCTTTATATGATATTATCGCTGATAACCTCAACAGATATAACTCACAGTTGGTTGTCTGTAACAAATTCCCACTGTAAACCAATCCCCTTTATATGATATTATCTCTGATAACCTCAACAGATGTAACTCACAGTTGGTTGTCTGTAACAAATTCCCACTGTAAACCAATCCCCTTTATATGATATTATCGCTGATAACCTCAACAGATATAACTCACAGTTGGTTGTCTGTAACAAATTCCCACTGTAAACCAATCCCCTTTATATGATATTATCGCTGATAACCTCAACAGATATAACTCACAGTTGGTTGTCTGTAACAAATTCCCACTATAAACCTATCCCCTTTACATGATATTATCTCTGATAACCTCAACAGATGTAACTCACAGTTGGTTGTCTGTAACAAATTCCCACTATAAACCTATCCCCTTTACATGATATTATCTCTGATAACCTCAACAGATGTCACTCACAGTTGGTTGTCTATAACAAATTCCCACTGTAAACCTATCCCCTTTATATGATATTATCGCTGATAACCTCAACAGATATAACTCACAGTTGGTTGTCTGTAACAAATTCCCACTGTAAACCAATCCCCTTTATATGATATTATCGCTGATAACCTCAACAGATATAACTCACAGTTGGTTGTCTGTAACAAATTCCCACTGTAAACCAATCCCCTTATATGATATTATTGCTGATAACCTCAACAGATGTAACTCACAGTTGGTTGTCTGTAACAAATTCCCACTGTAAACCTATCCCCTTTATATGATATTATCTCTGATAACCTCAACAGATGTAACTCACAGTTGGTTGTCTGTAACAAATTCCCACTGTAAACCTATCCCCTTTATATGATATTATCTCTGATAACCTCAACAGATGTAACTCACAGTTGGTTGTCTGTAACAAATTCCCACTGTAAACCAATCCCCTTTATATGATATTATCTCTGATAACCTCAACAGATGTAACTCACAGTTGGTTGTCTGTAACAAATTCCCACTGTAAACCTATCCCCTTTATATGATATTATCGCTGATAACCTCAACAGATATAACTCACAGTTGATTGTCTGTAACAAATTCCCACTGTAAACCTATCCCCTTTATATGATATTATCTCTGATAACCTCAACAGATGTAACTCACAGTTGGTTGTCTGTAACAAATTCCCACTGTAAACCTATCCCCTTATATGATATTATCTCTGATAACCTCAACAGATGTAACTCACAGTTGGTTGTCTGTAACAAATTCCCACTGTAAACCTATCCCCTTTATATGATATTATCGCTGATAACCTCAACAGATGTAACTCACAGTTGGTGTCTGTAACAAATTCCCACTGTAAACCAATCCCCTTTATATGATATTATCTCTGATAACCTCAACAGATGTAACTCACAGTTGGTTGTCTGTAACAAATTCCCACTGTAAACCTATCCCCTTTATATGATATTATCGCTGATAACCTCAACAGATATAACTCACAGTTGATTGTCTGTAACAAATTCCCACTGTAAACCTATCCCCTTTATATGATATTATCTCTGATAACCTCAACAGATGTAACTCACAGTTGGTTGTCTGTAACAAATTCCCACTGTAAACCTATCCCCTTTATATGATATTATCTCTGATAACCTCAACAGATGTAACTCACAGTTGGTTGTCTGTAACAAATTCCCACTGTAAACCTATCCCCTTTATATGATATTATCGCTGATAACCTCAACAGATGTAACTCACAGTTGGTTGTCTGTAACAAATTCCCACTGTAAACCAATCCCCTTTATATGATATTATTGCTGATAACCTCAACAGATGTAACTCACAGTTGGTTGTCTATAACAAATTCCCACTGTAAACCAATCCCCTTTATATGATATTATCGCTGATAACCTCAACAGATGTAACTCACAGTTACTCCTCCACCTTTAATGATTTATTAAATAGCTTGTAATCACTTATATCAAACAATTGCTGTTGTCACAGTCACATAGGTTTCAGTTATTCCTATTATATCAAAATCCTACATTTCTACCAGTGCCATAAAATCATCTATTACATACTGCAAGCATCACAGTAGTAACGATTATGCCTATCTGTACTTATTTTCTATGGAAAAGCTTTCTACATGTTATTTTTTATATTTAATTTATCCTTTCTGTCACCATTATCTAGTCCTAGTTTAAATCTTTCCTCATGGCTGAATTAATAGCCCTTGCAAACATGCGAGATGTTTTTCCTATTGAAATGATCCCAAAAGTTCAACTAACCACTCTTCTCAGTCTTACTAACCTAAGTCTAGCATTTAACCCTAGTGACCTACTTATAACTTCATTTCCACAGTTAATTCTGGGCAGTAATCCTTACACTATTAAGTTATAACCTCTTTATTGAAATACCTTTATCAACCACTTGTACCTATTAATCAGCAACTCTGATCTACCTAACCTGCATCATTACCCCCTACATGCACCACAAAAACTGCATAATTGCTTCATGACATTTCCTGCTGTCAGTTTTATCCTCCACCTATTCGTGAGTAACATGAACTGATTACTTTCTTCCTAATTACCTCACATACCATCCTGTTCATGTCTTGACAAGTACTCACCTACAACCTCATTATCATTCATATCCTTTTCTGACACTTTTGTTTTCCTTATCTCTAATAGTTCCTCACCTAAAGAAGCCAAGGGCTGAAATCTACTACTTTTAGCCCTGACAGTACTTTAACTGCCTGAAAGTAATTGTTTGTATTCTTTGCATATAAAAGCATAAACACCTTTGGGAATCCTGCTGCCAATTCCCATAGTCTACACTTCTCTCATTATATTGTCTCTATTTTAGTAATGATAGCTTCCAACTTTTCTATCTTCCACAAACTACACTTCTCTCATTATATTGTCTCTACTTTAATAATTATAGCTTCCAACTTTTCTATCTTCCACAAACTACACTTCTCTTTATCTAATGTCTCTACTTTAGTGATGACAGCCTCCAAGTTATCCATTTTTCCACAAACTACACTTCTCTTTATCTAATGTCACTACTTTAGTGATGACAGCCTCCAAGTTATCCATTTTTCCACAAACTACACTTCTCTTTATCTACTGTTACTACGATAGTTCACAACTTTCTCTCTCACCTAAAAATTGCACATCTTCACAGCTTCCTTAAAACTACTCACTAGTCCCACATTCCAAATAAACCCAGTTATTGCACCTAACTCTGAACACTTAACTCCAACCTTAACCTTTGTATATGTAGCCAAGAAATAAATACTCAACAGTTGCACGTCACCAACACTATTATGCCTAATGATTTAGAATCATATATAGTTTATTTTTTATTGTTACTTTATGTTTACACTAAATTAATTAAGTTTAATTTTATAGAAAAGAAACAGTTGCTTCTTAAACTACCAAAAATGACTGTATAAAAACCTATAGGGTTTCATACCTTGGTTGTTGTCTTGGTTAGAGGCAAGTTTATCTGAAACCCCTTGGTGACTGGTGGTTTTTGGCACATCAATATTATTAACCAAGTGTAGAGTGACAGTCGACAATCAGTGTCAACCACATTAACAAGTAAGTGCCTGTGGATTGAACATACATAAAGATGTATATCTAAGTTGGCCTATAAAGAATGGAACCATTAAAATATTCTGTACTATTCTCATTAAACACTAGATGTTACAGTTTAGATTGTCAGCTGTGATTAGTATAACACATTACCTAACTACAAACTGACAGTTTAGATTGTCAGCTGTGATTAGTATAACACATTACCTAACTAAAAACTGACAGTTTAGATTGTCAGCTATGATTTGTATAACACATTACCTAACTAAAAACTGACAGTTTAGATTGTCAGTTATGATTTGTATAACACATTACCTAACTAATAACTGACAACTTAGATTGTCAGCTATGATTTGTATAACACATTACCTAACTAATAACTGACAACTTAGATTGTCAGCTATGATTTGTATAACACATTACCTAACTAATAACTAACAGTTCAGATTGTCAGCTGTAACTTCCTATAACACATTACCTAATTAAACACTAACAGCTTTGATTGTCAGCTGTAATTTCATATAACACATTACCTAATTAAACACTAACAGCTTTGATTTCATATAACACATTACCTAATTAAACACTAACAGCTTTGATTTCATATAACACATTACCTAATTAAAAACTAACAGTTCAGATTGTCAGCTGTAATTTCATATAACACATTACCTAATTAAACACTAACAGCTTAGATTGTCAGCTGTAATTTCATATAACACATTACCTAATTAAACACTAACAGTTTAAATTGTCAGCTATAATTTCATATAACACATTACCTAATATCAGTTACTCTTCTTCATAAACTTTTTTCACTTCAATTTGAGGACAATGAAAAAAAACTCATTTACTGATGAGAGATAAAGAAATAAAAACAAACTGAAAGAAACTCTTCCTCTGTTTTGCTGTTTGTGAACTGAAAAAGATTCTCTTTTCACTTAAACACAAACAACTGTGTGGAAACTCTCTATTAGGGTAAACAGCTATTTATAAACTAAAGAAAATTCACTTTTCACTCAAATATAGACCACTTTCTGTAAATTGAAGGAAATTATCTGTTTAGATAAACAGTTGTTTGTAAACTGAAGTAGACTTGCTCTCTGTTTACATAATTAGTTGTTTGTAATATAAAAAATTTCACTTTTCACTTAAAAGTTAAACAGTTATGTGTAAACCAAAAGAAACTAACTCTGTGTTTAGATAAACAGGAATTTGTGAATCCAGGGAGCTTCACTCTGTGTTTAGCACTACATTACAGTTCTAAATGACATTTACCAATGTGACCAAACAGGTGCAAATCTCTTAATGTGTCTACTTAACATCAAGAAGATACGATTCTCCAAGTCAGTTCACTCACTGAATTGGTAACAATGGGAACATTTGTCGCAGCTGAGTCAAGGTTATATTGTCTCAATAAACAACTGGCACATTCTTGCCTGGACAGCTTAAGATGAATAATGAACATAAATGAATATGACTGTTCATGTAGCTGTCCTGTTTAGTTCAATATGATAATTTAGGTGGCTGTAGTGAGGAACTGGTATGAATGGAAAAATGGGTTTCACCATGCTTCCAAGGGCTGTTTGATGACACAATTATGTGACACTGTAAGATCTTTAAAAAGTTCAACTGCACCAAATTCTGTCTTGACACATCATAATATTTGGGTTCATGCTGCTAAAACTGGTAGAAAATAAACTATTTAGGTTCTGAACTAGGTTGGTATTCTCTGGCACCAAATATTTCAGTTCACCACAAGATATCCATGTAAGTAAATGAACCTGACAGCAAAGCATACAGTATGAATATATTTTTCGTAACATTTTTTAATATCAAAATTCTCCATCACCATCCTTCTGTCACATGATATCTGATTTCTCCCAGTTCACTTCAACAATACAGTTTTCTAGTAACTTACAAAATAGAAACATACTGATATTTTAATCTCCAGCCTTCTTGGTTTACTGAATAATTCTTGATAACAAGAAACCCACTTGAAATAAAAAAGTATCTCAGAATGGCTGGTATGGGTACTAACACTTTTATTGCTAAGCAAAGAAAAATGTTTCAACCTAAAGATGACCTAGGGAGGTCGAACGTTGTTCTCTGCTTATCAATAAAAGTGTTAATACCCATACCAGCTGTTCTGAGATGTGTTAATACCAATATCAGCTGTTCTGAGATGTGTTAATACCCATACCAGCTGTTCTGAGATGTGTTAATACCCATGCCAGCTGTTCTGAGATGTGTTAATACCCATGCCAGCTGTTCTGAGATGTGTTAATACCCATGCCAGCTGTTCTGAGATGTGTTAATACCTATACCAGCTGTTCTGAGATGTGTTAATACCTATACCAGCTGTTCTGAGATGTGTTTATACCCATACCAGCTGTTCTGAGATGTGTTAATACCCATACCAGCTGTTCTGAGATGTGTTAATACCCATACCAGCTGTTCTGAGATGTGTTAATACCCATACCAGCTGTTCTGAGATGTGTTAATACCCATGCCAGCTGTTCTCAGGTATGTTAATACACTGACTCTAACTGTAATTCAGCAAAGGTTTAATAACCACATATATATCTTTAGTAGAAATACTCAATTAGAAAATCTGACTTCTCACAACAAACAGACTTGTAGTTAAAGGTTTGTGAAGATACACTGTTAAAGTTACTTGGTGGATTTCTGGTGATCATTTAGAGTCCTTTTAACTCACCATATATGGGCTCAGTTATTTTGAATGGCCTTGTAATCACCATTCAACCACTGAGTAATTAAGAAATTATACACATTATAATTTTTAAGGTGATGAGTGTATCTCAATGAAATTTGGCAAGTTTTTGTGAAACATTAGAAATCTTTCATACTTAAAAAACAAAGTTTTCTAGTTGAGTATTCTGAAAAAGGATTTTTAGGTGTATGATGATTTTCATGTTCAGATTGAAAATACTTTTCATCCTACAGCTTTTGTATTTCACTTGCATAACCTATATGTGAATGCCAAAAGTGTTTTAAGTAAAATTTTGTTATATTTCCACTTAATACCATTAGTTACTTTCACCAACCTGGTGAACATCAGAAAAAAAATCTGAAATAAATATACATAACCATTTTTCTTTCTTAAATGACTGCAAATTGTAACAAAACATTATGGTCATTTATCCTAAACAGTTTACCTCTAATAACAGTCAATATCTTTATATCTGTCAATTATTGACTTATTAATAAATCCACAGAAAACATAACAGAAGATATGGTAATGAATTACCTAATGCACATTCATTTGTGGAAAGAATTTGCTGAAAACGTTTAATCTAATTTTTCATTTATCTTTTCTAACCAAAAAAAGGTTTTAATTTTTACATTTTGTTTTTCTTTATTAAAATAAAAATTACAAAAACAACAACATTAGTATTTATGTCTGGCCTGCAGATTATTTTGCCCTCAATGAAGCTTAACCCTACTTTCTTGTAACCATGATACATAAAATAATTTTTATTTATTTAAAATACACTAATAAGAAACAAAATAATAACATACACAAACATATTATGATTGTAATTTAACTGGCTTTTAAACCAAAGTGCCTTACAATATTTCAATAACATGACTGATTTGAACCTGAAGGCCAAATACTTCATAAACCATTGCTCTGAATGGGCAAGAATTATCCAAACATCAATAAATCAAAATGTATACTTTTTATAACGAGAATTATTGACATTTGGTGAAAGACAGGATGTAATAGAAATGTCCAACTTTCTGGTTCATATCTTCATAAGCCAGAACTTAAAACTTACATAACAATAAAAATAGATTTATGAATAATGTTTGGATTTTATGTTTAATGATACATGTTGACAATAAAGTGCTATAAATTTTGTGTGTAATTCCATAAAACACTGTGATTTGCACTTTGACCTGCAATATTTAGATTCAAGTTTCAAATTAACAATAAAAAATGACTACTCTATATACTAACTGTTATGGTTCCTGTACACGAAAGATAAAGACTTACCATTTATATTAACTCATATGATATCTTGATACAGTATATGTAACAAAAATGTGTGTACTAGTTGTTATGGTACCTGTGTTCAGGGTGTAATGGCCTGATGACCAACTGAAGTTCATGAACAGTTCCAGGAACAAGAACAAATGGTTCTGAAGGATACAAATTCACTTCTTCAGGATGAGAAGTATAACACTTAACCAGCCGTGTTGAGTGAGTACCTCTGAAATGTTGAAAAGAAAACCTTTAACAAGTTTTTCAAACAATGAAACAAAAGACTGTTTATTTCATCCTATGTGAGACTCTTAAGTGAGATGTGAACAAAAATACAGTGCATTATCTTAAAACACATTTAAATATTCCTTTAAGGATTTTTTAAGCAGAAGTTCATTCATTCTCATGTTCGAATGGTTATTCTGACTCAGAATTAACACTTTGGCAAGGTTATATTTGTTTCCATCCAATCCACGGAGAAGATTTCAACAGAATCAATCTTAGATAGTTGTTTTGGTATAGAAAGATGGACACAATTTTAGAACCTAAAGCAAAAAAGAATTATTTAGAAAAATTAAATGTCTTATATTTTACCAAAAACAGCTAGGCCAGACATTCAGTAAAGTGTATGAATCAGTGTTAGTTATATGTACATTCAACCAATTACCATGAAATTATACAAGTGTACCTGTCAATTAGTAATCATACCTGCAGTAAAACATTTCTGTTAATGCATTTCTTGTAAGCCTAAAGTTACAATAATGTACATGTGAAGGTAGCCTGTACAAATGTAAGGAAGAAATGAACTAATCTCTTATTGTTTACATTCAAGTTTGTTTGAAGTTAAGCACAAAGCTACACAATGGACTAGCTGTATTTTGCCTATCACAGGTATTAAAATCTGGTTTTTAGCTTTGTACTGCTGTGCCACTTGGGAGTTGCACCAAAGTGACTAACAGACTTTGTACTGCTGTGCCACTTGGGGGTTGCACCAAAGTGACTAACGGACTTTGTACTGCTGTGCCACTTGGGGGTTGCACCAAAGTGACTAACGGACTTTGTACTGCTGTGCCACTTGGGGGTTGCACCAAAGTGACTAACAGACTTTGTACTGCTGTGCCACTTGGGGGTTGCACCAAAGTGACTAACAGACTTTGTACTGCTGTGCCACTTGGGGGTTGCACCAAAGTGACTAACGGACTTTGTACTGCTGTGCCACTTGGGGGTTGCACCAAAGTGACTAACGGACTTTGTACTGCTGTGCCACTTGGGGGTTGCACCAAAGTGACTAGCGGACTTTGTACTGCTGTGCCACTTGGGGGTTGCACCAAAGTGACTAACAGACTTTGTACTGCTGTGCCACTTGGGGGTTGCATCAAAGTGACTAACGGACATTGTACTGCTGTGCCACTTGGGGGTTGCACCAAAGTGACTAACAGACTTTGTACTGCTGTGCCACTTGGGGGTTGCACCAAAGTGACTAACAGACTTCAGAAAAGAATGATTTTACTGAGACCTGATACTTCAGTTTCGGTCACTCTTAAGTGTTATCAAATCATGTAAAAATACTAACTGCTGACTGAAAAGAACAAATGTAACAATTTAAACCTGCATTGTCGTGTTAAATAGAAATCAAATGACTAAGCAACAGAAAACTGCATGCAATGAAATAAAGAAAATGGAATAATATTGGAAACTAACTGAGAAAAAAACATTTATAGCAGTTTTAATGTCATTTACTTGAATTATGCTTATTTTATCAGTCTAAAAACATTTAAGCTATGCTTTCTTACAGGTATTATGTGTTAGGTCAATAAAACCTGGTCTAGTTTTAACTTTTTATAGAAGGTCTGATAAAGACACTCACGTAACCTTGTTTAATAAAACATCACATATGTAAACTTACTTAACATGAAGTAAACAATAAAGTAATGATGTTTATAATATTATACAGAGTGTGAACTTGTTATGAGCATTCAGTGTGGCAGTTTTATGAGCTGAAACAACGAAACATACAAAATCCAATTGTAAAACCTGTAATAAAGAGTAGTTAAAACGTATTTATATAAGTCTAAGAAATGTGATGCTGAAGCTAAATTATTGCAAAGCAAAGTAAATATAAAGTTGTGCAAAGCAAAGTAAATATAAAGTTGTAATGAAAACAAACTCAGCTGGTTAAGCAGAAACTTCTGATTTGGTGTTCGCAAAGTGATATATGGTTATGAACAAACTATGCATGTGTATTTTAGATTGAAATAAGTCAAGAAATCCCACAACAATTGTATTTAGTGTAAAGTTGAAGTCTCCATGTGATGACAACAGTATTGTGTCATTTGTGTTGGATGCTCATACCATTAAAAAGTCTTACTAAGCATAGTTCTGAATGGAAAAGTGTACCTTCTTTGACAATATCTTTACTGGACACTTTAAATGCTACATACAGAAACCTGAGAACAATGGTGTGGACATTACTATTGTTCAATCAGATTTAAATTGTAAGAAGTCTTCTTTTCAATCCTCAATGACAAGAAACCCACTTGAAATAAAGATGTATCTCAGAACAGCTGGTATGGGTGTTTTTTACTGATAAGCAGAGAACAACATTTTGACCTATCAATAAAAGTGTTAATACCCACACCAACCATTCTGAGATACATTTTCATTTCTCAGTTTATATATATGTCACTGTAATCTTTTGAGAAGGTCATAAGTTGAAACATTGGGTATAAAAATATAATTTTTCTGAAGTATGTTAGTTCATGTTTTTCTTTGTAACTGTCATTTCAATCTTTCAGTGATGACATAATTTTGTCAAATTGTTGTGCATTTATTAAAATGTTTCTTCAATGCAAATTCAAGCAGTTTCCAAACTTTCATTTATCTACTTGAATTACATTCTTCCACATTGGAGGATCTCTCATAATATATAGGATGAATTGATGAAAACTCTGGATCATTTAAGGAAGGAAAACCTTAAACTGAATCCCAAAATAATGTGAATTATTTTATCAACATGCAAGCTTCTGTATATTTGAAAGATAAAATGTCAACACATCCAATAAAGATCACCATTCTCAATATCTGAATCAGTTATGATTTCTTAATATTGCCAGTTTGTAATATTTTATGACATAATTAATACTCTACATATATTACTTGACAGCCAAATAAATTTTGTTGGATTGTCGATTGTGAACAAGTATTTAACAACCTGAACAAAAACCAATTATTCACAAATCCTGTATAAGTACACACAACTCCTGTTTGAGCACACATAACTGTTACATAAGTACATACAACTCCCAATAAGTATACACAACTCCTGTTTGAGCACACATAACTGCTATATAAGTACATACAACTCCCAATAAGTATACACAACTCCTGTTTGAGCACACATAACTGCTATATAAGCACATACAACTCCCAATAAGTACACACAACTCCTGTTTGAGCACACATAACTGTTACATAAGTACATACAACTCCCAATAAGTATGCACAACTCCTACATAACTACATATAACTACCGTATAAGCATAGAAAACTCCTGCATAAACACCCACAACTCCTGTATAAATACCCAACTCCCGTATTAATACACACAACTACTGAAGATTCACCTATATCAGATACAAGTTCTTTTTTGTGTTCCTCACGTAATCACCTGCTATAACAATATAACATATGCTACAGAAAGAAGATATTATAAAACCCAGAAAGATTAACTATGTGTTGTTTGAGCTCTACAGCATTTCCATATTTATTTCTCAAAAGTCTAGAGATCATGAAGCCTAGAAGTGACCAGTGAATTTTACAACCCAGAAGGCCCAATAGCAAGATGTAGCATATAAATGCTGCTGCATTATCTTGAATATCATACGATAAAAGTGTAAACATTGAAAAGAGGAAAGCACAAGCTAGTAAAGATGGCCAAATTAAAACACAGCAAAGTACAGTTCGAGATGTGACATCCAGAAATGAAAATGGAAAACTAAGATTGTCAAACTTTCAAATGAAAGGTGCTTATGAAAATGATGTGAGTTTGAAATGAATTATACTAAAAATCAAAAACAGAGCATAACCATCAAGACAAACAGTCTGAAGACAAGGATGTATTGGGCACAGCGGGATCCTTTTCTGGTTCTAAGAAAGATTATTATGGAAAAAGATAGTAAAATACCAGTGAAAAGAAAAGTGATTACATTAGAGTAAATAATAAAATCCTGTTATTGAATGTAATATCAGGTATCTGTACAAAATTCATATAAAAGATTCCAACTGTGTTTAAAGTGAAAAGGTCTACAAGAAAAGCAGTAATGTATTACAGAATCATTCAAGAAAGCTGGTTGGTCCTTTTACATAGAGTAAACATGGGAATAAACATATTGCAGTTATGATGGACTATTTCATGAAAATAACAGAATTACATACTATTCCTAACTAAAACACACAATCCAGAAATAAAATTTGGCAACAAATTGACTTTTAACATTTGATAAAAATAAAGGGCTTTTATCCTCGTGTTTTGTTACCAGGGATCTGATACATTTTCATGCACAAAAACTTGACTCAGTTTTGACAAAAAAAATCAAGGAAAAAAGCCCTTCATCCATCATCTGATAAAAAAGTGGAAATATACATTGTGTGCACACAACTGATCTCATTCATGTGTGTTACCTACAAAAGACTTAAATCAACTAGTGATATGATTATAATTCTGATAAAAATGGATTCTATCAAGATGACATAACACAGCTACATAAACCTTGCTTCAGGAGAGAAAAAAAAAAAAACCAAAATTGTGGTGCTGAAAAGAATTAATGATGTGGTTTAAACACAGAAGTATTAGACAATCCAACTCAAATGTCATCCATGGTGATCAGCTTCGAAGATACATCAGTGAGCGAAGTTTTGACGGGTAACTCCAACCAAGAGTTTGTTTGCAAAAATTTAACCTACTGAAGAAGACTAGCCCAGTGACAAAACAGCCAGTGATGACAAGGGACAAGAGTTTGTTCTGTTTGTATACCATGGGCAGTGAAAACCACGATGAGTGGAGAGTTTAGTGTAGAGCTTTGTCCTTATATCAAGATTAATCAAGGGGTTCTGGAATTCAGGAAGGAGGCATTATTGTACATTATATTTTCAATGTTATTAATTACAGGGTATTAAAAGTAGGCCTAGAACACTTTGAATATTCTGGATGATTTCATAAAAATCTAGCAACTTTTATGAATTCCAAGAAGTTAGACATCAGTTATAAATACAAGTTATTGAAGTGGTGATAAATGTCAAAATGAAATATTCGTAACATGAATGCTGAGTCGTTGTTGACCAAGTCAGTCTTTCACTTGAGAAAGTGTCAGTTATTCAGAGAAGTATATAAATCAGTATTAGTTATCTATATAATCAGTTACTTGACCAGTTACCTTTTAGAAGTTTACTTGTATGAGAGTTGTAGTATTATAATAGGACCCTCTATTTAAGAATTATTTTAAACTCAGGCATACAAGTTACAAAAGTGTACAACTGCAAAGTTGGCCTATATAAATGTCAATGGAGAAATAAACCAACAACACAAAAAGATAAACTGTCTGTGACACATTAATCCACCCTACCACATGTGTGCAGAAAGTAAAAAATCTAAACTATAGGTTACTTTAACTTTCTTGTTACCTGATAATCAGTGAGGTTTGCATAGACTGGCCAACGACACATGACAGGTCAACTCGTCTTTGGGGATGAATCCACACCTCCCACGTTTGTACAGGTTGAGACAAATACAAGTCACTGTAGACAAAGATGTAGAACCTTTTCTTTGAGCCAGAATTACCACATGAAGCCTGTAAGGTCAAATTTATAAAGTTGTATTTTATCTACAAAGTAGTCATAGTAAAAAACTTCTGTTGATCTATAAAAAACACAAAACATAACTTAAAGACTTCTGTGATATCACAGACATTCTCCATGTTTCAAACATTATTTCAAAAAATTAATTTGGGCAGGCATTTCTTAACATATTTTTAACTGATTTCCCAGAATTTATTCACGTAGTATCACATACTACAGTCATTGTTCACTACATGATATAGGAAATACTGTTTCTACTGATCTCTATCAATTTTATTCTGAATTATGTCATGAAATTTGGAGAAAAGCATTCTTATTCCTTCCTACTGTTTCAGTTATAAGTTTCCTATGCTGAAAACTTATTTCAGATAGTTACTTTCTTCCTCTCACAAGATTAGCTATTCTTGTTCAGTGCTGCCCCCTATATGTGAACCTTTTATTTACGCATCCCACAAGCTTTCTGCTTCCTTCTGTTGGAATCAAGAGATTCCAATGCATTTCTCATGTGCCATCTCTCCATCAATAGGAGCATAGCACAATCACATGATACATGTGATTCTCTCTATGTGCCTCTATCAAACTATCACTAAAGTTTAGAACAAGATAGAACAACCTTAAGGTGAAGGGGGGGGGGAGATGAGTGTAAGTGGAGAAAAATACTTACAAGAAATAAATTTCCAATATAGAAGAAAAATAATTTTCAATATGGTACTTTTCTCTACTCATAACATCAGTTAACATCCCACAATGATTAGATGGTACATCAAAGAATAATGGATACCCTAAAAGTGTTCAAAGGATACCTCTGTAGATGACAGAGTCATATTGGATATTGGAAAAACTGCATCACTACTGACCAGATTTACTCTCTGCCCATGTGTAGAATGTATAAGAAGTCAGTGTGGAAAAAGAACGGAGCACATCTGAGTGAGAGAGAAAATGAGGTAGCAAAGTGATCTCAACCATAACAAGATATTGTAACTCACTCCCACAATGAGAAAAGTGAGTAAACAAGAATGTCTCTCTGGCTGTATGAGTGAAGTGGACTGTATTCAGCAAGTCAACTTCATCTAAAACATCCTTGCAGAGTGCCAATATCAGTGTGAAAGTAGGATGGAATAATTCTGTTTTCACCTCAAACTCAAGTTGAGAATCATTATGTTTCCTGGGTATGACACAAGAGTTAGGTCTGAGCTGCTGATCCAGAAACTTCATATTCAGTATCAAAAGGATGTCTATCACATGCAGTCAACTCCTTTAATCATAAAACTAGCTTGAACCATCCAAATGGCATTAATATCTCCATAAAAACGGAGAATGAGAGATACCCAAGTTCTTAACTAGAACAACCCCACCACCGTGATCCACAAACAGACAGAGTAAATCAAGGAAGGATGATAGACAGCCTAAAAGTTGTGTTTATTCGATCACTCTAAATGCAGTACTAGTCAACAGAATACTAATATTCATGAAGTGGTAGGATTAAGGCTCCCAGTCAAAGAAGTGAACAGTGGTTGTGTAAATGTTATCAGGAGGCCATGTCATCCAGCAAGGTGACAGCTCAACTCCTCTTAAGATGTGGTACAATCCAGAAAGGGTATATTTATGTAGAAAAACATTGTAAGGTTATTCAGCTTCAAAACATCTTGTGAAACACTCCATATGAATGGTGAACACTGTAGAGACATGGAAGATAAAATGTGAGTCATACAGTATGGATTTGGAGTTAACAAATACCTGGTCAGGCACCATGTGCACCAAATTTTTAAGCATAACCACAGGTGCTATACAAAACTCTGATGAATAGCAAACTACAACATGATGGAGGCGAGGCAGTGAGAAATGAATGTACTGGGAATGGTCCACATGTCAGACTGCATAATCTCCTCTACTGGATGATGAGAATGAGAAGCAAGGGAAAATGTGTGTTGGATCTGATGGAAGAACAACTAAAACCAAGCCCAGAAGGAAAAAGATAGGAAAGAATAAGCCAAATAAACCACAAGATGGAATCCTAGTGGGAAGGGTAGAATGTGAAAGATCATTATGGGAGTAGAATTGCCAAGGAATCAAGAGTCAGGAACATTACCACAGATGGAATCAATGTGGACTATATAAGAATCAACAATATGAATCAGAATCAGAAACATATCCAGATCTCAGGGAGGGTAAAGATAAAAATTAGATGGAAAAAGGAGAAAGTGGTAACAGTCACCCCAAGCCACCAAGGTATTTGAGAGAAAGAAATAATCCAGAGAAAACAGAAGATGGGTATAGTAATAAAAATTACATGATACACCAATGCCAAAGAAATCCAACTGTAAATGTCCACAGGCAAAGAGAAGGAATCATGTTTAATGGAAAATAAAATAAATGGAGCACAAGGAAGTGGTTCAAACAAAGATAAACCAAAGGAATGTTGGACACCCAAATGACCCAATTCAGAAGCTTAAGATGCCAGGAAAAAAGTACCTGGAAGGAACGCATGAGCAGAATGAGGACATGGGGAAGTAAAACCTGACATTATTGGAAAATGAAAGTTAACAAATAGATAGCCATCCAATGTCCAGAAAGCAAATAAAGTGAATAGTTAAAGAGCTAGATGAGAAATGATCCCCACATGAATTACATTATTCTTGGCAGCAGGAAATTCCTTGGTGGGTTACCAAGTGTTGAATACATTTACCCCGCATAGGAGCACTGCTATGGAAGATGTATGAATTGAACTACCTAACAAGAATGTGAGTCAACATGTAAAACTGGATCACCTTACCAAGGACTGAATGAAGGCCACGAGTCAAAAAGTAGAACGTGAAGGTTGGGGTGTAGGATGTGAAAGAGGGCAACAAAAAGAGGAAGAAACAGATGAGAGACAAATGAGAGCAGCTGATGAAACCTTGAAAACCAAGAGGGTACAGTCAGGCAGAGATTACAACGAGTGAAGTGAACAAGAAAAATCATGTGATGAAGTTATGGAGTGGATGGGTACACATAAAGACACATTAGTGACCAATTCAAGTTGAAGATATCAACTATCAGAGGCAGTGTATGATATACAGGTGACCAAAAGAGAGGCAACATTGTGTTAAAGCCTGTAGCAAAAGGAACTCCTTAGAGGAGAACCAAACTAATGTTAAAAATATTGATAAAATGTAATGCCCACTCAATGGAATATATAAAGCTGGGCATGAAAGATAATCAGTAATGAGACAGAAAGCAGCATGCATATGACATGTAATAAAATGAATATGAGGAATGTGGTCCAGAATAAGAGATTCAATGGCCAGAAACTTAGATCTATGGACTGGGTGCCCTGTGTGTGGGCAATAATGTGCTATCACATAGAAACATCTGAAGAAATTATCCAAGATAATGATAGGTGAGAAGAAGGAAATGACATAAGGCCCAACAAACAGACAGAAGTTCTAGAACAGTGAAATGAAAATCACATTTTTCAACAGAACAATGGCCTGAAGTTCCCCAGGGATTGATTCATACTCTCCATTCCCAAAGGAATATGTTCATGAAAAGAAGCAGTACATCAGCTGAAATACAGGCTTAGTCCAGCCACAAAAGAAGATTGTTGTGCATAGAAGAAGGAAGGGAATTGGGGATGGAAAAAGGATACCAATCAGTGTTACACTGTTCGTGAAGTACCCACAGAATACATTTCATATGGGCACAACCAGTGTCATCATAGAAGACTACATCTCCTAAAATGATAAAACTATGTGAGCAGTAAGTAACAAAACTGAGAAGGCATAGTGAACTAACAGTTCCTTTCAAATAGGTTGGAAAGACAAAGTAATACTGACTGATATTCATGTTGAAAAAGGCTTCACAAATGGACAAGATGTTGAGTGGGTCTTAGGAAGGATTTCTCCAATTTGAATCACTAGGTTACCCAAGCCACCAAAGAAAGTAGCTTCCATGTAGAATTGGCCAATTCCTGTTAGGTATGAACCAAAATAAGCTAGTTGTCCAAGTAAAGGTGAAATTGCAGCTCCTAAGCATGAAGATGCAGTACAAAAGCTCAGATAATTTGATCAAACATAGAAAGCAGAGACACAATAGAACTGGTAAACAATCCCAAGATGGATAAGCCAATACATGTAAGGTAGAGACATAAACTGTTAAACCATGCTAAGATGGCTAAGCCAATACATGTAAGGTAGAGACATAAACTGTTAAACCATGCTGAGATGGCTAAGCCAATACATGTAAGGTAGAGACACAAGGGTATTACTAAACCATCCTGAGATGGAAAAACCAATACATGTAAGGTAGAGAAACAAGGGAACTGTTAAACCATCCTGAGATGGAAAAAAAATACATGTAAGGTAGAGAAACAAGGGAACTGTTAAACCATCCTGAGATGGATAAAGCAATAATAAGGATATGGCTGAAGTGCCAGATGTGAAACTCTGGAGAAATACCTTTATGTTATTCACAACCCAGAAAAAAATGCCAACCTCAGAGTGCATAAATACTCCATAGTGACCTGGGATAGTAAAAAGATATAGTTGAGGTGAAATAAATCGACTATCAGCCACAAATACCTAGTTTTCTTGGGGAAAATGAAAATGATGGAAATAAAATCTTATAAAATATTACAAGGTAAGAAAAGTGAAGTAGGATCTTTTAAAAAAGTAAACTAAAGTATGATTTATATCTAAAAGAACTAAAGTAGGATTTACATCTAAAGTAAGAAACTAAAGTAGGATTTACATCTAAAGTAAGAAACTAAAGCAGATTCTTCATTTAAAACAAGATTATGAATGCATAATTATCATTTAAGGTAAAACTAAGTGGTATTTCCATTTAAGGTAAAAATAAACAGTATCTCCATTTAAGAAAAGAAAACCAAATTGGGATAATCATTTAAGGTAAGGTAATAAAATTAAAGTGGGATATTCATTTAAGAAAAGAAAAAGAAAAAATTTAAAAAGAGAAAATTAAAATAAGATCTCCATTGAATAAAACAAAACCACAGTAGGATTTACATTGAGAAAAAAAATTAAAGACAGGTTTCCATTTAAAGTTATTTTGTAGCACCACTCCCAAGTTAGGAACACAAACAGAGATTTCTAAACAAGGGAAAAAAATGTAGAATATGCAATGCTTCTCAAGTTATGAAAACAGTAGGAAAAGAACTACTAATAAATCTATAATAGAACATAAAAGCTATTACAGGATCTTTATTACAACATAAAAGACAATTAATGGATCTATAACACAACATAAAAACTATTAGAGGTGATATAATACAACATAAAAACTATTAATGGATTTATAACGACATTAAAAACAATTATAGGATCTATAACACGACATAAAGACTATTAGTGGATCTATAGTACAAAACAGAACTATAATACAATTTATAACACAATATATAGACTATTATAGGATCTATAGTACAAAACAGAACTATAATACAATTTATAACACAATATCTAGACTATTATAGGATCTATACTACAAAACAGAACTATAATACAATTTATAACACAATATATAGACTATTATAGGATCTATACTACAAAACAGAACTATAATACAATTTATAACACAATATATAGACTATTATAGGATCTATAGTACAAAACAGAACTATAATACAATTTATAACACAATATATAGACTATTATAGGATCTATAGTACAAAACAGAACTATAATACAATTTATAACACAATATATAGACTATTATAGGATCCATAACACAACATACAAACTATTGCAAGATCTATAGTACAACAAAGACTTTACTTGATCTATAACACAACCTAAAAACTATTAATGGATCAATAACACATCATAAAACTATTACAGGATCAATAACACAATATAGAAAACTATTAATGGATCTATAACACAATATAGAAAACTATTACAGGATCAATAACACAACATAAAACTATTAATGGATTAATAACAAAACATAAAAACTATTACAGAATTCTTAACATCACCTAAAACCATTATGGGATTTACAATGCAACATATACACTATTTTAGGATCTATAACACAACATAAACTATTAAAAGCTCAATAATACAAAACAAGGTAATAACACAAAAATACCATTTCCACATAAAATAAGAAAACAGTAGGATCTATAACACAACATAAAAACTATGAACGGATCTATAACAAAACAAAAGCTATTAATGGATCTATATCACAACATATAAACTATTATAAGCTCAATAACATAATATAAATTCTCGATGATGAAAATCCCACTGGAAATAAAAATGTATCTCAGAACAGCTGTCAACCAGAAGATGACCTAGGAGAGTCTAAACAGCTTTCTCTGTTTATCAATAAAAGTTTTAATACCCATACCAAATGTTGTGAGATACAAAATAAATTATTACTGCCTCATTAGTACAACAAAAGATGTTATAAGCTCAGTAACACAACATAAGCTGTTATAAGATCAACCATATAACACAAACTATTACAATTGGTTGATCTGGTGTTTTATGACACAAAACAGCTAGACCATCTGCACCAAACATCCAGTAAAAAGTTAATATTAAAGTAAATTTAGTAAAATTCATTAAAGGAAATTCAGGTAAAACAAAACAAAGTTAAATAAAAACATAAACAGCATAAAACCAAAGTTTACATCTAGTCTACAGCATTAAGAGAAAAACTACAGTAATTCAAGTTGCAAAGGGCTTTCTGTAGCACATCTGTAATTGTAATAACTTGCGAGGAAGACTAACAGGTAAGTACAAAAACCACCGTCATTCACCTGAAGTTGGTCTCTCCAGTCCTGGTTCCGAGTTATTTGACATTATGGCCATTTTCAAAAAGTAAAGTAATAAAAAGATTTTAAAAGACTCGTAGCAAAATTATAATAATAACTCACCAGGATGACTAACGAGCAGCTCAAACAGCAGCATCAGTCACCTGAAGATGGCCTTACTAGTCCTGGTATTATGACGTTACGACCACTTTCTAAAATCAAATTGATTCTTAAAAGGAAATCACATTTAAAAAGGTCTAATGTATAAATTAAAAAAACTTCAGTGGTATTAAAATAATTAATAGCCTTTAAAAAACTAAAATTATTTCCTAGGTGGACAATGTCACCATCACCAATAACATTGTTTAACGTTATGCACAAACCTTGTAACAGTATAAAGTGCGTCTCAGGGACCACAGGCAGCACAAAATCACCAACACGGAGTTAAGGATCAGGGTGAACACCCCATATGTGGCAGAAGTGCAGGCAAACAGTTTTAGAGAGAAAGAAGTTAAAGACATTTGCTGTGACCTGCTTCAGTAAATGATTGATGGCAGTGTGTCGCTGCCTCTCAATATACTTCATGTTCGACGACTGATACGAGATGTGAAAGTCTTCAACAAAGAGCCTGTTTTCAACAGTGAGAGCAAGTTGTTCAGTGATGGCGTTAATCTTTATTCTGAAAAGTGTGACACTTGAAACACAGCCCTGACGGACCTCAGGTTCCTGTAGAAAATAACAGGAAAGTTTCAATCCCACACAAACTTGGAATGTCTTATCCATTAAAATTTTTTAATAAAAATGGGCAAATGGCCATGTAAACCACATATATGGAGAACTTGCAAAATGCCATACCTACATGTTTTATCATAAACTTACTCAATGTCAAAGAATTTTGATACAAGATGTTATTGTTTGAGAGAGGCTTTCCTGATTGACATTTCAAGTCAAATCAGGTGATCCACGGTGGAGCGCTGTCATCTGAACCTACACTGGGTGGGCGAGAGGATGTTTTTTGATTCAAGGAACCAAACAAGACAAGCATTAACCAACCTCTCTAAGCTCTTACAGAGACAGCTTGTCAAAGCAACTGGATGGTAGTTTGAAAGAATCTTGGGATCCTTCCCAGGCTTAAAGAAAGGTAGAACAAATAACCTGGCACAAGCCATCAGGAAAAACATTCTCCTGCCAGATCTGGTTAAAACAATCAGAGGGATAGTAGGAGAAGCAGAAGATAGATGGTGCAGCATTTCATAGTGTACATCATCAGGTCCAATCGATGTACTGCCAGACCAATGAAGGGCCAGTTTGAGTTCCACCAATGTAAAGTGATGATTATAATCATAAAGACAATCAACTCAAAGGGAAAGAGGTGATAGTTCTGCCTAAGTCTTGATGGCTAAGAAGTTGGAGGAAGAAACAGAAGTGCTAAATACCCAGCAAAAGCTTTCACCTAGAGTATCTGAAATGCTCCAGATATCAGCTACTTCCTGGCCATTAGAGAACAAGATTGAGAGGGGAAAAGAATTATATATTACCCACTGACTTTTCGAATCTTGTCCCATATGACTTTGGAACTAGTGGTAGAAGATATGCTGGTTGTGAACTTAATCCAAGATTCATTCAGAATTTGACATCTTACCCACAGACATGTGCAGGGGCCTGCTGGAAAGAGATGTGGTTTGAGTGTGTGGGATATCTATGGAAAGTATCCCAGGCCCGTTTTTGAGCTTTCCATGCCATGTGGCAGGCAAGATTCTACCATATCATAGAAAATGTATCAAGCTTTTAGGAATACATTGAGCAGCTACTTGTATATCACAGTCAGTCACTGCTGCCATATAATCATCTATTGATGACTTACAGACAATGGCAGGATCAGTTCTGTGAGAGCAGTGAAAGAGAGCCAGTTTGCGTGATCCAGCTTCCACCGAGGCATGTGGGATGGGTGGCACTGACCATGGCCAGTCTCTCTCAAAATTATAAGAAAATGATTACTGCCTCCTGGATTATTGTCAATCCTCCATGAAAAATGAGAGAATAATGAAGGGGAGCAAACTGAGAGATCAATAGCAGTTAAGGACTGACTAAGTGCATGAAAATAAGTAGAAGAACCAGTATTGAAAAGAGAAAGGTTGTGATCAGAGAGCATATGCTCTACAGAGAGAACTCTCGTATAAATATCAGTACTTCCCCAGAGGGGATGATGTCCATTAAAGTCCCCCAGGATTAAAAAGGGAGACAACAATTGTTCAATGAGAGCATCCAGGTCTGATTAATCACGTCTCTCCACGTGCTAATTAGAAAAAACAAACAGTGATGGTATGACCCAAGGAAACACGGATAACTACTGTTTCTCAGGGTGTGTCTAGTAGCAAAGACAGGGTGAGCACATGGTGATCAACCAACAGTGTCACTCCTCCATGCACTTATCCACCACACAGCCTGTCATTTTTGTACAAAGAAAACCACTAAAAGGTGACTGTAGGAATATTTACTGTAGGTAAAGACATACAGGATGGTAGAAAGCAATATTTTGATTTCAACCAGATTAGAACATAAACTTTGACAATTCCATTGTACCAAGGTGGCCATTTTTATTTATGTTTAGGTGAAATCAGTGGAGAACCCTTCTGTTTACAAGGACGTCTTTTTTCTTTTGTGTCTTTATTCGAGAGAGGTCCATCAACCTCCATGGATCCTGCTTTGGGTTGATTGAACAAATCTTTACTGTTGGAAGAGGATTACAGTGAATGAGAACTTAAATGAAAGATCATTTTGCATCTTGGGGTGGGAAAAGAAGATGTACCCAAGGAAATGCCTGTACCTGGAACCAAAAAAGTGGATCTTGGGATTTTTTGAAATGTATGTGAGGAAAAGAGATAGGTTTTGAAATTGATTCATCAACTTTTTTAACCATGGAGGTCAAAAGACTTTTCATTTGTTTTGAGAATGATTCTTTTGAGGGCAGATCTGTACTCCCACTGTAGTAGTGGATTGAAGTGTCTGAAATGAAGTACAGGATAGCAACTTTTGAGCCTCAGGATAAATAATGATATGAATTGTTTTCAAATGCTGCACATCTTTTTCTTCCGACCATTATAGTGAAGAATGAAAGTAGGACAGGTGAGAGCCATTGCAAATGATGCAATTAATGTCTATTTCACACTCATAGATGTCATGGTCCTTGGCATCACAACGAGCACACGTCAAGGAACCACAACATAACATCTATGAGTGACTGAACTGCTGACACTGATATAATTAGAATCATAGATTTAGGTTAAATAATAAAAGCAGAATCTTAAATGGTGAGATAAAAACAGGATCAGAACTGTAGGTGAGATAATGAAAAATATGATGAGATAAAAACAGGATCACAACTGTAGGTGAGATAATGAAAAATATGATGAGATAAAAACAGGATCACAACTGTAGGTGAGATAATGAAAAATATGATGAGATAAAAACAGGATCACAGCTGTAGGTGAGATAATGAAAAATATGATGAGATAAAAACAGGATCACAACTGTAGGTGAGATAATGAAAAATATGATGAGATAAAAACAGGATCACAACTGTAGGTGAGATAATGAAAAATATGATGAGATAAAAACAGGATCAGAACTGTAGGTGAGATAATGAAAAATATGATGAGATAAAAACAGGATCACAACTGTAGGTGAGATAATGAAAAATATGATGAGATAAAAACAGGATCACAGCTGTAGGTGAGATAATGAAAAATATGATGAGATAAAAACAGGATCACAACTGTAGGTGAGATAATGAAAAATATGATGAGATAAAATTAGGATCACAACTGTAGGTGAAATGATGAAAAATATGATGAGATAAAAACAGGATCACAACTGTAGGCGAGATAATGAAAAAAATGATGAGATAAAATTAGGATCACAGCTGTAGATTAGATAATTAAAAATATGATGAGATAAAATTAGGATCACAGCTGTAGATTAGATAATGAAAGAAAGATCTAAGATGGTGAGATAAAAACAGAAACAGATTTGTAGGTTAGATAACAAAAGCAGGATCTGAAAGAGAGAGATAAAGACAGGATCACAGATGTTGCTTCAAGTAATGAAAGAAAAATCTACAATGTTTATATAAAAACAGGACACAGCTGGAGGTTAGAAAATGAAAGAAATATCTAAAATGGTGAGAGAGAAACAGAACCACAGCTGTAAATTAGGTAATAAATGAAAGAAATAAAATGATGAGATAAAACAAGCTCAAGCTAAAGTAAACTTTGGAGTTGATTAATAGCTGTAGTGTGAGGGAAGGGAAGTAAACTTTGGAGTTGATTAATAGCTGTAGTGTGAGGGAAGGTAAGTAAACTTTGGAGTTGATTAATAGCTGTAGTGTGAGGGAAGGGAAGTAAACTTTGGAGTTGATTAATAGCTGTAGTGTGAGGGAAGGTAAGTAAACTTTGGAGTTGATTAATAGCTGTAGTGTGAGGGAAGGGAAGTAAACTTTGGAGTTGATTAATAGCTGTCGTGTGAGGGAAGGTAAGAAAACTTGAGAGTTGAGTAATAGCTGTAGTGTGAGGGAAGGGAAGTAAACTTTAGAGTTGATTAATAGCTGTAGTGTGAGGGAAGGGAAGTAAACTTTGGAGTTGATTAATAGCTGTCGTGTGAGGGAAGGTAAGAAAACTTGAGAGTTGAGTAATAGCTGTAGTGTGAGGGAAGGGAAGTAAACTTTAGAGTTGATTAATAGCTGTCGTGTGAGGGAAGGTAAGAAAACTTGAGAGTTGAGTAATAGCTGTAGTGTGAGGGAAGGGAAGTAAACTTTGGAATTGATTAATAGCTGTAGTGTGAGGGAAGGTAAGTAAACTTTGGAGTTGATTAATAGCTGTAGTGTGAGGGAAGGGAAGTAAACTTTGGAGTTGATTAATAGCTGTAGTGTGAGGGAAGGTAAGTAAACTTTGGAGTTGATTAATAGCTGTAGTGTGAGGGAAGGGAAGTAAACTTTGGAGTTGATTAATAGCTGTCGTGTGAGGGAAGGTAAGAAAACTTGAGAGTTGAGTAATAGCTGTAGTGTGAGGGAAGGGAAGTAAACTTTAGAGTTGATTAATAGCTGTAGTGTGAGGGAAGGGAAGTAAACTTTGGAGTTGATTAATAGCTGTCGTGTGAGGGAAGGTAAGAAAACTTGAGAGTTGAGTAATAGCTGTAGTGTGAGGGAAGGGAAGTAAACTTTAGAGTTGATTAATAGCTGTCGTGTGAGGGAAGGTAAGAAAACTTGAGAGTTGAGTAATAGCTGTAGTGTGAGGGAAGGGAAGTAAACTTTAGAGTTGATTAATAGCTGTAGTGTGAGGGAAGGGAAGTAAACTTTGGAGTTGATTAATAGCTGTCGTGTAAGGGAAGGTAAGAAAACTTGAGAGTTGAGTAATAGCTGTAGTGTGAGGGAAGGGAAGTAAACTTTAGAGTTGATTAATAGCTGTCGTGTGAGGGAAGGTAAGAAAACTTGAGAGTTGAGTAATAGCTGTAGTGTGAGGGAAGGGAAGTAAACTTTAGAGTTGATTAATAGCTGTCGTGTGAGGGAAGGTAAGAAAACTTGAGAGTTGAGTAATAGCTGTAGTGTGAGGGAAGGGAAGTAAACTTTAGAGTTGATTAATAGCTGTAGTGTGAGGGAAGGGAAGTAAACTTTGGAGTTGATTAATAGCTGTCGTGTAAGGGAAGGTAAGAAAACTTGAGAGTTGAGTAACAGCTGTAGTGTGAGGGAAGGGAAGTAAACTTTAGAGTTGATTAATAGCTGTCGTGTGAGGGAAGGTAAGTTAACTTTGGAGTTGATTAATAGCTGTAGTGTGAGGGAAGGGAAGTATATTTTGTAAGAAGAATTTAAAACACTTCTCAGTTTTCTTGGTTAGTATCAATCTTTTAGAGGTTTATTATTAATTCTGAAAATTAAACCAGTCTGAGAAAAACTACAATTCTTTCTCAGATGTCCCAAACATGCCATATATTAAGTGATAACTCAAAAGAATGACTTAGCATAACCCAACAAATTTACCTGTTATGTTAAAAACGTGTTAACTATCACACAGAGGAATGGAATATAACACATGTATTGAAAACATTTTATTCAAACCTTCACATAGACATCATAATTTCCATCCAAGTGCTGAATGCTACAGATTATGTTCTTGTCTGAGCTTCTTGCTACCATGCAAAGTTTTTCTTCTTTTATCATTGCTAGGAACAGAATAAAACAATGTTAGTTTTCAACAGAAAAGCTCATGTAATTTGACAATTTCAAGAATAAAGAGAAGATGATATTAATTTTGTATTTTAATTATAACCACTAACTTTTAACAAACATTATAATAAACACTTATTTTTAACAAACATTATAATAAACACTTATTTTTAATGAATATTACAACAACTGTTTGCCTCTAATGAGTATAGTAATAACTGTTTACTTCTAATGAGCATAACAACCGTTTTCCTCAAATGAGTATATAACTGTTTACCTCTAAAGTGTATAGAAACAAACATTTGCCTCTAACAAGTACGATAGCATTTGTTTACCATTGAGTATAGGAACAACTGTTTGCCTGTAATGAATATAATAAAAATTGTCTTCCACAAGTGCAAATAACAACATTCACAAACGTTTGAAAGCTGCTAAAAATGAATAACTTTTAATTTCAACTTATCAACACCAGAAACAGAAAGTCTTTCACTATATATTTTTAACATGTTTTTATTACAAAAAGAAAAGAAAGGTAAATTGAATTTAAAAAAAAAAAAAATTTTTTATTACCAGGTGGCACACGAATCCACTGTTTAAGAAAAGAATTTTCAGGTGGTAGAAACCTGATTGTCTGTTGAACCAATGGAGGTACGTGTTGAATGTGAAGACTGAGGACTGCTAAAGTTTTCTGTTGTTCGGTAACGAAGTGGACCTGCACAAAAGAACTGGTTCTTTTCTGGTAATAAACTACAGTACTTTCACCAAGTAACAACAGATGTGAACATTTAAAAATTGTTTTACAATGGCATTAACTGTTGTGCTCTTACTAACACTAACTAATCTGTGTTAAAACTGAACACTGAAACAATTTGTTACAAAATTTTACACTTGTATCAGAAACTTTTAGAACACACAGCTTATCTACTTGACCAGTTCTGTTAGCAGCATCATGTAGTTTTGTATGCAGTTTATATCATAAACAAGAAAAACATATGTTTACTCAACACCGTTTACTTACATGATCAGTTCTACTAGAATCAGTGTTGTACAGTTTTGTAACATAGTATATAGAAAACAGGAAATACGTTTAACCCACAGTTTATTTACAGGACCAGTTAAGGAGCAGAACGTTAACCTTTTACCAAACACACCTTATTTACATGACAGGTTTTATTTTCATTGTCAATATCATACAGTTTCTTGTATGCACACTAACACATTTAATAACAATTATTAAACAACACATTTTTAGGTACACAGTCTTTGCAACAGTATAGCCAAACTTCTAACACAATGTCAGTGTTAAGCTTCAAACAGTATAGCAAAACTTCTAACACTGTGTCAGTGCTAAGCTTAAAAGAATATAGCAAAACTTCTAACACTATGTCAGTGCTAAGCTTTAAACAATATGGCAAAACTTCTAACACTATGTCAGTTTTAAGCTTCAAACAATATAGCAAAACTTCTAACACTATGTCAGTGCTAAGCTTTAAACAATATGGCAAAACTTCTAACACTATGTCAGTGCTAAGCTTCAAACAATATATCAAAACTTCTAACACTGTGTCAGTGCTAAGCTTTAAAAAATATGGCAAAACTTCTAACACTATGTCAGTGCTAAGCTTCAAACAATATATCAAAACTTCTAACACTGTGTCAGTGCTAAGCTTCAAACAATATAGCAAAACTTCTAACACTGTGTCAGTACTAAGCTTCAAACAGTATAGCAAAACTTCTAACACTGTGTCAGTGCTAAGCTTAAAAGAATATAGCAAAACTTCTAACACTATGTCAGTGTTAAGCTTCAAACAGTATAGCAAAACTTCTAACACTGTGTCAGTGCTAAGCTTAAAAGAATATAGCAAAACTTCTAACACTATGTCAGTGCTAAGCTTTAAACAATATGGCAAAACTTCTAACACTATGTCAGTTCTAAGCTTCAAACAATATAGCAAAACTTCTAACACTATGTCAGTGCTAAGCTTTAAACAATATGGCAAAACTTCTAACACTATGTCAGTGCTAAGCTTCAAACAATATATCAAAACTTCTAACACTGTGTCAGTGCTAAGCTTCAAACAATATAGCAAAACTTCTAACACTATGTCAGTGCTAAGCTTTAAACAATATGGCAAAACTTCTAACACTATGTCAGTTCTAAGCTTCAAACAATATATCAAAACTTCTAACACTGTGTCAGTGCTAAGCTTCAAACAATATAGCAAAACTTCTAACACTATGTCAGTGCTAAGCTTCAAACAATATAGCAAAACTTCTAACACTATATCAGTGCTAAGCTTCAAACAGTGCAGTAAAACTTCTAACACTATATCAGTGCTAAGCTTCAAACAGTGCAGTAAAACTTCTAACACTGTGTCAGTGCTAAGCGTCAAACAATATAACAAAACTTCTAACACTGTGTCAGTGCTAAGCTTCAAAAGTTGAATAGGTTAGTGAGAGAAATATTTTTGTTCTTTCAATAGATTGTAGTATTCTTTTTCTAAAGAGTATTCTATGTTTTTAATTCTATAAAATCATACATTTTGTAATATTTTTCAACATAAAGAGTGACACTTCAAGTGAATATCTATAAGTTAACATTTTCTTAAATCCTTGCTTCATCTCATTCTACAACTATTACTCAATTTTCTGGGATTTCTTCCTTTGCCAGTATTTTACACCAATGTAATTACCATTAGCAATATTTATCTTATGAGACTTTCCACCAACATCAAAGTGTCTTTATCCTAGTACTGTATGAAAGCACTTAATTCAGATAAATTTATAATTATTTTGAGACTGACTCAATCCACAGTCTCTAACACTGGCTCTTAGTGGGGAGGAAAGATAGGAGAGTGTGAGGGAGGAAAGGTAGGAGAGTGTGAGGGAAGAAAGTATTATTTTCAATTAAAGAAAATGTTAACTCATGACACATACAGCTAGAACCCCACATTAACAAGGAGAAGGGGGTCAGTGAGGACATTATCCATGTGGCTGCATACATCTTGGGTGTGTCAATAGAAGATTGGAACCTTACTGAGGAAACATCATTACATCCAAACAGAGGCACTCTTCACCCAGAACTTAATTCATGTTCTGTGGGTGGAATTTTATATAATTTACCACCACCAACTGATCAGGTCTCAACCAGATAACCAAGATCCCACTACTCAGGGTTGGAATTACAGGGTCATGGTCCATATATCCTACTTTGGTAGGAAGGGCAATTGAATCACAAGATATATATATACTTCTAAGTAGGTCCCAACATCCACCCATACAGTTGAGCATTCTGGGCCCTTGAGGGGTCACAACGAAAGCAACACTGAAGTGGGCAAACCTTCTCCTCCATCTGATATATTATTTGTTATGTAACATTGTGAAAAGATAACTAACAAATTAAATCGGTCAAATATTCAGTGTTACTTTCTACAAGTTACACAGCTTCTGCAAACTAGATGTGAATATTTATATACATGATACCTTCTTGAATTCACAAGTTTGAATTTTGAACAAATTTCATTGTGATATATTTCCTAAGAAACAATTAAAAGTTTTTAACCTTTTTTCAACATTTTAATCTCAAACTTTCACATCTTCCTAAATTGCCTTTCCTATAAAGCTTTGATTTTATAAAACTTTAAATTTTATCTCTATTTCAATCTCAAAAATTATGTGCAAATAGTTTAACTTCTTTTTTTATCATACCAAAAATAAAAGCAAACTAACTTTTTTTAAAATAATTAATGAGAAGCTGTCATTTAATATAATTAATAAGTTTGAATCTCTTTTATATTTATTTACACATAGATTTCTCTTTGTGGACTTTTTTTGTCCATTCAAGCAGTTGATAATCTGTACTAATAAGGTCTAACACTAATTAGTGATGTCGAGAAAACCCACTTGTAAATAAAAATACATATGTAGAACATATAAGACCTAACAATGCTGCTTCATCAGTGAAAGAGAATTTGATATGGTTGAGTGCCAAACAACTTACCTAAGTCCAACTCATCTTGTTAAAAAAATATTTTCCTGTCTTATTGCAACATTATAATTCAAATAAAGTATAAAACATTAACACAACCTTCAAAAAACAAATCAGAACTGTAGTGGAAGTTGATTATTTCTTCTCGGAACTTATCAACAGTCTAAGTTTGTTGTTTTTTTCTACTTTCTACGGAAGTCTTAGTTGAATAGTAAACCCTTTTAGCTTTTAAAGTCCAAAAGAATAGAAAACAGCTTTAAAAAATGCTTAGTTCAGTAGCTTAGGGCTTCTGGAAGTTGAGATATAAGTAATTAAACAAATTAAATCATGCCATAACTACAGATGTTTCAAAATGTTGATGATTAAAAAGTTACAAAGCTGCATCTGTATTCAAAATAAATTCATAAAGTAACTCAAACCTTTTATGACTTTCCTTCTATGTGAGATTCATGATATTAATAAACAAAAACGATTTCATTAGAAGCAGAATGAAATCAATATTAACATTTTTACAATTTTTATCTTTAAATAAACAAATAATATATTTTTATTAAATAATTATCAGCTGTTTTCTGATGGGGAAAAAATGCATAAAAGTTTACTTTCTATTATTTTTTTAAATCATTGTTACAGTTTTGTCCTTCAAGTGGATTGCACCTATCTAGGTATGAGAGTAAACTCATTCTCACCAATCAGAACACAACTGAATACAAACATATAAAAATCACAATGACACAGCTCAATGAATAAACTTTATCACTTTTTTTGTCCAATTTTCTACTAGTAATTATACACATATACAATATAGTGTTTAGATAAGTAAAACTGATAGGCCTACCTTAGCAGTAGAAGGGTAAAAACATTTTGAACTTTGTAGGTTGGTTAAATCTTGTGAACGAAAATAATGACCAGTTGCTGCCTATGAATTAGAAATAAAAAGGCTTTTATTATAATTGTGACCTATAGTGGTGACCAGTTGCTGCTATGCATATTTTCATTAAAGTTCTAATGCTTTAATTTTATCAACTTTATAAGAAACAATCACAACTGGAGATCTAAAAGTAATTTTGCATCAGAATATATACTTTATTTACATGTATCAAAAAAAGGTATCTTTAAATCATAGTTAATAAGGATGTATATACCCTTTGTAGTTTTTCAAAATTTTCATGTTATTATTTACCAAAAACTCCCTATTTAAGCCTTGATTAGTCATGAATATTTTGGCTGGCTTCCACAGCCCCTGCAACTGTGTGTTGTGGGAGGAAATGTGTAAAGGTCTGGTTTGTTTTGAATTTCATGCAAAGCTACACGAGGACTATCTGCGCGAGCCTTCCCCAATTTAACAGCGTATGACTAAAAGGAAAGCAGCTAGTCATTACCACCCACAGCCAACTCTTGGGCTACTCTTTTACCAATCAATGGTGGGATTGACCATAACATTGTACCGTTCCCACAGCTGAAAGACCAAGCATATTTGGTGTGATGGAGATTCAAACCTGCAATCCTTGAGTTATGTGTCGAGTGCCTTATCCATCTGGCCATGCCAGGCATAAAGAACCTCACAAAGTTAAGAACTGATGACAAGGGAAATAAATGTAGAGAGCACAATAAGTTTATATGCAGGAAAAGACCACCTTTTGTGGTTATGGCACGCATTAGAATGGTTTAAAAAAACAGGAATTTTCAATCAAAATATGGTTTCTTTACAAGTTTAGTCCATTTTAAATTTGTTTTTATTCTGGATAAGAGAATATGTTTTCAAGCACATCTAAAGTATATACATTAGTAATATCAACCGATAACTTTAGTCCATGCATTTCTAAATACTACAGAAATAAGTTTTATGAACTGAGAAACTCAGTCCACACACAGCTAAAATTTATACTACAGAAGTATATGTACTCTGATTGTTAGAAAATTCTTAAATATTTTGACAATAATTACTTACCTCCCCCAACTCTCCACTGATTCTTCTTCAATGTCCAGGGAGTTGGTATTTGAATGGTATATGTACCGTTTCTTTAGATTTTAGGACTAGATTTGGATATTTTCTTTCTTGATCAGCTACAGTTAAGAAATTTTCTTCAACAACACACTTATGTGCCACAAGTGTCGTAGGTGTTGCCATTCACTACTTTTAAACACAACACTGAAATAAGAATAATTCCTAAATTTTTGCTTGTCTTCAGGTTTCTACGTGGACATGTATATTTATTAAGTAATGCATTTTAAATTTTTATTATTATAATTTTCAATAAAACAACATCATTGAGAGCTATATTTCTAAGCTCCAATTCAGACGTTTTTCAGAAGGAACTGATAATCATAGTGATGGAAGTACATTTCAATGTCATAAAAAGTTTTTAAATAGAAAGTATGACATAAAATATGAGTAAATCAGTTATGAATGAGTTCAGTTAGTGAATGATTATTTATTACCAGAAAAGTTATTCAGTATCAGAAAAGACATTTATCATATTTATATGAATCAACTGTTTAATAAAATTCATTACCAGCATTTTAAGAAATTCTAATGAAATGTTGTTTGTTGACTTAGGCCTACAACTTGTGTCAAAGTACAAGTAGTCTACAGTAAATGTTAAATAAGCTTATTGTTTATTGATACACAGACTACTTTTACCAAATAATCCAAAGGAACCTAATGATAGAACACTTTGCAACACTGGTATCACGAGTTTGATCATTTTTGTGAAGACAGAACTCTGGCTATTCAACATGAAAACAGCATTTCAATCAGCAAGATTTATACTTGAGAAGAGATGAAGCAATTAAAACAAGGTCAAGAAGAAAAAGTCAAGAAATGGAAATAAAATTGAGTGGTAAGGAGAGAAAGAATAAAAAGTAACAGATGTAGCAACTAAAATAAAAATGTCATTAATCTGACTGACAAGATCAACAAAACTACTATACAATATTAAAGTACCAAAGCATATAACAAAAACACATTTATAATATAACAGTTTTACAGCAAAATCAATGATAGAAAAGAACATTATGAAAAATAAAGCATTTAGAAAAAAAATAAATAAATACAAGTAGTAAACCAGCCACCTCTCTTTATTTATCTGCCAAACAATTCCAGCCTAAAACTATTTATTGCTACTTCAAATGTGAAAATTCCAAATCACATTCCAGAATTTAGCTGGCCACATCACCAAACTTACCCAGTAGAGAAACTAATAACTTATGATGATATGGTATCATCAGAGATATGCCAACCTCAGTTTGAAATATTTTCCAGAGTGTAGAGATGAAAAGAGAACATGTTAATTCATTTTATATACATTGAGAATAACCACAAATTTCAATTACTTAAAGTAACCTGCCAGCTGTAACAACTATTAACTATTGATAGCTGCCTTAGCTTAACATGTTCTAAGTGATATATCAGTAATCCAGAAAAAAGTCCAGGAGCAAGACATGGAAGAAAGAAGAAAGCTTAGACTAAATTTTAAAGACTTTCCAAATTATCTTATCTGGATTCTCCATATGAGAAACTGAATTTGCTCTTACATGACTAATTTGTAGATGCAATAGTAGACATGAAAGTAAGAATTAGGTTGAAAAAAAGCAGGTGTCTACTTTAAACCAATTGATGTTCCAACTTGAATCCACTAGAGTTGCAGGTGTTATCTAGAAGTTAGAAAATCATCAGTAGTGAAACATGAGCTCTTTAATACAGAAGAACTAGAATTATAAGTTAGACAGTAGTTACACATAATGAAAAAAACAAATCACAAGATAACTGATCTTTCTATTGTAACTTAAAGAATATGCTGCCCAGAACTGCAGACAAAATCATGTATGAAATAAGAGACCACAAAGGATACCAGAAAAAAGCAAACTGTTATAATTATGCAAAACCAGACAGCAAGGAACTGACAGTTGTTATTCAGCCAAGGAGATAGAGACTGACCAGACTGAAGGAGCAAAAAACATCTAACCAGATATTAAAAAATAGAAATTAGATGGATTACTATATTTGCCCAAAGAGAGATAAGAATTTCATTATTTGAGGTCAAATGCTCATGAATCCTAGGATTTATTATGGATTACCTTGCAGTGTGTTTGTTAACATTGGTTCTACAGTTAAAATTTTTGAACCAATTTGTTGATGAAAGGTGAGAAATTGCATTAATAGATAACAAGAAAAAAGAGAGAAGTGATGTGACCAATAGGTGGACATAGAGAGAAGTGATGTGACCAATAGGTGGACATAGAGAGAACTGATGTGACCAATAGGTGGACATAGAGAGAACTGATGTGACCAATAGGTGGACATAGAGAGAAGTGATGTGACCAATAGGTGGACATAGAGAGAAGTGATATGACCAATAGGTGGACATAAAAGTCCAAGCAAAAGTAAAAGTTGAGAAGTCTTATCCATACCTCATGATGTGTGGGTAAATAACACTGGAAAGGAGTGTATATTAGATGCTTGTATTGTTCAGACACACACAGATAGGTATTAAGCTACTTTCAAATTGCTTCAACGAAAAATAAATATCAATTGCTGGACCAGAGGCTGAATTTACATGAAGGTAATTAGCATAGTGTCAAGAAGTGAAATGATATCATAAAGGTAATTAGCACAGTGCCACGAAGTGAAATGATAACATGAAGGTAATTAGCACACTGCCACGAAGCGAAATGATAACATGAAGGTAATTAGCACACTGCCACGAAGTGAAATGATAACATGAAGGTAATTAGCACACTGTCAAGAAGTGAAATGATAACATGAAGGTAATTAGCACAGTTCCAAGAAGCAAAATGATAACATTAATGTAATTAGCACACTGTCAAGAAGCAAAATGATAACAAGGTAATTAGCATAGTGTCAAGAAGTGAAATGATATCATAAAGGTAATTAGCACAGTGCCAAGAAGCAAAATGATAGCATGAAGGTAATTAGCACAGTTCTAAGAAGTGAAATGATAACATGAAGGTAATTAGCACACTGCCAAGAAGCGAAATTATAACATGAAGGTAATTAGTAAACTGCCGAGAAGTGAAATATTAATACCAGTAGTTATTAGGAAAAAATCAACAGTTAATGATTGAAGAATAGATAAACTAAACACAATGATATATCGTGAGTGGTTGAAAGAGTTGTTGTGAATCTAAATAATATCCATATCATATCTGACTTTACCCTAGAAGAACTTAAATAAACTTGTAAGAAAATGAAAAGTCACTATCATTTTAATGCTGGTTTAATCAAGATAACAAAATATGGCTAAAAAATTATTGTCAAAAGAAAGGACAAAAACCAAAACTAATTAGGTGTTTGGAAAGACCATTTGTCCTGATAATAATCAATGGTATGGTTCACAGAATACATAATGTCCAACCAAAAGACCACTCCACAATATATTAGTTAAAGAACAGTCAACTGGATAACTCCAGATAAAAATCTGTCAGCTGTAACTCAACAAACAGAAGAGTCAAGGAATTCTTTTGAAATCACTTTCAAAAAAATACTCAAGAATGAAACCAAGAGTATGTTTACTCCACTGTGTATCAAGTTAACTTAGATGAATTAGAGAAACAAAAATGACTGATTACACTATGTAACAAAATTTTTAATTTTTCTTGTTCCTGGACAGAAAGTGTTATTTCCCAATTGCTTAGGCCTAAAGAAAATGGAAAAGACCTTTTTTTCTCTTCAAACTTTGCTTTTGTGACCTGAAAGCATATAACAAAAACATGATGGTAAACTATATTTGGAGGTTGATACGTGAAAGTGGTTTACATTACAGTTGTAAATTTTGAAAAACTACTCACTTCTAAACATTTTTGTTCACTTTTGTATAACTTTAGCATAAATACATGTAAATCTTGATTCATATGTTGTTTTATTCAGACCTTATGTAAATGACAATGTAAAAATTTGTCCATTATTACACAGAAAATAGGTTAATTTCTAAATTTCATTATCCAGGTCACAAAAGCAAAGTTTGAAGGGAATAATGGTCATTTTCTGTACTTTTACAACATAAGCAATTAATAAATAACGCAAACTATACAGAAACAAATTTTGTGTTACATAGTGTTATTATAATAACACTGAACATGTGTTATAGTTAAAAAAAAAAGAGTTAAAAGAAAAATACCCACGAGCAGGCTAAATATTGTAAAAAAAGACATACTTCTAAAGAATATTAACAATAGTCAAGAATAAGAAATGCTGAGAAGCAATTAAACTTCGAGGAAAGTATGTTTATGTATACAATAAGACTTTGATACCTGAAGTTGATTTAATTATCAGAGCTACATTCACATGTTGAATCTTCGTATATCGATAGGCTTATATCATTATTACTACAATAAGATTGTGCTCCAAGCCTTCATAATTTACTATTTCATATTACAAAAACTTCATAGCTTACCATTTACATTATGAACAAAGACAATTTATTTGAAAATAATATTAAACAATATTTTACACTGTACAATATTAAAATTTAAAAAACCCACATAAATAAAAGCAACAGTGTACAGTCACCATATCTCCATTCATCGTGTTGGAGGGAAAAAGGATATCAAATTAGTTGTGGGAATTTATCTTTCATTTGTGAAGACAAACATTGTTTTTAAAAAAGAGAATAACTGTAGACTGTTTTGGTTTCTTCTACTTCTCAGAATGACATTGTCATTTCACTCATCTCAGCTGTTTTGACAGTACTGCTTCACTACACCTTCAGATGATGTTCTGAGAGCATTTCCAGTACATTATAAATTTGACATAAATCCTAAGAGAGAACTATGGCTGTGACGTTTCTTTCAGGAATAATCTATTGAAATCTGTCTTCTTCTATGATATCATGTATGTACAGCACCTTAAGGTCTTCTACACTCAGGCTCTCTTCATGAGAAATCAGCAGCTGTATGTTGAACCTGTTGACTACACTAAATCCACCAGTTCTAACTGGCCATAATGAAGGTGACAATGTCTTTGAAGTCTTCTAAGTTGTGGACTGCTTCATGTGATACCTTTCTTTACACACTTCTTGAACACTTGGTGGAAAACTTCATACCAAGCTGTGTCAATACAAGCAGTGCCCTTCGTGATGTTGAGGAATCCATTTCTTGTTATAATTTTACCAAGCTGTGTCAATACAAGCAGTGCCCTTCGTGATGTTGAGGAATCCATTTCTTGTTATAATTTTATCAAGCTGTGTCAATACAAGCAGTGCCCTTCGTGATGTTGAGGAATCCATTTCTTGTTATAATTTTACCAAGCTGTGTCAATACAAGCAGTGCCCTTCGTGATGTTGAGGAATCCATTTCTTGTTATAATTTTACCAAGCTGTGTCAATACAAGCAGTGCCCTTCGTGATGTTGAGGAATCCATTTCTTGTTATAATTTTACCAAGCTGTGTCAATACAAGCAGTGCCCTTCGTGATGTTGAGGAATCCATTTCTTGTTATAATTTTACCAAGCTGTGTCAATACAAGCATGCCCTTCGTGATGTTGAGGAATCCATTTCTTGTTATAATTTTACCAAGCTGTGTCAATACAAGCAGTGCCCTTCGTGATGTTGAAGAATCCATTTCTTGTTATAATTTTACCAAGCTGTGTCAATACAAGCAGTGCCCTTCGTGATGTTGAAGAATCCATTTCTTGTTATAATTTTAATCATTTCAGTATAATCATTTATTTTGTTTTTAGCCTTTTGTGTAAAATAATGGTAAAAATTCAAATTTATCATTCAGAAACTTTATTTATTAAATATATGTGCATATTACAATATATATATACAGACACACACACATTCCAGAAACAACAAAATAAAATTGAAATTCAAAATTATATATCCATTTCAATGTTATTACAGAGTTCCTGGTTTAAATTAAGTTCATTATTGTTTTGCTGTACTGATCAATTAATGTATTTCATAGTATTAGAAATACTGGATTATATATACACATACCCAGAAAATATACTTTGTACCACCAAGCCAGAAACACATATAAAAGCCAACATAATATGGCATAATAATAAACACAGGACTGTAAGTAACCAACCTAAGGATTGAGTTGGATAATATGCACATCACACAACTAGCTGTAACTACACTGTATCATATCACAATATTTGATCATCGAAGGAAAACCTTTGGTAAGAGATGAACAAAATGTGAATTTCTTCTTGATTTATACTCTAGACCAGTTTTATATTTCATGCAACATTCTTCCCATTTGACATCATAGACCCTTCTTTAGTGTCAAGTCACATTTCTCTACAGTTTATACCACAGACCCCTTTTTAGGGTCACATCATATAGTTCCCATTTGACATCATAGACCCTTCTTTAGTGTCAAGTCACATTTCTCTACAGTTTATACCACAGACCCCTTTTTAGGGTCACATCATATACTTCCAATTTGACATCATAGACCAATTTTCATAGTCAAGCCACACTTCTCCTCAGTTTATGTTAAAAACCTTTCTTCAGGTTATTTACCATTCTCCCTAGATTATATTGTATTCCCATTTTCAAAGTCTAGTCACATTTCTCCTCAGATTACATCATAGATTTCTCTTTAAAGTCAGGTCATATTTCTTCTCAGTTTATATCAGACCCTTTTTCATGATCCAGCAAATTTCCTCTCAAGTTTACATTACATATCCTTTTCTGGGATGAAGCCAAATTTCTTCCAAGTTCACACTAAACACCTTTCTCTAGTGTTAAGTTGCATTTCTAATGCCTACTGAGCATTAGAAATTCTTAAAATATTTGATAAAGCTGGTTTAAAAAACTGTGAACTTTGTAACTATTCGTTACAACCTGACATGAAATGATTGAAAATTCTGTCAATGAACTAAAAATATATAGTTCTTTACTAAATGTTTTTATATTAAATACAAAATTTCATTCAACTTATGTTAGCTAAATCTCCAACTTCAGTCTAAATACTTTTGCTGAATACAACCTTAACATTTTTCAGTATAACTTACTACACCAGTGGTTCTTAACCTTGTTGGAGTTACAGAAACCCAAAAGTTTTGTACTTGCATTCATTGAACCTTTCGTAATTGAAAAAATAAAACATGATTTTTTTCTAATTCAAAACATAAGTACATATTTTGCTGGGCTTGAAATCAGATCTGCAACTACTTGAGCAAAGATGTCATCACTCATGTCATCTATTCTGCTGCTGATGGTGTCATCTGAAAGATAAATTTGGGATAACTTATTTTCAGCAGCTTTTCCCAGCATGACATTCGCCATCTTCAATGCAGCTGGTTTTACGAGTGCTTCACCAATGGTGTGTGGTTTGCCCTGCTTTGCAATCAAGTAAAATGCTGTGAGGATTGGTTTGTCAATGGGTAAAGAGCTGAGAACAGGCAAAGTAGCCTTTTCATCCAACCTGGCTCTCTTTACCTTGAATTCAGCAAGTGTTGTGTTCTTGTATTTCCCATCTCCATGCAGCTTTAGGGATGTTCTCTTAGTTTTGCCAGTGCTGGACTAGAATTGCTCAACTTGGCATTGCTAATCATGCATTAAGGATGCTGACTCCCAACATGTTCAGTTTAACATGTAAATCCATATTGTACGTATTCGTCCGACAATTTTCTGTTTTTGTTTGACATAATTTGTATGAAGGGATTGAAAGATTGGGAAAAAAATCACAAATGACGCATAATTACAAGTCAACTGCTAAGTGCACAAAGATTCCTGCAGCGCAGATATTAAGGTCAAGTGGTGTGACATGATTAGCCACAGCCAATGATGGCCAAGTGGAGCATGATGTCAGGAATCATAGAAGTTGGGTGAAGAAAATGGATACACGCACAATGTGTGTGTCTTGACCTCCGCCAAACCCGTGAGACTGACTCACCGAACCCCTGGGATTCGATTGAACCCAGGTTAAGAACCACTGTACTATACTGAGTAATTAGTTAATATCTGACAATTGTTTATGGCAAAGTTACCAAAGCTATCTGTTGCCATCCCTAGTTTTGATTTGGCAACCACAAAAAATGCAACAAGCTGACAATTATTAGGATTCTCTTTATCACCAAACAATGAAATTCACTATCACTTTATAATATTTCCATTGGTGAAACAGTCAGCATTTGGTTATAACCCCATGAGCTGAAGGTTATGAGTTTAGTGCACCAACCACCAGATTACGCTAGGCCCCAAACTGTGAATAATACCCACTAAAAACAGTTAAATCATTTTGTCAAATCAGTTTAGGGTACTAATTAGACACTAATGATATTTGGTTTAGGTTTCATTAAGATTTCTTACCTTAAGTGTGGATTATCTATTTCTATGAAGATTTTACAATCTGATGTATAAGGATTTGTTAGCTCAAATTCAATGAATTCTACAGCACCAAGGGTAGGATGCAAGGTAGCTTCAGTTGTTATTGTTTTCTGTAACAGATTAAGGATTTCTTCATGCTTGTGATGCTCTCTGTATGCCTCTAATGTCCGAAGATCTTTCTTTCTCTCTCTTAACACGTGCAGATTTTCCTAAGATTAAACAAATATAGTGTTATGACAAAAGTCCATTTCATTTGATTGTTTTTAATTTCACTGAAACCAGAAACAAAAATCAAGCTAAAATATTTGTGACATGAGCTACCTTAGTTGGCAGGTCTAGCTCCCGATTTTGAGATCTTACAGCTTCCATTCGAGCTAATTTTCGTCTCCGTTCTGATGATAAAGTTTCACCAATTGGTTTTTGATGGTGTCTACCTCTTGCTGACATAAGTGATGCTAATTCACGATCTGTTTCCACTAAAAGCCGAGCTATGGAAACCTGGTGACACTCTAAATTACAGAAAAATAGCAAAATGGGTATTCTTCACTAAAAAAAGACATTAACCAAACCTGTATGTATATTTACCTATTATTATAAAATACTAATCTGAATCTTATAGCCTGTACTATAATTTCATTTGCTCACGCATATTATTCTAAAGATGGATAGTGAAACAAGTGTCTTACAGAAATGGTAAGTATATTCAGATAATCCTAAATCTTACTTCCACAGAAGTCTTAACACAAACACTGATACAGAAATGGTAAGTATATTCAGATAATCCTAAATCTTACTTCCAAAGAAGTCTTAACACAAATACTGATACAGAATTGGTAAGTATATACAGACAAACTTTAATCTTACTTCTACAAAAGTCTCAATACAACACTTTTTGAGAAATGGTAAGTATATATACACAAACTTTAACCTTACTTCTACAATGGTCTTAACACCAACATTGATACAGAATTGGTAAATTTACACAGACAAACTTTAATCTTACTTCTACAGTGATCTTAACACAAACACTGATACAGAAATGATAAGTACAAATACACAAACAACTTGATATTCATACATTTTTAAGTTTTAATTCAGAGAGTAAGTAAGTAACATTAAAACATCTAATACAAATGCCATTAATGAAAAAAATATATAACAACTCAATGTAAACAAAAATAAAGTGAATACAATAGATCAACCCTGGCAAAATGAAGTCCTGGATGTCTGATTCTTGGTTGATACAAACCTTTAAAACTGATTCTGGCTAACCCAAGCCCTGTATGTCTGAACCTTTCTTATACAAGTCCTATTAATGTGATTCTGGTTGACACAACTCTTGTAAGTTTGACCCTGACTGAACTAAGTTATACCTGTCTGAATCAGAACAGCTATACAAAGGTCAACAAATTTACGCTTAGTTTACCTGAAACTTTAAGAAAAGTTAGAAACTCGAGTTAATGACTTGTCCTGAACATTCACTAAGCCTACACACAAAAAAACATATAAATGTGGTAACAATCAAATATACCAAATCTCTAAAAATGTTTCATCTTTCCTAGGCTATCTTCACGTTAAGATTGTTCTCTTCTTATCAATAAAAGTGTTACCAGCCGTTCTTAAAAACATTTTTATTTGAAGTGGGTTTCTCATCAGCAAGAATACCAAATGTCTGAAAGATGTTCTTTTTTGTAAAATGACTGCTCAGTACAAATTCAAATGTAACAAGAAACTAGTATTAATTTAGTCTTGGGATTATGAATTGTTTCTACATTTGTTAATGTACCTTTACATAAAACATCTTGAAAAGCAATTCAAGCAATATATTAATTGTATGAAGTATTTATGGGTAAAACAGCTTTTTGAATTTGGTTCATGACAACATAATGTGCTTTACATATGCAAAAATGGCTCATTTGGGTTGAGAAAATATTTTACATAGAAGAGCAAAGAAGGTCAAAATGTTGTTTGCTCTTCTACGTAAAATATTTTCTCAACCCAAACAAGTCGTTTTTGGATATGTATTTCTCTACAACACTGATAATGTGCTTTGAATAGTTGTTAGTTATTAAGCATAAAGCTACATAAAAGGCTGTCTGTGTGCTGCCTACCATGAGTATCAAAATCTAATTTTTAGCAGTATAAGCCTGCAGACACATCACTGAGGAGGGGATTAAATAGTAAATTTTAGACTTAATCATCTACTATAGATATTCCTGGACCAAATAAAAAACAAAGAGATGCAATTCTAACATTGATTGAAATTTCCAAATGAAGTAGATATTAAAAATGTAGTGTAACAAAATCTGGAAAATGTCTAGATATTAACAATGTAGTGTAACAAAATCTGAAAAATGTCTAGATATTAACAATGTAGTGTAACAAAATCTGGAAAATGTCTAGATATTAACAATGTAGTGTAACAAAATCTGGAAAATGTCTAGATATTAACAATGTAGTGTAACAAAATCTGGAAAATGTCTAGATATTAACAATGTAGTGTAACAAAATCTGGAAAATGTCTAGATATTAACAATGTAGTGTAACAAAATCTGGAAAATGTCTAGATATTAACAATGTAGTGTAACAAAATCTGGAAAATGTCTAGATATTAACAATGTAGTGTAACAAAATCTGGAAAATGTCTAGATATTAACAATGTAGTGTAACAAAATCTGGAAAATGTCTAGATATTAACAATGTAGTGTAACAAAATCTGGAAAATGTCTAGATATTAACAATGTAGTGCAACAAAATCTGGAAAATGTCTAGATATTAACAATGTAGTGTAACAAAATCTGGAAAATGTCTAGATATTAACAATGTAGTGTAACAAAATCTGGAAAATGTCTTCTGCATTTTCTCTTTTAAAAGTAATGTACCATGAAGTTTAACTGGGAAATGCACAGAAGCATTTTGTTTTGCTTAGTTAAATTATATATATGAATACGATAAATCTGAAACAACCACATAATCTGTACACAACTTTCTATCCACACATGTGCATACTTAGCAGATATTGGAAGAATTTAATTAAAAAATTAAAAAAAACTACCTTACTACAATAAATATACATTTTTTATGCCACAAACACACAGTTGAGGTATTAAAATATTTATACAAACCTGGCCTGTTGACAGTAAACTTTTTATTAGAAGACAGAAGTACTGGAAGATTGTTAATATACTTTTCTCCTAAACAGAAAATAGAAGACATTTCTTACTCACGAATAGCTACAGAGAGTTATGATAAACAATTTATAATACAAAAATAATGTTACTTACTACAGTTAAATAATGTAATGTATAAAATTATCCTGTCCATATTAATTATATGATATGTTAAAGTACACCAAGCAAACATATTGCAACAACTTCACACTAAATACTTCTGTTGATTTAATACAAGGCCATTTAATGATAAAATACCCATTCACAAATAATACAGATTTTAGCAAGTTTACTACAACAATATCTTACACATGTATTCTTTTCAGTAATAATGATCATCATACACATAATACAGCTAGTTTAACATTGCAGATAGAAAACAGACAATAAACTTGGTGTACTTTGTCTCCAGTTTCGTACAGTACATACAGAACAGGTGAAAAACATGGACTTTATGTCTCCAGTTTCATATAGAATAGACAATAAACATGATGTTCTTTATGTTGCCAGATTCATGCAGAACATATAATAAATTTGGTATACTTTATGTCTCCAGTTTAATACAGTACATACAGAATAGACAATAAACAGACAGACCTTGAAAAATACAATTCAATGAAAGTTATTGATATATACAGATTTTATAAAACACATTTCAGTGAGGGTTAATGATACAGACAAACCCTTACAAAACACATCTCTTGAAAGTTATTTTTTACAGGCAAACCTTTAAGTGAATGTTATTGATACAGATAGGGCTTTAAAAATACATATCAATGAAAGTTCTTGATAAACAGACCTTTAACAACACATCTCAGTGAAGGTTATTATAGAAAAAGACCCTTAGAAAGTACATCTAATAATGATATAGCATTGATATAACTTACTCTCTTCAATTTTTCTCATTGAATCTTCTGAAAGTGGTGACCCAATGTTAGCTAAACGAAGGTGGAGATAACCTCTTAGTTTTGGTTGACCAACGATTCTCTCTGAAGGTGCGTCTAAATACTCACAGTACAAAATATCAAGTTCCAGTGTCGTTTGAACCGACTCCTTTCCATCTCGAAACAGAAACTATTAGAAATAAGTTACCTTTAAACTGATCGGGTTGATGTCTACTTCATAACAATGTTCTAAATACAGTGGAGCCCCTCACAAACGACTTCAAAAATGCCTCTCCTAAAAGGTCGTTAATGAGGGGGAGTCGTTAGTGAGAGGTGGATATCCAATTCGTTATCAAGATTTAAATTATGGACGTTTTTATAACAGGCAATCGGTCTCTGTTCATTTTAAGGGTATGGAGTATTTAAAAACGAAATAAAAAAATGCGGTAATATGTAATGAAAATATATTTTCACTAGTTCTCACTACTTTACCTTGATTTTATGAGGCTATTAAATGTTTAAACACAAGTCTATTCACCATTCTGTACACAAAAAATGTTCAAATGCAGGTTTAAAATACGATCCTAAAATACATTTCTTAAAAAAATCACTATAAAATGTTACACGCAAAAATGATTAAATACAGACTTAAAATACAATGAGAGACTACATTTTCTTAAAGAAATCACTAATTTTTGTTTGTTTTTTCTTCAAAAATTGTACAGTTTCAATGTCTTTGCTCACTGTTACCATGCAATCTACAATGTCCATTTTGCCTTGTTTGAGACCAAACTGTAAAAGTTTAGATTAGTAAAACATTAGATAGAGGGATTGCAACATGGGCAGTGCAGTTGTCGATAAAAAGCAGAACATTGCGTTTCTGAAGTTTCATTTTGTTGTTAAGTATTTTTGCCCATTCGGTAAATATGGGAATTGTCGTCCAGGCTTTTCGGTTGTGATAATAATCTACACCCAATGAATTCATATCAGAATTACGAAAGCAACGCGGCTTAGCACTATGACCAATAACAAGTGGCCGAACTTTCTCTCCCGACATGCTACAGCAAAGCATTACTGTAACTCTTTCTTTTGAAAATTTTACACCGGATGTCATTTCTCCCTCCTTGACCATTGATTTCGTTGGAAGTCATCTGTATTGTATCCCAGTCTCATCAGCGTTAAATTTGTCATTAGGGGAATAGCCTTCACAGATGGATGGGAGACAATTAGTCCAATCTTCAACTGCTTCTTGAGAAACTTCAGCACTTTTGCCACAGAGAATAGCTGCTTTGATATTATGCCTTTTTACGAATCTATCTAACCATCCATTGCTAGCAGAGAAGCCTTCATTGCCAAGCTGAGATGCCAATATTAATGCTTTTTCTTGAAATAGTTTCCCGGTAATTGGTAGATTCCTGGATCTTGTATTCACAAACCACTGCCACACCTTTTCATCCAACTCGTCGTAAAGGCATCTTCTCTTGTTCGGCTTTTTTTCTGGATTTTTGCTGTTTCCTACTTTTTCAAAATTTTTTCATTCTCTTTAATGATTGTCTGTATTTGGGTTTTACCAACTCCAAGATCTGTGGTGATTTTTATTGCAGTTTCCTCTTTGTTGTGTTGTTTAATGACGGAAACTCTCTCTTCTAAGTTAAGCAACTTTCTCTTCAACATTCTGGTGAAAAATTTACCAATGAAAATTAATCTTCTTTTCGATTCGACGCACTGGAAATAGATTTATTGTTGAAGTAGATTAAGTAATACTGTTTAACTACGGAATAATTAAACTCATTTGTAATATGCCATAAATGAGAAGGCACACTGCTGTGTAACTTCACAGAATATGCCACACAATAATGTCACTTAGTCGTTAGTGAGAGGTAAAATAATCAAAATTGTTTAATTTGGTAGGTCGTTAGTCGCGTTTGAGGGGAAGTCGTCCACGAGGGGTCAATTTAATGCAAACAGGGTACCGTCAAAAATTTTCCGGTCATACGACAGGGGAAGTCGTGAGTAAGGGGGTCGTTAGTGAGGGGCTCCACTGTATTGATAATTCTATTCTCTGAAGTGTAAAGTACCTGAGCTGGAAATGCGGTAATTTGATACTCTAAAATGTAGAAAACGTTAGTTTGAAAACTAATAATTTTATATTCTAAAGTGTAAATTAATCCATATTCTGAAATGTCAAGGGCTTAAGATGGTAAAGGAGTTAAATAAAAACTTTGAAGTGTAACAGGTCAAAGCTGAAGAAATAAGAAATCAATAATTTTAGGAATTATATTTTATGTGACTATAACACACGACATCCTTCTTAATTTTCTATTATGGGTTTAAAGTCATAGAAATAAAATTCACACCACTTACTGACCACAGAATGTTCTAGGTATCTTTTAAAGATTACATAAAACCTTATTCTTCTTCACCACTTAGCAGTTTAAAAATGTTTGTTTCACTCTTAAATATACATACAACAGTTTCATACTACCTGTTTCAAAACTAAATATACATACAACAGTTTCATACTACCTGTTTCACAACTAAATGTACATTCAACAGTTTCATACTACCTGTTTCACAACTAAATGTACATTCAACAGTTTCATAATACCTGCTTTATTCTAAATGTACATACAACAGTATGTTGTACATATGTACAAATATGTACATTTACATATTTACAGTATGTTTCAGTCCAAAATTGAAAAGAAAACAAAAAAATATCTTTTATTAATGAAATGTACCTGAACATTCTTTATCATATTTATTCTTGATTTCTGATTTCTAACACTGTTAATCTACTTGATGATTTACTTTTTCCCTGACCTTTAACATAAATAATTTGTTTTATAAAATAAAAAGCACCTACCTTCAAATCAACATCTGATGAGCCAATGTAAAGCAACGACTCTCCGTCCCAAACATCAACATACAGATGATGGTAAGCTAAGTATTTCAAGAAAGCTTTATCTTCTCCACTGTTGAGATAAGCTGGATCAATGTCATAACGAACCTATACAAAATTTGATTGCATTTTTAAATTAATGATATTACTAAAGGTCCTCAATCCAACCAACAACACAAATTCTGAACTGTTTAAAAGCTTTTGTATAACAAACTACATTGCACTCAGTCACGTAACAAACTTTACATTATTCATGAGAGATTAACTACTGTATAAAGATTGCATTATACACAACTATAAAAAAATACTTCTGATTATTTCAAAGGTATTAGCTGTTAGAAAAACTAAACTGTACAAGGCCACACAACAAACTTTACATTATTTAAGAGAGATTAGATGTTACATACAAAATACATTGTACTGGGCCACATAGAAACTTCACATTATTTACAAGAGATTAATTGTTACATAATCTACACAGTAGATTTGGCAACATTAAAACTTCACCTTATTTACAAAAGATTAGTTGTTACATAATCTATACAGTAGACTTGGCGACATTAAAATTTCACCTTATTTAAAAGAGATTAGTAGTTACATAATCTATATAGTAAATTTAGGCACATAAAAACTTCACCTTATTTATAAGAGATTAGTTGTTACATAATCTATACAGTAGACTTGGTGACATTAAAACACCACCTTATTTACAAGAGATTAATTGTTACACAATCTACACAGTAAACTTGGTGATATTAAAACTTCACCTTATTTACAAGAGATTAATTGTTACATAATCTATACAGTAGACATGGTGACATTAAAACACCACCTTATTTAGAAGAGATTAGTTGTTACATAATCCATACAGTAGACTTGGCGACATTAAAACTTCACCTTATTTATAAGAGATTAGTTGTAATATAATCCATACAGTAGACTTGGCCACATTAAAACTTCACCTTATTTATAAGAGATTAGTTGTAACATAATCCATACAGTAGACTTGGCCACATAAAAACAGCCTCTAGTGAAAACTTAATTCATACTAGCCTCATACCCAGGCGGACCTTCCCTCTTTACTCCTGGTGATTGCATGGGAAAAAGAATACATGGAAGATATGTGGACTCCGAGCTTGTTAGTGGCTCATGTTGTTCCATCAATAGCCTGTAAGAGAGCTTAGCTGATTCCAAAACTAAAATTATAGATTTCTTAAGAGACAATGAATTACTGAAAGAAATACCAGAAAAACTGAGATTTTTGTTTCAGAAAGATGCAAGAACTAACACATTCTGGAAATATCTGTATAACATGATCACAATGATAATCTGTTACACTATATATAGAACTGTTCAAAGAGTATATATATCAAAACTGGAAATATCTGAATAACATAACTGTAGCAGAAATAACACTCTATTTAGATACATCAGGATAGATAAACAATAATAAAGTCTTAGTAGAAATTTACAAATGACATTTATGCTAAGAATATTACTATTTCTCTTTCATGATTTGTCTAACATGGCATTTATACAATGACTTTATTACTGTTTGTCTTTCCTCATTTTTCTCATATAGTATTTATACTACGACTTTATAACTGTTTGTCTTTCCTCGTTTGTCTAACATGGCATTTATACAATGACTTTATTACTGTTTGTCTTTCCTCATTTGTCTAATATAGTATTTATACTAAGACTTATTACTGTTTGTCTTTAATTGTTTGTCTAAAATTGTATTTACACCAAGACTTTATAACTATTTATCATTCCTGATTTGTCTAGCACAGTTAGTTGGTTGGTTTGGCATTTTATTGCACAAAACAACTAGGCTATCTGCACCAAACATTTGGTAAAAAGTTAAAATTAAAGTAAAATTAGTAAAAAGGAATTAAAGTAAAACAAAGTTTAATTTTTGAATTAAAAACATAAATAGCATTAAATAAAATTTTTACATCAAGTCTACAGCAGTGAGAGAAAATTTACAGTAATGCAAGTTGTAAAGGACTTTCTGTAACATAACTGTAATTATCATAACATGCCAGGATAACCAATGGGTGAGTTCAAACATCAGCATTGGTGACCTGAAGTTGGTCTTTCCAGTCCTGGTTTTGAGTTATTTGACATTACATCCATTTTCTAATTTCATATTAAGCTAGTTGTACTTCATATTAATAAAAAAGGGTCTAATTTATGAATTAAATAGTGTTAAAAAAGTCAATGACCTTTAAAATACTAAAAACATTTGATAGGTGGACAGTGTCATCACTGCCGATAACACTGTCCAATGTTACGGATACACTTTGAGACAAAACATGTTGAAATTGGTGTCACTGTTGAGAGTCGTAATGATGGCAAGACAGTAAAATGTGGCTCATTGTGACTTTAGAGTCACACAGACAACACATTGGTGCATCAGTTCCAGATAAAAGAAATTGATGAGTTATAAAACTGTGACTAATGCATAGTCTAGTCAGAACAACTGCCTCTTTCCAATCGTTAAGGAAACAAGATGGCTAAAGTCCAATAAAGAGTTTTAGTTGAAAAAGCTTGTTTTCACTTTGTTCACTCCAAGTTGACTGCCAACTGGCACGGAGCTGAGTCTTGAATAGAAGACCATGGTCCATGTATATAATAGGCACAACAATGATAATGCCAGAGCAAACAGACTTAGCTGTGGTGTCTGTGAGCTTAATAATGTGAATATCGACATGGCCTGATATCCAGGACAACTGAATAGAATCAGATGTGAAAAAGAAATGGGCGAGTCTGTTTTAAATATCTGTGAAAATAAGGTGAGAACTGATGTGAAATGATTCAAGGTCTAACAGAGAGCTAAGTTAATTGGTATAAATAGTAAAGTTCCTGTACTGAATATGTGATCCAGGGCAAGAGAAATAGTGTACAATTTAGCAGTGACCATAGAAACTGTAGAGAGGATTATGTATGCAACAATCAAGTCACAGTAAACAATGGTAAAGCCCACAGAGTCATATGATTTCAAACCATCTGTATGAATGGAAATGGAAGGATGGTTCGAAAGATGTTCAGCAAATAGAAGGCAATACTTCCAATCAAGAGAATTTGTCTTCTTCAGATAACTCAAAGAAAGGCCACATTTTGAAATAGCAATTAGCCATGGTGGGATGGGCTGATCTGTGGATACTGATCAGTCATCTAAAGAGAAACCCAATTCATCCAAATGCACCTGGATACAAAGGCTAAAAGACACAATGGCAGATTGTTTATCAAGAAAAAGTGTGGCCTACAGAGAAAGGAAAACACAACCCAATATGGGTTACTGTGGTAAAGACTGAAGTTTTGATGCATACACTAAAGACAATTCCAAATAACAAAGGTACAGAGAGGGTTCATGGGATTCTGTGTACAAACTCTGGACTGGAGAAGTGCAGAAGGCTCCTGTGCAGAGCTGAAGTCCCTGATGCTGAACAGGATCAAACATTTTCTTGGCTGAATTCCTGGCAAAGCCATAGACCACAGACCTACAGTCTAGTTTTGATTGAATTATAGCATGATAGATTTTTCGCATGAAACATCGATCTGTTCCCCAAGAGATGGAAGAGATGACACAGGCTGGATTCCACCAAGAAGGAAGATACTATGGAAATCTTGTTGAGGTTTAAGGAATACACTGAGCAGCTGCCTGGACAAAAAAGTCAGTTACTGCTAAAACACAGTCATCTATCAATGGCTTACACGTGACAGCATGATCAAGTTCTGGGAGAATTATATATCTAAAAATAGCTGGTGTAGGTCGAGAAAGCACCAGCCATTTTTAAGTACATAATTTTCTCTACAAGTAGGTTTTCTTGTCATCACAGATGAGAGATAGGTTGTGATCCCAGAGCATATGCTCCAAAGCACACCCCTCCCATCAATACTAGCACCACCCCAAAGGGGATTATGTCCATTAAAATCCCCCAATAGCAAAACGGGGGATGATAAATGTTAAATGAGGGCATCAAGGTTTGACTGATTATAGATCTCTTCAAGAGGCAAGTAGAGAGAACAAATAGTGATTGTACGACCCAAGGAAACATGGATGGCTACAGCCTTCAAGGATGTATCAAGTGACAAAGACAGCGTGAGCACATGCTGATCAACCAGCAATGCCACCCCACAATACACTCGTCCATCACACGACCTGTCATTTCTGTACAAGGAAAATTGTCAAAGAGTGACTGAATAGCAGGTTTCAGAAATGTTTCCTGTAAGAAGAGACATGGGATGGTGAGAATTAATCAAATCCTTAATGTCATCTATATTTGATCGAAAACCTTGACAGTTCCACTGGATCAAAGTGGCCATTGTACTTATGTGGAAGAGAATGTAGTGGGGAGATCTTATGTTTGTGACCATGTTTTTTGCTTTAATAGACAAAAATCTATCAACCTCCATGGATCTTCCCCTGGGTCAAGTAGGCAGGTCTTTGTCTGTAGACAAAAATTCCAATGACTGAAAGCTTGAACGAACGGTTGATTTACTTTTTGGGGTTGCAGAAGAGGATGGACCCGAGCAAGCACTTAAACATGAAAAAGTGAAACTGGGCAGTCACTGAGAGGAGTGGAAGGGACATAGATTCATCATCTTTAATTATGAAGGGCACAAGATTCATTCTCAAGATGTTATGCAAACAACTATGTTGAAGGCATGGAAAGATCTGTCTGCACTATCACTGTGGTAGCAAAATGGGGTGCAGCAGCATATGTCCAAGATGGAGGTGAGGACAATAATTTCTGAGCCTCTGGGTAGGTAATATGTAACCTGGAATCACACTGTGTTAACTGTAGTGGCCCATATCTCTTTTACTCTATTTCTTGCCCTAAATTGGTGGAAGAGAAAGTGGGGTGTGTGCCACTACATTTAACACAGTGTGATTCCAAGTTACACTCGTAAGCATCACGGTCTTTACCATTACAATGAGTACATATTAAAGAACCACGACATGATGTTTTTAAGTGACCAAACTGCTGACACTGATTTGATTTCAAGAGGTGTTTGGTATTTTTTTGTGATGATGTTTCTACCAGAAAGTCTCCAGAGTACAACTTCTTTACTGACTTTGGGGAGCCAGAAAGTCCCTCTAATCTCTTTTGAATGAAAAATGGAGACATCTGCCCCAAGTATTTCTCTAGCTGTAATATTGACTGTACAACAGAGTCGTCCATGCAAGGCCATTTTCCAATGATCTGTTTTTTCACTTTTTCGTTTTTATTTATTTTATCAGAAAGAGGGATATTCATAATAAATAAGCTACATTTCAGTACCCACTGAACCCACCCATTGTGGAGCCCAATGAGAGGTCGCACCACAGTGCTAAACAAAGACACTGCAGCAATGCCAAAGTTTCATGAGCACTTTACCTGAACACCAGCATCAGATAAAATGTCTACAACACCTGTTGAGAACATCCAACATTAATACTTGGTTGATCCTAACCCAAGTGGACCAGCCAACTGACTCCAAGGGGCCCACCCCAAGGCCACCCATCTACAGGGATTCAAGGCCAAAGTGGTGTGTTAGAGTTGTAACCCTCAACTACTAGAATCCTTTCTTCCCCTTCATGGGTTGTCACACACAGCAATCACGTAGGTGGATGTTTAGATCCCAGAGGAAGTAAACTGAAAGAACAGTACCTTCTCTTGAAGGTCCCCTCACCATTGAGGGGGGTCTTGCATGACATTTATACTAAAAACATTAATGTATTTCATAATTTGACAAGCATGGTATTTATACTAAGAATATTAGTCTTTTCTCATTTATCTAGTGTAGCACTTATACTAAGAATATTAATGTTTGTCCTTCATGATTTGACTAGCATGGTATTTATACTAAGACTTTATAACCGTTTGTTATCCTGATTTTTTCTAGCATGACATTTATACTAAGACTTCACATTTGTTATTCTATAATGATAACAGGGTATTTTGATGTTCTAATTCAACACATAAAAACTTGTAGTAGCAAACAAAGTGTAATCATTGAGATAAAAACATTTCTAATTTTCACTGAAATAGTTTATTGTTTATGAAACTTATAAGAAAAAAAAGAGTATAAAACTGACAGTACCTTTCTGTTCTTATTGGTGGGAAACGATAAAATTGGAATGTAAAGAATATGGTATGAAGATCTTTCCTGGCACAACTATGGATGAAACATAACTGAATGTAGAATAAATAACATAATAAAATTCTACCTAATCTCAAATCGAAATTAATAAGTACCACATTTTTAATGCATTAACAAGTTTCTAGATGTTAGTAAATTTTCTTATTGGACTTAATAAGTTAACAGTATTTTAAAATCAATAGGTAAACAGAATGCATAAATTAATACAGTAATAGTTATTTAAATAACATTCTTTTTGGAATTAAGGACGTAACACTATGATAAGTTTAATAAGTGAACAGTATATTAAAATCAATAGGTAAACAGAATGTATAAATTAATACAGTAATAGTTAATAAATTAACATTCTTGTTGGAATTAAGGACGTAACACTATGATAAGTTTAATAAGTGAACAGTATTTTAAAATCAATAGGTAAACAGAATGTATAAATTAATACAGTAATAGTTAATAAATTAACATTCTTGTTGGAATTAAGGACGTAACACTATGATAAGTTTAATAAGTGAACAGTATTTTAAAATCAATAGGTAAACAGAATGCATAAATTAATACAGTAATAGTTAATAAATTAACATTCTTGTTGGAATTAAGGACGTAACACTATGATAAGTTTAATAAGTGAACAGTATATTAAAATCAATAGGTAAACAGAATGTATAAATTAATACAGTAATAGTTAATAAATTAACATTCTTGTTGGAATTAAGGACGTAACACTATGATAAGTTTAATAAGTGAACAGTATTTTAAAATCAATAGGTAAACAGAATGCATAAATTAATACAGTAATAGTTAATAAATTAACATTCTTGTTGGAATTAAGGACGTAACACTATGATAAGTTTAATAAGTTAACAGTATATTAAAATCAATAGGTAAACAGAATGTATAAATTAATACAGTAATAGTTAATAAATTAACATTCTTGTTGAAATTAAGGACGTAACACTATGATAAGTTAAATAAGTGAACAGTATATTAAAATCAATAGGTAAACAGAATGCATAAATTAATACAGTAATAGTTAATAAATTAACATTCTTGTTGAAATTAAGGACGTAACACTATGATAAGTTTAATAAGTGAACAGTATATTAAAGTCAGATGGTAAACAATTTATGTAAATTAATATATTAACAGTTAATAAGTTAAAAGTATATTAAAATCAGATGGTAAACAATTTATGTAAATTAATATATTAATAGTTAATAAGTGAACAGTATATTAAAATCAGATGGTAAACAATTTATGTAAATTAATACATTAACAGTTAATAACCTGACAGTCTTGTTGGAATTAAGAAAGTAGCACCTTATTAAGGTTAACAGGAATTTGTTGGGGTTAATAAAGATTCATAAGATAAACATAGAATAAGTAAAAGGTTAAATTTTTAACCAAAAACAATATCTGAAGATTCATTTTTAGAACAAAGTACAAAACAGTAAGGGATTTTCTATAATTTTAAAATCAAGACAAACCTTGACGTACTTAGTATAAGCTAGGAACTGGAAAATTATTTGGTTACATTTCAAAATATCCATTTCTTCTTTTTCAAGATTTACTGAAAGTGGTTCAGTAGGATTTAGCACATTTGGTGTGCGTCCGTGACGATCTCGAATTACAGGAAATCCAGCTGAATATAACTGACCATATGCAACTCTGGACAGATGCTGACCCCTGAAGAAATATTATGTTTATGTTTATTTTTGAGAATCTTGAAAAAGTTATTTGATTCTAATGTTAAATATACTTAAGGAAGTTGCTGAAGTTTTATAGATCTTTTATAGCTATATGAGAGTTTCTGTTTGTAAAGTTAAATAGAATTTGTATGTGGTTTTAAGCAAAGTCAAAATAATAATATGCAATCAATGAACTTCTTGTGTAAACATAACAGTGTTACTCAGGTTGTTAAAAAATAGATGGTTGTACATAAAATCTTCTGTAATTGTTACTACTTAATACTTGCCAGAGAGGTTTCAATTTACAAAGTGTTCGTTATCTTATTTTTTCTTGGTTTTTATAATGGTGATAAATATGCTTCTTATGTTCATCATGCATGACAGATCAGTAGAAACACACTTACTTGAACACATTCTGGGAGAACACAGGCAGAAGAGGCACATGAGGACCTGTTCCGTGGTGGATCTCCTCCAGCTCTTGAGATGTCTTATTAAAAAACAATAATTTTGAATATTTTCCACTAGCAAAACAATCTTTCTCCTTTATACCTTTACTTAAAAAATACATTCACAATAATTATCACGTTACTAGGTAAATTATGCTACCCCAATCCATGTCATTTGACTTACATCCATCATATACTGTTTTCCAGGATGGATATTTTCTGACAAAGTTTTTCAAGGTACTATCAAGTATGCTAAAAGAGTTAATGCAATTCCCAGAAATAATTAAAGTATTGGAACAAGAGTTATGCCACACTGTTAGTAGAGTCAACATGACTCCTACATCATAATATTCATGAAACAAAAATTGTGTTATACGATGTCTCATTTGATGTAATGTGACTCCTGAAAGAATCCAGTAATGAAACAAAAGTTGTGTTATACCATTGTCTCATTTGATGTAATGTGACTCCTGAAAGAATCCAGTAATAAAACAAAAGTCGTGTTATATCATTGTCTCATTTGATGTAATGTGACTTCTGAAAGAACAAAGTAATGACAGAAGAGTTGTGCCATAATGTTCTGTCACAAGGTTTAACATGATTTCCAGAGTTGTTGTGATACTCACACAAGAGTTATCACACTGTTGTTCCATAATGTTCTGTCACAAGGTTTAACATGATTTCCAGAGTTGTTGTGATACTCACACAAGAGTTATCACACTGTTGTTCCATAATGTTCTGTCACAAGGTTTAACGTGATTTCCAGAGTTGTTGTGATACTCACACAAGAGTTATCACACTGTTGTTCCATAATGTTCTGTCACAAGGTTTAACGTGATTTCCAGAGTTGTTGTGATACTCACACAAGTTATCACACTGTTGTTCCATAATGTTCTGTCACTAGGTTTAACGTGATTTCCAAAGTTGTTGTGATACTCACACAAGTTATCACACTGTTGTGCCATAATGTTCTGTCACAAGGTTTAACGTGATTTCCAGAGTTGTTGTGATACTCACACAAGAGTTATCACACTGTTGTTCCATAATGTTCTGTCACAAGGTTTAACGTGATTTCCAGAGTTGTTGTGATACTCACACAAGTTATCACACTGTTGTTCCATAATGTTCTGTCACAAGGTTTAACGTGATTTCCAAAGTTGTTGTGATACTCACACAAGAGTTATCACACTGTTGTTCCATAATGTTCTGTCACAAGGTTTAACGTGATTTCCAGAGTTGTGTGTGATACTCACACAAGAGTTATCACCACTGTTGTTCAATAATGTTCTGTCACAAGGTTTAACGTGATTTCAGAGTTGTTGTGATACTCACACAAGTTATCACATGTCTGTTCCATAATGTTCTGTCACTAGGTTTAACGTGATTTCCCAAAGTGTTTGTGATACTCACACAAGTTATCACCACTTTTGTGCCATAATGTTCTGTCACAAGGTTTAACGTGATTTCAGAGTTGTTGTGTACTCACAACAAGTTATCACACTGTTGTTCCATAATGTTCTGTCACAAGGTTTAACGTGATTTCCAAAGTTGTTGTGATACTCACACAAGTTATCACACTGTTGTTCCATAATGTTCTGTCACCAAGGTTATACGTGATTCCAAGTTGTTATTATACTCACACAAGAGTTATCACACTGTTGTTCCAGCTTTTTTTATGCAAGTCTTGGAATCTTGGCAAGAAAGCAAGAGTTATTTCATGATATCGAAACATATTTAGTTCAAAAAGTTTTTATAAAACAGTTTTTAGTTTTTAAGAATTATAAAATTAGACAACTGAAAATACAGTTGTATTGCCAAATGTTGGTTATTTTTCTGCCGATGTTGGGAATATATGGAATACAGCAGTATATGGTTTCGTGATTTTATAAATTGTGAGATATATTTACTTTTGTTTATTGATTTTGTAACTCTGATGATGACCGAAGGTCGAAATGTTGTTCGCTCATCTACACAGTGCTTTCTCCACGCATACCAGCTGTTTCTTTAAACACATAATTTTCTCTACAAGTGGGCTTGCTCATCATCATGGATTATAAACGTAAAACCTTAACCAGAACCAAATAAAGTGGAAAACCAGAAAATTGTTTAAATTTAAGAAAAGCAGTAAAGTACTCATAAGACATACAACATTTTTTTGTTCTGTTTTCACATGCTCTAACAGCCACGTTTAATTTTAATTTTCATATGAAATAAGAACAGATAGTTTAATGAATACAATTTGTTTTATATTTCAACCACACTGTAATTTCATACTATTTTCAAGTTAACATTACAGGTATTTATTACTTCACAGTTACATACTTTTCATAAGTATTCTTCCAAATTCTATAAAAACTATTCTCATTACTGACATTTCAAATATATTTTATCACTATACAAAGCAAGATTTGTTGACATGTTACATTACCCACAGATTAAGATTTACTGACTTGTTACATTACCCACAGATTAAGATTTGACATGTTACATTACCCACAGATTAAGATTTACTGACTTGTTACATTACCCACAGATTAAGATTTGACATGTTACATTACCCACAGATTAAGATTTACTGACTTGTTACATTACCCACAGATTAAGATTTGACATGTTACATTACCCACAGATTAAGATTTACTGACTTGTTACATTACCCACAGATTAAGATTTGCTAACATGTTACATTACCCACAGATTAAAATTTGTTGACATGTTACATTACCCACAGATTAAGATTTACTGACTTGTTACATTACCCACAGATTAAAATTTGTTAACATGTTACATTACCCACAGATTAAGATTTGTTGACTTGTTACATTACCCACAGATCAAGATTTGTTGACATGTTACATTACCCACAGATTAAGATTTACTGACTTGTTACATTACCCAGATTAAGATTTGATGACATGTTACATTACCCACAGATTAAGATTTGGTGACATGTTACATACATTACCCACAGATTAAGATTTGGTGACATGTTACATTACCCTTGTTGTTGTGTTTTTGAATTAAGCACAAGCTACACAATGGGCTAATCTGTGCTCTGCCACCACGGGTATCGAAACCCGGATTTTAGCGTGCAAGTCCGCAGACATACCGCTGAGCCACTGGGGGGCATTACATTACCTACAGATTAAGATTTGTTGACATGTTACATTACCCACAGATTAAGATTTGGTGACATGTTACATTACCCACAGATTAAGATTTGGTGACATGTTACATTACCCACAGATTAAGATTTGGTGACATGTTACATTACCTATAGATTAAGATTTGGTGACATGTTACATTACCCACAGATTAAGGTTGGGTGACATGTTACATTACCCACAGATTAAATCCAACCTACATTGACATTATTTTCAGTTTGATTCTTTACAAAAGAGATGTGATCTTTATCACTTTACTAATAAAGCAAGATTTACTTGTTGACATGTTACATTACCCACAGATTAACTCCAACCTACATTGACATTATTTTCAGTTTGGTCCTTTACAAAAGAAATGTGATCTTTCCTTCTGAAAAACTGTTCTTTTGATTCATGAACCTTCTTTATAGGAGACACAGGAGAGCTTCTGTAAGACACACTTTACTTAAGAAATTCAAGATGATAAAGCTATACCATAATTTTCATAAAACATGTGAGGATTACTTATCAAACAATAGTGAATTATTAAAAAACAAACAACAAAAGAAAAATTGTTTACATCTTAATAAATCAATTTTCTGGCAACATACCTTCTAGGTAAAAGTGTATTTACATAGATGATAAAACACAAACTAATACATGACCTTTGCTATCATATTTGTAATATCAATGAATACAAAACAATGTATGTGTGTAATAATAAAACACAAAACAAGAAAAGTACTATTAACACAAAAAATAAACTAAACTGTCTTAGCTCTTCAGTAAAGTTGTATTTTTAACAATAAAAAATAAACCATCTAAGCCTCTCAAGTAAGTGCATCATGCCACAATATAACAACTTCTCCAAAATGCAAAGACTACACAAAACAAAGGTTATGAATGTCAGAACATAATGTATTTCAGTTTATATACATAACATCTTAAACAACGTGTGTACACAAACCTTTGGTGATGAAAAACAGTATCATCAGCTTGTAACTTATAGTCTACTCCAACTTGTCTATTGGCCGAGAGTTGGCTGGTTTCAGACTCAACTGACTGCTGTTTAACTGGTCGTAACGAGCTCTGTCTCTAGAGAAAATATGCATTATTTACATTGACCTATGAGTACCAAACATAAAATTAACATAAATCTGGCAAAAAAAAAAAAATTTTTCAGGTTTACATCAAAGACAAACATAACTGAGAGAAAAATGTATGGAGTGGATTTATTAAGACAAAAGTAAAATGCTAAAAATTATCCTAAACTGCTTATGTACAAGCTTTCCGAGATATGCAAATAATACAACATAAACAATATTAATTTGACTGAAGTAGTTAATACTACAGAAACTGTAGACAAACCTTTCGACCAGGAATAAAGGTAAAACAAAGGCTTTCCTCGTCCTCCATCACAGTCAACTAAAGGTTTTCCACAAAAAACTAGAGAATTGTTTGGGCATCGGCTTGGTCCACCAGTCATTTGAATGTAAACTTCTGTCTGACACTAGGGACATTGTAACCATGGATACCAGAAACCCCACAAGACAGTTACAATAGAAACAGGTCCACGAACTTTACCCATGGCAGTACTTGCCTAGAAAAACACAAAAAACGACATTCTCTGTAGCAGTGTTAACTTAGTGAAAACAGAAACCAGCACTTTCTGTACAGCAATGTTTACTTAGTAAAAACAGAAACCAGTACTTTTTATGCAACAATGCTTGCCTGGTAAAAAACAGAACATTCTCTGTAGCAGTACTTGCCTAGTAAAAACAGAACATTCTCTATAATACTGCTTGCCTAGTAAAGGCAGAAACCAGTACTTTCCACATAGCAGTGTTTGCCTAGTAAAAGCAGAACATTCTCTGTAGTACTGTTTGCCTAGTAAAAACAGAGCATTCTCTATATTGCCTAGTAAAAACAGAGCATTCTCTATATTGCCTAGTAAAAACAGTGCTTTCTCTATTGTAGTGCTTGCCAAGTAAAAACAGAACATTCTCTATAACAATGCTTGCCTAGAAAAAGCAGAACATTCTCTACAGCAGTATTTGCATACAATAAACAGAAAACAAAACATTCTCTATAGTAGTGCTTCCCTAGTAAAATAGAACTTTCTCTATAACAATCATTGCCTAGTAACAAGAGACCCTTTCTTGTATAATAGAACTTTCTCTATAGTTGTGTTTGCCTATTCAAATATAACTTTCTTTAAAGTTGTATTTGCCTAACAAAAAACAACAGAACTTCCTTTAAGGCAGTGTTTGCCTAGTAAAAACAAAACTTTCTCTATAGAATGGGCAAACCATATAGTTATGGAATCTTTTCCAGCCAACACTGATTCAGAAACCTCTGTCTTTGTGACTTTGGTGCAGGTCTTACCCTTCTTTCTTTCATACCCTGTTCACACGAAACTCCAACCTCAATAATAAAGACAAGAGCAATCTTAGGATCATTTGGAACATCAGTCATTTTCACCTTGTTTCTCAGCATCAAAACTGAATCTGTTGAGCCACTGGGGAAAACAAAAGACATCACTTTAATACTGTGATAAATGTGATTCACAAATATAGCACCATTAATAAGATTCTGTTGTTAAACCTGAATCAACACAATAAACATGCTTGTCAGGAATGATTTAGATACTTAGAAAGTTTGCCATAAAAGAAAACAAAAAACACAAAATAACTTTAGTCAATACATAACCAGTGACACTTTCTGTTGAATTACATTGCACTTATCAATTATAAAAAATTAAATCATGGTAATGCTTTATTGAATGTTACTCATATGCATCAGTTTTATTTGTTTTGCCACTGTAAACACGAATAACCTTTTACTTATTCTTTCCAATAACACTTTTCAATAAATGTAAATCACACAAGTCTCTTACACACTCTCTAAGTATAATTAATTACTAAATAAACACATTATTTTACTCCCATAACTAGAGAAAAAGAGGTATTACTTTTGTTGTCATTTGCCGACGTAAATAACAACAGACATATTCACTCTGTAACATTCCATACACTGAAAGCACTACAAAGTACTTATTTTGTGAGGTTTTAAACATTGTCTCCACAAAAGGTTTTATCCAATAATCATAGACCTTAAAATTACTAGAAGAGTTTCAATCAATTCAATTGAAAAGTGAACAGTATGAATAATTTAACATTTATATATTTTTTTTATAAATGAGCAGTTTGAGCAAAGTGCTTTAACAACACACCAGAGAAATATTTGAAGATGTAATCCTCTAATGATTACACATTAGAACATGTACTGAAAATTTGAAGACATTGCTTTAAACTCAAATAAAAACACCAGAGCAATATTAGAGCAGAAAATCTCCTAGCTGCTTACACATTAGAATCCGTTCAAATGGTTTGACGACAAAGCTTCAAACACACCACACACGTGTCAATATACTGAGCTCTAATTACTTACATATTAGAACCTGTGCTGGCAGTTCGATGATGGGTTTTTACATAAGATATATTTGTCAAACTGCTGCGGCGAGCAAGTCGTTCTGGAAGAAGTTGTTGGACATCCGGACTAGTAACAAAGCACCATCCATTGTGAACTCCTATCTGAGAGATACCGACATATACATAAACAAAAACATTTAAAAATAAAAAATATATAAAAATAATGCTCTCCTTTCTTCTAGGTGGATTGAAATAAAAATATATATATTTATATATTTTGTGGGACACAAATACTTTTTATTGTTACTTTGTTCCTGTAGAGAAATGTGAAAGGGTTTCAAGCATGGTATGTTCAGTGAATAATATAGGTTTCTGATAGTTATCAACCTTCATAACCAACATGCACTCTTCTTTCAACAACTACTGTACATTCAACCCCTGGTTTCTGCTTATTCAAAACTTTCACAACAAGCTTGCACCATTCTATCAACTACTGTATATTCAACCCCTGGTTTCTGCTCGTTAAGACCCTTCACAACCAACATGCACTTTTCTTTCAACTACTTAATATTTAAACCCTGGTTTCTACAAATTAAAAACCTTCACAACAAATCTACACTCTTCTTTCAACTACTGTATATTTAACTCCTGGTTTATGCTAGTTACAACCCTTCACAACTAAGCTGTACTCTTCTTTCAACTACTGTATATTTAACACTTGGTTTATGCTAGTTACAACCCTTCACAACTAACCTGTACTCTTCTTTCAACTACTGTATATTTAACACTTGGTTTATGCTAGTTTCAACCCTTCACAACCAACCTGTACTCTTCTTTCAACTACTGTATATTTAACACCTGGTTTACGCCAGTTATAACCCTTCACAACCAACCTGTACTCTTCTTTCAACTACTGTATATTTAACTCCTCTAGCAGAATGCCCATCATTTTCATTCTTTTCCTGTTCTAATAAGTATAAAAGTTCTTCTTCAAAGCTGGCCACTGTTGGCTGTATCTTTAAAGTGACTTTATCCAGTTGAAATGATGTCACCTTCTGCAATTTAGGTTTTCTGAAGTGATCCTTAACTGAAACAAAACAATTTGTTCTACAAGTATGAGATAAACAAAACATTCTTTGTAAATTTCTTAATGTAAATGAGGTGAAGACTTGTGAATATATATAACATTTCATTTAAAATACTAATTATCCTTTACTCACTTAAAAACACATGAAGCTTCAGATATAATAAATACATTATAAGTATATTTTCACCTTAACAGTTCTACAAAAACAGCAGTTATAATTTTCATATATTAAATATGTATTTCCAACAGATACAATACCTCTTCTCCCAGACATAGCTATTCTTATTCAGTGCTACCATCTATATCCAAAATTATTTTTGCATGCCATAAGCTTTGAGCTCCTATGAGAAACATGTTTCAGATGTGTCTCGCACGTAAATCCTCATGACAATCTTCCATCAACAGAAATGCAATACACCTTCCTGTTGCATATGGCTACTCGCACGTAAATCCTCATGACAATCTTCCATCAACAGATGTGCAATACACCTTCCTGTTGCATATGGCTCCCTCAGATCAATTCTACTGCACCATCACTTCAAGTTTTGAAAGAAAATAGAAGCAACAGTTTTCAGCATGAAGGAAAATTGAGAGTGAAAAAGTAACTATTGGAAATAAATTTTCAGAATAGCAGAATTATAACTTCTGACAAAGTACATTACCTTTCCTCACTGATATGGCTAGAACTGTTCATTGAGCAGACAGAAGGACTGATGCAAGGAAAATATTGAAACAGCCTTAAAAATGTCCAAAGAATCTCTTAAAAGCAAACACACTCACAGCAGAGAATCACACATAAGAGACTGCAGCACTTCTGCATCAGATATGCTCTACATCTAGTGTAGAAAGAGTTGTCATAAATGTGGATAGAAAATGGGAATAGCACATACAATGGGGAGGAAACAATGGTTGAACAGGGATCCAAACCATCTTATAATGGAAGCTCAATCCCTCTGATGATAGTAATGGACAGGGATCCAAACCATCTGATAATGGAAGCTCAATCCCTCTGATGATAGTAATGGACAGGAATCCAAACCATATGATAATGGAACTCAATCCCTCTGATGATAGTAATGGACAGGAATCTAAACCATCTGATAATGGAAGCTCAATTCCTCTGATGATAGTAATGGACAGGGATCTAAATCATCCTATAATGGAAGCTCAATCCTTCTGATGATAGTACTGGACAGGAATCCAAATGATCTGATAATGGAAGCTCAATCCTACTGATGATAGTACTGGACACGAATCCAAACCATCTGATAATGGAAGCTCAATCCCTCTGATGGTAGTAATGGACAGGAATCCAAACCATCCGATAATGGAAGCTCAATCCCTCTAATGATAGTAATGGACAGCGATCCAAACCATCTGATAATGGAAGCTCAATTCCTCTGATGGGGGTGAGAGTAAAAAAAGATATGCTCCAAGGTGTAGTGAGAGGCACAACACACCATATGTGGCAAGTCAAAAGTATTCAAAACCTAGCCACCAGGAACCAACATCAACATGGAGATAGGAAAGATAATTATACTGTTGGCAAGTCAACTACAATACAAAACCTGGGAATCTAATGTGGATAGGAAAGATAATTATACCATCTTCATCTCAAATTCAGCAGTTCAAAAGAATATATCACACTCACTGATCTGTGAACAAAGCACATAATAGTAATGTGATAAAATGCTTTAGAAATCCAGGAACCTGACATCCAGATGGATTTAATAATAAAGATGTTCCTGTATATTATGAAATATCTCATTCTAAACCAATCCAACAAGAGCTGCCCAGAGTAGAGTAATATCAACAGTATATAAAAACTTTTAAGGAGCAGCCAAAGAGGAATAACCTTATTACCCTGAATGTTCATCCATCATGACCCACAATATGGTAGCAGTGAACATGAGCCCAAATGAATGATGGAACAGAGACACCTGTAATACCTGTTTGAGCTTCATATTGATTGGTCCAGCTTTGAATTCACAATTCAGCCACAAGGAATTGACCATATGGGGAATGATATGTTTATGGAAAATAAAACTAATGAAATTCATAGACCAAAAGAAAAAAAAAAGTCCTGATAAATGTGTGAAAAATAAAATATGAGAAAAAAGTAAAGTAAGACAATGAAGAACTATACTGACATATCAACCTGGAAGAACTGTGTACCTAAGAGGTCGACTAATCCAGAAAGAATGCAACAATAGTGAGAGGGTAGAATAGGTAAAAACTTTATGATAACAGAAAAAATGTGAAGTGAAGGAAAAGGCACCCAATAAACCATTCCTGAGAAAGCAGAAGTCACTTGAGCAAACAGCCAAGTGAGTAAATCCCTAGGAAGAGGAACAGTGGGCCAAGCTGGTAAAAAACCCTGACCCTAAGACCTACGGTGGAAAATGTTCTATTTAAGTTAATAACCATCTATAGAGGAAGGGCAAGTGAAATGCAATAAAAAAATGTCACTCATTATGACAATTCAGCTTTCTCACCAAGCAGCAGATAATAACCAGATGTGAAGAAGGAGACTACAAAAAACTAGATGAAATGTTAATTGCAGCTGGAGAAACTGCAGAAACAATGATTGTGTCAGCTTGTAAGAAGCAATCAGAAGAACTTTAATCAAAGTAGTGTGGATGATTGGAATCACCTTTCCTTAGTACAAAGTTACCTCTGTTTTGTGGCAAATGCATTGAGATGAGAAGTACAGAAATATCTCACCAAATGCATTGTCAGTGGAAAACACGAGAATCAAATAACCACTCCATCAGATAATTTTTTCCTTTTCAGGTTAAATGATCTATGAAAAAGTTGAATGCTTCTGGAACACTGCATGCAAGAAGACAAATACTAATAATGTGAGCATGAAAATGGAAATCTGAAGTTTTACCACTAAGAGAAGAAGAATAGGTGCTGCTGTCTTGGTGATTGAAATAAACTACTACTATAGGATTGTCAAAATTAATCATGACTAGATAATTCCAAAGCATGAAGTATGGCTAAAATCCCCATAACATTGATATGATAAGACCACTTGGCCAGAGACCTCTGACCTGAAGCTTACTATTAATCAACCTATGCACAATTTAGATGAGGGGAAGGAAGTAGAACACCAAACAAAATGTGAACTGCTTGAAACACCAATGCAGATCATCAACATGGGAAGGATGAAAGAAAAAGGAACATCTAAGGAATCACATGCAAGGTTATACAGGTCAGACAAAGTCCAATGAAAGGACCACATATTCATTCAACCCAAGGGGATAAGTGTTTCCACAGAAGGCAATATCCCCAAAAGAGATTTCACCTCACGAGCAGTAATAAAGAAGTAAGGGAATGGAACACTGACAGCTCCATTCATGGAGTCAAAGAGGAGAAGGTTAGGCCCAACTGAGATGTGTTGAAAAAAAACTCCCAAGTGGATGAGAGATCGAGTAGATATGAAGAGTGACTTCTCTAGCTTAATTAACCAACCCATATGACCAAACTCTAAAAGAAGCAGATGAGTGTGTTGGTTGTGTTGGAAATGAGCTAATAAGTAATAGTGTAAGTGCAACCCCTTAGCAAGTATCTGTTTCACAAACCCCTTAACCACTTAACAAAAGACTTACTGGGCTGATGGGTAGGGGATGAATTCATAACCTACCCTGTAATGAACAATCTGAAGATAACAACTTAACTGATGCAATATAGAAATAAACAGATAAGCATTTGAAATTTCTAGCTTGATCATCCCAACATTTGGAGAAAATGTTCATCTGAAGGTAAGAAAAGGTAAAACCAAAAATTGATTGAGGTGGAATAAATCATTCCCTAACCACCTGTTCTCAGTTTTCTTGAGTAACACAAACAACATGGAGAAGAATGAGACACAGGTTGTCTTTCTGGGAGAGAACATTTTGTACTGCTTAGACAGAAGTTGACTAGTAATAGAATCTATAGGCTCCAGAAAAAATATGGGTACCTGAGATAAAGGGGGGGTTAAAAAGATACAGGTAACAAATCCTTTGAATAATACCCAAATAATCTAAAGATATGTGGTGGAATCAAGCCACATGAGAACAAAATCAGTCAAGTGAACCCACACTGTAGTTACAAGTACTGTTATTAACATGTCTATGCATTGAATAATACAAGTGAAGTAAAATCTAGAGGTAGGAACAAGTAAAACCTGGGAAGGAGTGGAACTAGAAACAGTAACAGAGGATCATCTGAGCTCAGTACAAGGCAAACAATCAACCAAAGAGAAAAGGATCAATTGCTGTCATACCGATTCCAGAAAAGATTCTGGAATATTTCCAAAAAAGGAAAATTTACACATCACAAAGATAAGGAGTTGGAAAAAGAAGCTGGAACAAAACAGTATCCCCTCACAAAGGATCTCAGCAACAGAAAAACCGTGTGTAAGGAGTGAGTCAAACAACAACAAATGTGTCAAAGTGGAGGTAACTAGAGAGAAGATATCATTCAAACCCCCCCTCAACATCTTGGTGGAGCCCCTTCAAAAGGAGGTGGGTAGTGGACAAATACAGTAAGAGAGTTAACAGGATAAGAAGAAAGTGGGAAAATTCAGTATGGAACAAATGAACAAGATTAGCAAGGTCTACACCCTACATGTGAAAAATAGATTCCAGCTATTGAGAATCAAGAAAAAGAAAATAAATCTAATGGCAGGATAAAGCAAACTGATCTAAAATGTGCACCACATTTTCCCACTCATGCACCTGAGAAACAAATTGCTCTGCATAAGCCCTATTATTTGGAAAAGGAAGAAACACAAATTACTAACAATTTAGTATTGTGTAACAAAGAAGGAGTATAATTATAAGAAATTGGAGAAATTTATAAAACAAAACACGTCTAAGAAATCATGTCCAAAAAAGCTGTAATAGCCCTAGATAATTCTGTAGTAGATGCCTAAAAAGACACATCAAATCAGGTGGAGAAAAAAGGCTGAAAAATATTTATCTCAAAGGGTTTGGCATGTTCAGTGGAAAAATAGACAACATCAGATGAATAAGGCTGACTCAAATAATGTTCAACTTCTCACATCAGGTGAATAAGGCTGACTCACATAATGTTCAACTTCTCACATCGGGTGAATAAGGCTGACTCACATAATGTTCAACTTCTCACATCAGGTGAATAAGGCTGACTCATATAATGTTCAATTTCTCACATCAGGTGAATAAGGCTGACTCATATAATGTTCAACTTCTCACATCGGGTGAATAAGGCTGACTCATATAATGTTCAACTTCTCACATCAGGTGAATAAGGCTGACTCACATAATGTTGAACTTCTCACATCAGGTGAATAAGGCTGACTCAAATAATGTTCAACTTCTCACATCAGGTGAATAAGGCTGACTCATACAATGTTCAACTTCTCACATCAGGTGAATAAGGCTGACTCATACAATTTTCAACTTCTCACATCAGGTGAATAAGGCTGACTCATACAATGTTCAACTTCTCACATCAGGTGAATAAGGCTGACTCAAATAATGTTGAACTTCTCACATCAGGTGAATAAGGCTGACTCACATAATGTTCAACTTCTCACATCAAGTGAATAAGGCTGACTCAAATAATGTTCAACTTCTCACATCAGGTGAATAAGGCAGACTCACATAATGTTCAACTTCTCACATCAGGTGAATAAGGCTGACTCACATGATGTTCAATTTCTCACATCAGGTGAATAAGGCTGACTCATACAATGTTCAACTTCTCACATCAGGTGAATAAGGCTGACTCATACAATGTTCAACTTCTCACATCAGGTGAATAAGGCTGACTCATACAATGTTCAACTTCTCACATCAGGTGAATAACGCTGACTCAAATAATGTGGAACTTCTCACAACAGATGAATAAGGCTGACTCAAATAATGTTCAACTTCTCACATCAGGTGAATAAGGCTGACTCATATAATGTTCAACTTCTCACATCAGGTGAACAAGTTTGACTTGTATAATGTTCAACTTCTCACATCAGGTGAATAAGGCTGACTCAAATAATGTTCAATTTCTCATTGAATGAGAGCCAATAATTGCATAATCAATTCCAGCATATACATATATACATACCTGCAACCTATTTAAGTACGCTAGCAAATAGTGTGACCTCCAAAACTTAAACTTGGACTTCAAATTGATCATCAAAGGCGGAATACAAATGTAGCAGTGTTACAATAAATAAATTAAAATATGAGGAAAAAAACAGTAAATTACCCTCATGTTACCATAAACTGGAGAAATGAGAATACAATTCCACTTGTGAATAAAACAGTTGAATCAACACTGAAAAAAAATGTAAAAAATTTCCAGAGTTTAAAAAAACAACACAATTGAACTAAAAATGTGTTGATGTGAACAAACAGGAATAGAGGGAGGCAAAGGTGTTTTGTACTCCTTCTGATGGAGAGTTGTTGCACTGTGATCTGTTTGCAAGGCACTGTTAAACCATGCTGATCATGGGAGCTCAAGGCTGCATACAGAAGGCACCACTGAACAAGAATAGCTATATCTTTAATAGTAGGTAATTTACCACATCAGGAGTACAGACACTGATGTGACATTATGACCAAAAGTACAGAAATTTGACATGTAATTCTTATGTTGTTCTCATCACACACCAACAACCAGAATTCAATGAACAGATTGGTGTTACAGACAAAAACAAGTTATAACAGAAAATAATTAAACTATTTTTTGAAGCATAAAGTACACAAGTTCAAAAAGCTACATAACTCCTTATCTTCAAAACTTCTAAGAATCAGATGCCATGTAACTTTGATATTATTATGACCAAGTTTCTTGTTATTATTTTATTTGTAGGCCTAAATATTACAGAAAGTTTATTAATAGACCAGTTAAAACATCTCTTCTCTACACCAGTTTTTTGAAACTGTAATAAAATCTTGTCAGTTGCTAAATAAAACTAGCATTTTAAGTGCTTAATTTTTGGTTAACTTCAATTCATGCCAGTTGGCCAATTAAAAGGGAAACTGACCACTCATGTAGAATAAAGAAACGAAAAGTTTTTTATGACACTGAAGATAATTTCATAATTCATATAATTTACTGAAAACTGTAGAAACAAAAGTGCAATTTTATGCATAAATTATTATGAAAAGTAATTATCTCTCAAAAGATAAATGAAGTCTTATTCTTTATAACTTACTTTTAAGTACCATTTCTACTGCTGTATTGCCTTACTTTATGAGGTAAATGTGTAAACTGACAATTACTTGTAAGTACCATTTTTATTCTATGTTGCTTTAACTTATGAGGTGAATGTGTAGGCTGACAGTTTCTTGTAAGTACTATTTATACTGCTGTATTATCTTACTTTGAGGTGAATGTGTAGGCTGACAGTTTCTTGTAAGTACTATTTATACTGCTGTATTATCTTACTTTGAGGTGAATGTGTAGGCTGACAATTACTTTCAAGTACCATTTTTACTACTGTATTATCTTATGAAATATGTGCCAGCTGATGGTTACTTTTAAGTACTGTTTCTACAGCTGTATTATCTTATTTGATAAGAGAATGTATTTTTAAGTATTATTTTCAATACTGTATTATCTTACTGAATGAGAGAATGTGCTTATTAGTACCATATCTTCTTCTGTATTATCTTACTAAATGAGAAAATGTGCTTATTAGTACCATGTCTTCTTCTGTATTATCTTACTAAATAAGAAAATGTGCTTATTAGTACCATGTTATCTTCTGTATTATCTTACTGAATGAGAGAATGTGCTTATTAGTACCATGTTATCTTCTGTATTTTCTTACTGAATGAGAGAATGTGCTTATTAGTACCATGTCTTCTTCTGTATTATCTTACTTTATGAGAGGAATTTGTAGGCTGAATGTTAAGGAAATGACTTAATTGACTTTAAATTTGTTTAACCTTATTGATTTGTACACCACACTACTATAAGAACATACACTTCTAATAGGTTGAGTAAAATGACTAACTTCCAGTCACTTTGTCTTCTGGTCCTTCCAATAATCCAGGCACAAGTTCATTACCACCAATCAAAACATAATATGGTATGAGATGAGCAACTTTCAGCAAAGCTCTATGAGTTGAAACTGTGTAGAGTATTTCTAGTCCTAGAACTTTTTGAAACTGAGGGTGTCCTGCAAGTAAACATCTTGTGAGAAGGGCTGTGAAAATTATTTTAAATTTTAGAACTTTATGTTGTGGAGAAGATCTTGTACCAAGTACTTTAAGGATAAATACTGTGCAAAGAAGTAGTAAACTAGAATTTTATTTTAATATACTGTATTTATATATCTTGAGTGTAATAGCTTAAGACACAAAACCTCATGAATAAAACATTTCCACAATGTAAACAGAATTAGAAAGAAGTGAAAAATCTTCACAATAAAATCAATCTCATTTATCAAAAGTCATCTGTAAAGATAACCAGGTCACCAAAACCTTTCTAGTGCATCCTTCAAGACACCAACCATATCTTAAGAACAACAAAAAGACCAACCTGATTCTACACTTCCATGTCAAATCATCCAGATATTGGAAAATTTTCCAGATGACCCATTCAGAATGCCTTGAAAAAAATCACATGTGCTCATCTACTAATATAATGAAAAATTGCCAAAGATTAGATCAACATCTGTAACAGTTTCTGATTTACATCCCTGTAATCTTTAGTTAATGTTTTTTGTAATTTAATGAATTCATTTTCAAGCAACTTTGGCTGCTTAAAGCTGCAAGAGTAATGGTGATAGAAAACTGAAATTTTCTATACTGACTGTATTAATCCCACAGAATTCAAAAATGGTCTCAAACCAAGTTTATCTCTCTTAGAATTTTTATAGCAAGGCTGTAAAATCACCTAAAAACCCAAAATCATAAAAAAACATTGGTTTATTTAATAAGCCATAGCTCTAAGACATAATATGATACAAAACTTAATTTTGTTTTCAAATATCCTATGACATATCAATTGATAAATCAGCAATTGTTGTAATTAAAAGTCTATTAGATCTCCTATAAAAATGTGTAGTTGTATGCAACTTTTTATGATTTACCTAAAAATAGCCCTACTTTAGGTCACAGTTTGACCAAGTCACCAGTTATTCAGACTTTCCAAATTTTTACCATATATTCTAACATCTCTCAATATGAACTACAAAAACATCAAGGTGTTCAACCTACTTTTTGAGTTATAATTTTTTAAAGTATCCTCTGACCATACGTTTTTGTTTACAAAAAAAAAATTCAATTCAGGTGTGTCACTGTGCGCAAATATAACCATACAATTTTGAAAAATACCCGATAGAACTTTATGAATCCCACTGAAAAATTCCAATCAGCCTTTCACAATGTTAAATTATGAAGTTGTAAGAAACAAAAAAGAATTAATTCATTTCTGAACAAGTTTATTGGCATACCTAGTTGGATCACATGGCAATGCAAATATATTATGTATGCATTACAGTTATGCAGATATGGCCGAGTTTCTTCAGTGGAAAATGATTCCAGTCTTTTTGGTCCAGCAATATTTCTTTAAGTGACATGAGTAAATGAGTTTATATACTGCACTCAGGTAAATCATGCATACCCTCTATCTCACTGGCCATAATAGTCTGATGACCTCTGACATTATGTCACTAACTTTTATACTCATCCATTATTGTGCAATAAATTAGGATTATGTCATCATGAAATTTTCTTCAATTATTAAAAGAATCTGGCCATTCTTGTGCAATGTAACCAAATATGTTTGGACAGATTTCTAATGTTTAAGGATGATGTAAGACAAAAAGTCAGTGGTCATGCAATATACGATAATTAATTAAATTAATATTGCAGATGTATTGTTTATCTGAAGTTAAACTAATATCAGCTTGATGAAGTAAAGACAAATACTTCTGTTACTTTTCCCCATTGAGCTTTATTACATTTACATATTCAGTTGAAGTGACAGTTTTTACCAGAAGTGAATATTGGTGTAAAACATTGAGTAATACTGAAGCATCCAATGGGGCCATGGTTTCCTACACTGACTGCAGAAATAAAATCTCAACAATCCCATACAACCAATTTTTTTTTTACAAATATGTAATTCAAATAAATCTATTTTATGTCAATTTATTATTTTTCACAACCTTGATCTTTTTGAAGATCGTGTTCAGAGATGTAAGAATATATGTTAAAGGCTGATTAGAATATTTCAATGGGATTCGTAATTTTTTTTTTCAAAATTGTATGGATATATTTGCACACAGTAACACACCTCAATTGATGTTGTTTTTCAAGTGAACAAAAACATTTGGTCAGAGGATACTTTAAAAAATTATAACTCAAAAAGTAGGTTGAACACCATATGGATTTTTTTGTAGTTCATATTGAGAGATGTTAGAATATATGGTAGAAAACTGAAAAGGCTGAATAACTGGTGACCTGGTCAAACAGTGGCCTAAAGTAGGGCTATTTTGGCTAAATCATGAAAAGTTGCATGCAACTACACATTTTTATAGGAGATCTAATATACTTTTAATTATAACAATTGCTGATTTATCAACTGATATGTTATAGGATATTTGAAAACAAAATTCAGCTTTGTATCGTATTAAGTCTTAGAGCTATGGCTTATTGGATAAACCAATGTTTTTTTATGATTTTGGATTTTCAGGTTATTTTAAACCTCACTGTGAAAATCCTAAGAGAGATAAACTTGGTTTGAGAGCATTTTTGAATTATGTGAGATTAATTCAGTCAGTGTAGCAAATTTCAGCAATCTACCACCATTACTCTTGTAGCTTTAAGCAGCCAAAGTTGCCCAAAAGTGAATTTGGCAAAAAAAAAAATTAACTAAAGTTTACAGGGCTGTAAATCAGAAACTATTACAGATATTGATTTAATCATTGGCAATGTTTCATTATATGGGTAGATGAGCACGTGAATATTTTCAAGGCATTCTGTGGGGGTCACCTGCAGCCCCCTGGATGATTTGACATGGAATGACCCCACTGTAAAAATCTAAGGATAAACAACAGTTATAATTAATCCTGTAATACATGAATCTCATCTTAAGACAGGCCTCAAAAATCCAGGGTGCCAAGTTGCAATAGTGGCTAAATAATCAGTGATGTCAAAAAAAACCACTTGTAGAGAAATATGTATGCAAAAATAGCTTGTTTGGGTTGATAAAGGTTTAAAGGATTCAGGTTCACAAAGACCGAAGAAGGTTGAAATGTTGTTCACTCCTCTACGTAAAAAATTTTCTCAACCCAAATGAACCATTTTTACATGTATAATAGTGGCTAAAACTTTCATTGTGGTGCCTAGTATTTTCCTCTATTTTACTTGTGCTATACAGAACTTTACACTTAAACAGACATGGACTCTTTGAGATGCTGTTGTTGTTGTTTTGAATTAAGCACAAAGCTACACAATGGGCTATCTGTGCTCTGCCCACCACGGGTATCGAAACCCAGATTTTAGCATGTAAGTCCGCAGACATACCACTGAGCCACTGGGGGGCCTTTGAGATGCAAAACTATCATTTCATTCTTGGAATCTAAAATCAAACTTATTTCCAGAATTTTAATTGTACATTCAGTGTTTCATTATTTTTTTCAGGAATAAAGTTCTGTGGTTGTAAAACACATTAATAATTTAGAGACATTTTTTTTTCCTTTTTTCTTCTCAATTCAACCAGTCAGAGGACCAAAGACAATTAATTCATGAAGCACTATCAAGTACTCATCAGTATCCATTCATTGCAGTGAAAGTAAACAAACAGAGGCCTCATTTCCTGTCACAAACAATAGTAAAGTAAGATTAGGCACACCAAAAGGCCTTGCTCATAACTGTACATTACTCTTGTGATGAGTAAGTCAGACCAATTTGGAAACAATCTACTTGGACTATTGACATCACAATCATTATTCTTATTTTACTTTTGTTCATTGCAAGGATCCACTTTAGTTATTTAGTCTACTATTTTAATAATTGTATGTAATGAAGTTTAATTTTAATGTACATGTTAAATAATAAAGTTTAATTATGAAATCTTTGTTGTTCAGAATAAAACTATATGACTTGTACCATAACAGCACAACCAAATAAAAATATTTTCTATTTACTGTTTTATATCAGGCGTGACTTATAACCTTTTGGGCTGGCTTTTATGCTTGAAAATATTTGTCAAGATTTGTCTTATGTGATCAATTAGAACTTTTTTGTTGATCACAAGACAAGTTTTGACAAATATTTTCAAGTATAAAAGCCAGTCCAAAGAGTTAGAAGCCAGGCCTGATTTTAAAACAAATTAATGAAAAATATTTTTGGTTGGTTGTATGGTGTATTATATGATCAATTGGAAATTTTTGTTGATTGTAAGGTGAGATTTGTGTATTATATGATTAATCTGGTTATTTAATACATCATTTCACCTTAAGATCAACGAACCGGTTCTAGCTGATCCTTCAATACACCATAATCGTGTTAAAATCACCAAAATGAGCCTAGGTGATCCTATAATAACCAATCTCATCTTCAGTTCAACAAAACTCTTCTATTTAATCATATCATACACAAACTTCACCTTATGGTCCCCAAAACACTTCTAACTAATCATATAATAAACAACCTCATATTGAGATCAACCAAACACTTGTATCTAATCATATAATTTACCAACCTCATCTTGAGATCAACTAAACACTTGTATCTGATCATATAATTTACCAACCTCATCTTGAGATCGCCCCTCAGTGGCTCAGCGGTATGTCTGCGGACTTACACGCTAAAATCCGGGTTTCGATACCCGTGGTGGGCAGAGCACAGATAGCCCATTGTGTAGCTTTGTGCTTAATTCTAAACAACAACAACATCTTGAGATCAACAAAACACTTATAACTGATTCTATAACAAACCTCATCTTGAGATCAACAACACTTGTATCTGATCATATAATTCACCAACCTAAGCTTGAAATCAACAAAACACTTCTAACTGATCCCATAATAAACAACCTCATCTTGAGATCAACCAAACACTTGTATCTGATCATATAATTCACCAACCTCATCTTGAGATCAACAAAACACTTGTAACTGATCCTATAATAAACAACCTGATATGGAGATCAACAAAACACTTGTATCTGATCATATAATTCACCAACCTCAACTTGAGATCAACAAGACACTTCTAACTGATCATATAATAAACAACCTCATATGGAGATCAACAAAACAGTTGTAACTGATCCTATAATAAACAACCTCATCTTGAGATCAACCAAACACTTGTAATTGATCCTATAATAAACAACCTCATCTTGAGATCAACAAAACAGTCATAATTGATTCTACAATCTCATATTTTGTTCCACAGCATATCAAGCAACAGCGACATGTGACTATATATAAACCTACCAAACTACACCTCAGAAGAATTAATGCTTATATACACATTACTAAAAAGGTCTCATGTTGTGAAGTTAATAAATCAAAAACAATTTATAAACATATATTACTTAAAAATTATTATTAATGACATTGAGATACCTCATTTGTTCTTAAGGTTAAAAATTTATTACTCACTGTACATGGACTGGCTAAAAATATGAGATATAACTTACTGTCAATAGGATGTTTGGTTAAAAGTAATACTCTTGGAGTTCCATAATACAATGGTAACCTAAAGGTTTAAAAAACGTCAGCATAGAGAAAATTCAGTAATATTTAAAAGTACTGAGACAAAAATTTGTTACACGCATCAAACTAAAAAAAATTTAAATTTAAAAATACTGTGACACGTATTGTACAAGTTTCCAAACTAAAATACTTTAATATTTACAAATGAATGATTTCATTCATTAGAGAAGCAAACAGAAACTTACTAATGTTCCTCAACCAGAGCACTAAATACACATAACAAACCAAACATACTGCTACTTACACAAGTCATCAGCTATAATACACATAACAAACCAAACATACTGCTACTTACACAAGAAGTCATCAGCTATAATACACATAACAAACCAAACATACTGCTACTTACACAAGTAATCAGCTATAATACACATAACAAACCAAACATACTGCTACTTACACAAGTCATCAGCTATAATACACATAACAAACCAAACATACTGCTACTTACACAAGAAGTCATCAGCTATAATACACATAACAAACCAAACATACTGCTACTTACACAAGTCATCAGCTATAATACACATAACAAACCAAACATACTGCTACTTACACATGAAGTCATCAGCTATAAATAAAACAGTCAAAAATATTGAAATCTGCACACTGAAACAATACTTATATAAAGCGACAGTTCAAAATACTGAAATCTACACACCAAGACACTACTTATACAAAATAAAAAAGTGAAAAATAATAAAATCTACAAAGAGAGACACTAATCACATAAAAGTAAAAAATACTGAAATCTACACACAGACACTACTTATACAAAACAACAAAGTGAAAAATACTGAAATCTACACACAGACACTACTTATACAAAACAACAAAGTGAAAAATACTGAAATCTACACACTGACACTACTTATACAAAACAACAAAGTACAAAATACTGAAATCTACATGCTATGACACTACTTGTACAAAACAACAAAGTGAAAAATTCTGAAATCTATATACCAAAACACTACTTCTACAAAATAAAAAAGTGAAAAATACTGAAATCTACAGAGAGACATAATCACATAAAAGTAAAAAATACTGAAATCTACACACTGAAACATTATTTATACAAAAAACAGGAAAAAATACTGAAATCTACACACAGACACTACTTATACAAAACAACAAAGTAGAAAATACTGAAATTTACACACTATGACACTACTTATACAAAAGAAGAAAGTGAGAAATACTGAAACCTACACACTAAGACACTACTTATGGAAAACAACAAAGTGAAAAATACTGAAATCTAGACACTAAGACACTACTTATACAAAACAACAAAGTGAAAAATACTGAAATCTACACACAAAGACACTACTTATACAAAACAACAAAGTACAAAATACTGAAATCTACACGCTAAGACACTACTTATAGAAAACAACAAAATAGAAAATACTGAAATTTACACACTATGACACTACTTATACAAAAGAAGAAAGTGAGAAATACTGAAACCTACACACTAAGACACTACTTGTGGAAAACAACAATGTGAAAAATACTGAAATCTACACACTAAGACACTACTTATACAAAATAACAAAGTACAAAATACTGAAATCTACACACTAAGACACTACTTATACAAAAGAAGAAAGTGAAAAATACTGAAATCTATACACTAAGACACCACTTATACAAAAGAAGAAAGTGAAAAATACTGAAACCTGCACACTAAGACACTACTTATGGAAAACAACAAAGTGAAAAATACTGAAATCTACACACAAAGACACTACTTATACAAAACAACAAAGTGAAAAATACTGAAATCTACACACAAAGACACTACTTATACAAAACAACAAAGTGAAAAATACTGAAATACACACTACTCATACAAAACAACAGTAAAAAATAATTAAATCTAAACACTAAGAAATTAGTTATATAAAAAATTCAAAAATACTGAAATCCACACAATAAGACATTACTGATAGAAAAGAAAGTGAGAAATATAATGTTTAAACACCAGACACTGCTTATGAAACTGACAAATGTGAACATTTATGCACTAAGATATCACTGATACATAACAAACTAAAACATAAGTACTTATTGTACAGAATTTTTCATTGATCATAATATTAGTAAGTCGAGAAACATTAGCAAACAACCAAAGTAACAATGTACAATTACACATTTTTAGCTTCAGTTATAAGGAATTAGCCAATATGAAGAGAGAAAATGTGTTTATAACAGAAGTCCTAAAAGCTATTATCATTATTTTATATCAATCTGGAAATTAGTACATCTAATACATTTTACTATGAAACTTTAACATTGAAATGTTTTAATAAACTACATAACCTTCATGGTAAAACAAAACAAGAATAAACTGATAACAAATATTATTTGTACTAAATAAACAACCATACCAAATGAGTGTAAGATTTTAAATACTTTAAAAACTGCTCATGTTAAAATTTATTTTATAAGTTTTAAAGCACTACATAAGACACTTTTCCATTTTTCTTAGAGAACAAAAAGTCTCCATGTGCTCTAACTGAAAAGTATTTCACGGTACATAAATGAAATGTTTACATTTCAAGAAATATGTTAACATGAGTACTTTATGGAGAAAAACTTGTGTTTTTAAGGAACAAGAACACCTACTTTTGTATAGGAGTTGGTATACCACTGAGCAGGTCTACTGCTTGGGAAGGATGAAAACAGTTTAAAATGAATCCCCACGCTACAGATATCTGTCTGTCTGGCTTAATTACTACAAGCTCTACCACTAATGTTACATCAACCTCCAAGGTTTCTACACAGACATAGACATTCTGCAAAGGAAAGAATAATCTATAATGATATAACTATATTACTCCAGAATTTGTCACTAAAATAACATTATTCTTCAAAGTGGATAAACAACGTAAAGAATAATACAAAAAGCTAGCATCTGGTTTAATTACTACATGGTCCATTGTCAATTTAACAATTTCCATTTTTGCTACACATACATATATATTCTTGCATATAAACCAGATGGAAATACACAAGACTATTTTTAAATGCTGGTTTATCAATAAACTCAGAACTGACCTGTCTTGGTTTACATGGTGATGAATATTTCTAAATGTTTAATTTCAGTTATTAAAAATATAAGACTTACAGAGACAATCTCTGATGAGTTCACTATAAAGCAGTAGCAATTTACATGTAAACTTTAGACAAAAGGTATTATAACATGAGGACAATATATACATTCCCTATACACTTAGTGTAGAAAAGACTACATGAGAACAATGTATACATTCACTATACACTTAGTGTAGATAAGACTGCATGAACAGAATGTATACATTCCCTATATACTTTACTAATGTATTTCTCCCAGATAGACACACTTCTCTTCACACAATAGCTACTCCTCAAGTTTCTGTTGTTCAGATTTTGCACACACAACCATCTTCCACCTAAATCAGATGTGAACATTTTAGTACATAATGTGACAGTTATGCAGTAATTGTTCTCCACCAAAAGTAATGAGCCAAATCCTCCATAAACAACAAACTTCTGTAAGTGTCTGCAATGAAAATTAACATCAATCCTTCACAAGAATAATACACCCGAGCAATGGTGAAAAGATATCCATTACAGGTAGGTACACATGTTATGTGTGTGTTAACTTATGAAATGATCCACTTATCTCTCTACACACAGTAGCTAAAATTGCACAGTAATTGGCAAAGGGACTGTTGCAAAACAGAAAATCTAAATGATCTCCATTCAGAAAAGGGAAACAAAAGGAGAGAGCTTATAGAGTATAACCCCAAATAATGAGGACTTACTAAAATGACATCACTCATGAGAAATTGCATCTTTCTCATACACTACACTGTACTTAGATGGGAATATCAGAGCAAGAAGGAAAAATGAGTGAAAGTGTCATGGGTATTGGTGGAAAATTTACGACAAGCTAAGCATTTACAAACAACAAGTTAGGTACACATGAAATGTGATGTGGCTAGAGAATTTGCAGTTGGAACATGTTCCAGTGTGCACTTTACTCACAATACACAAGAGAAGAAGGCCCCTTCCTGCTTCCTAGTAGAAATTTGTCAAAACCAACAGGAAATTGGTGAAATAAAACAGGTGGGGATCTACACTGTACTGACTTGGTCATCCCTGTCCTACTGTCCACTGTTTTATGCTACTCACTCAGACTTTGAAAAAATTGCACAAATAATAAAAAACTCTCCAAGTCGACTACCCTAGATTTTGAAGCCTGAAAACAGAGGATACCTGATTAATCAGTGGTGATAAAAACAGCACATGTGTAGGAAAGCGTCTTCTGTGCTTCACTCTTAAAACTGGGGGGAGATTGATGCTTTGAATAAGTGGCTGCACACAATTCGACTTTAGCAAAACAAAGGTCATTTACTAAAGAAAGTGCAGTATTTTGAAAAGTCATTATGCATGAATCAGGAAACTGAACAAGCTTTCCTTCCAGTGCTAGCTTTTCCCATGGTAGTCAACAGAAAGTATGGTCTAGAATGAACATGTATGCTCTGTGAGGCAACAATGAATACTGGATAGGTTTCAAAGTAGAGATGAAACTTTTACTAAAGTAGCCAAAGAAACAAATTAAGTACTTACACCATTAAAACATGCATGTAAACTGAATAGAAGGAAAAGTTGAAATGGATAAGAAACTAAAAATGTCATCCTTTGAGGAAGAATAAATGACCTGATAAGAGTAGCGAACTAAAGATCCCTGGATAAGAAAGAGCCACACAGCAAGAACAGATGAATATAACCAACCCAAAATGGGGCACAAAATCATTCTGGTTGAGAAAATGACAGAAAAGCTTCCTACGTGTGTCATAGAACAAGAGGGAGTACAGTATGTGTACAGGAGTCATACAAGGCATAAATATTAGAATGGCAACAACCTAAACCCAGAAGAAGAAGAGACGACTTCAAGGAAAAGTGAAAGAACAAACAAGTGGCCAGAAATTCAAGTGATATCTGGATGAAAATGTAAAGAACAACAAGAAGGCTCTAGTCAACCAAATGACCAAATAAGATTGAGGAAAAAAGGAATGAAATACAGTAAAAGAGCAAGACAACTGTAAAAAATACACACACAAAAAAGTCACTTTGTACCTCATCTGTCAGAACAGGAATAAGGGCAAACATTCACATTATCAAAAAAGGATATTAAACATATCCCAAATAATCAAAAAGTGCAGTAAATATATATAATATTGTAACTTTCTTTTTCAGATAATAAAATTAACTGTATAAAAGTTCATTTTAAATTACATTTTGAATTATATTAAAATTTTAGTAATCTAAAAACAGAAATAAAAGTGCTAGCCAGAAACAAAACAACAAGGATATCAAGGTGAAGAGGAAAACCATTTTGCAGACAAAAGATACAAATGAAAAAAATGAGAAACACTTGGACAAGGAAAAACTAAAAGAACTGAATAATGAAAAATATGTGGAATAAAATATCTCAGTGAATGAAAATATATGGAACTCTCACCCACAATGTTTTAATGTAAAAATTAGCAAACTGGAAAAATGCGCATCATATTTTCAGCCAAAATTTCATGGGGTAAGTATTCAAACTGGTGTTCCACATTTCTAATCAGCAAACAATACTTACATACCTGGTTAAAAATGATTCTGTGTTCCACATTTCTAATCAGCAAACAATACTTACATACCTGGTTAAAGATTATTCTGTGTTCCACATTTCTAATCAGCAAACAATACTTACATACCTGGTTAAAGATTATTCTGTGTTCCACATTTCTAATCAGCAAACAATACTTACATACCTGGTTAAAGATTATTCTGTGTTCCACATTTCTAATCAGCAAACAATACTTACATACCTGGTTAAAGACGATTCTGTGTTCCACATTTCTAATTAGCAAACAATACTAACATACCTGGTTAAAGATGATTCTTGTTGGTTGATTGTCAGTTCCATTGGCTTTAAATTGAGGACTTTTCCAAGATCTACCAAAAAACTGATTGTTTCTTGCATCAAAAAGTGAGGCTCTAAGTTGGTATTCACAAGATTCTTTATTCTAAAAAGAAATAACCACTTTTTCATAGTTTCAGAACTCAATGATATCAAATTTATATAAAATTACCCATAAACCTATGAACATTATAATTTTCCTAAATGGGAATGAATATCTAATAACTACTTCCTTCTCTTCACACGATTAGCTTTCTCATTTTGTGCTGATCTCTACTTGCAAACTTTTTAAATTCATGTCATAAGCCTTCTACCCTCCCTTGGTTGGAATCCAAACTCCCCACACGTCTCTGAAGTAAATCATTATGTATCAAATTACCACCAACAGGAGAGCAACATTATCATATGACACATGTGGCTCCCCCTTTACATCTCCACCAAATTCTCACTTTAAAGTTTGGCAAAAGACGCAAGCACCGAAGAATAGTGAGGAGGAAGGATGGGAAGTGTAAGTGGAGGGAAGTACTTATTATCAAAAACATTGAAAAACAGTGGGAAGGAGGAATGGGAAGTGTAAGTGGAGGGAAGTAGCTATCGAAAACACTGAAAAATAGTGGGAACATGAAGGATGGGAAGTGTAAGTGGAGGGAAGTACCTATTAGAAACACTGAAAAATAGTAAGAACGAAGGATGGGAAGTGCAAGTGGAGGGAAGTACCAATTGGAAACACTGAAAAATAGTGGAAAAGAAGAATGGGAAGTGTAAGTGAAGGGAAGTACCTATCAGAAACACATTTTCAAACACAAAAATTATAACTTCCAACATGATACTTTTTCTCTGCTCACAAGATTAGTTTGAATCTCATGCTGAATTGGAGAAAGGACCAGTGTGAAGAAAGCTCAGGCATATCCTCTGTAAGAATCCAAAGAACCCTCCTTAATTGAAAAGAAGAGATAACAAGATCTGAAGAGGGGCACTGCACCACATCTGAGCCAGGTATCTCTTCACCATGAAAAGTGTTAAGATAAGGAGGATCAGAATGGTGGATAAAGAAGAAAGCACAAGATGCAACACAGAGATATAAAAAAAAGTAGAATCACTCAATTCAACAGAAGGTGGATAAGAGATGATATGCTCCAACATGTAGAGTGCGTAGGGCATGACACACTACACTCACGAAGTCAACTACATCCATAATCTCATAAGAGTAAAATGAGGATCTATACCCTCTTCACTTTAAGTCCTAGAGTCCACAGGAAACCTCTCAGAAAACTTCATGAACAAAAAGGGTGGCCTAATGCCAAGAACCAGGCAATGTGTCCTCTGGAATCTGAAGGAAGACCATCACATGCATTTGACCCCTAAGACTGTGAACAAGTCTGAAATGACATAGGTTGTCAACAACCTAACAATAAGAAAAAACTAAGGACAGAGGGAGAAACATGTCACAAAGATCATCTGACCAATCAAGAGGAAAAGATGGAAAACCCAAAAAATGCATGAGAAGTTTTGTATTTGGTTTACTCAATCTTCAAAATCTTACTCTCTAGGTACAAGAGTAGAAAGAAGGTATCCAATTGGACAGGTGAACTGAATTTGAATGTTCCAAGAGGTATGACAGGTGTTAAAGGTGACTAATACTCCAAAGATATAGAAACTTGCCAGTAGGAAGTAAAGGAGCAGACAGGTCAGTCCACATAGCCTACTCCATAGAATGGAGTCTGAGAAGAGGAACTGGAACATGACTGAGATAGGTGTTGAAAAAACATATAGATGTAATAAGTATTGGGGAGAACAAAAAAAGAACCTTTTCAAAGTGATCAACTACCCTACCTGTACAGCTTCAAGAAGGAAATCTGATAAGTAGAGGTGGCCAACTCCTATTTGGAAATGGCAAAACGACAACTATTGTCCATATATGAAAACATACTAAGAAAGGACCCAACAAAGAAGAACAAGTATTGAAAAGAGAAAGGTTGTGATGAGAGAACACATGCTCTACAGAGCAACCCTTCCTATCAATATCAGCACTTCTCCAGAGGGGATGATGTCCATTAAAGTTCCCCAGGATTAAAAAGGGAGACAGCAACTGTTCAATGAGAACATTGAGGTCTGATTGATCATATGTCTCTCCATATGACAGGTAGAGAGAACAAACAGTGATGGTATGACTCAAGAAAACACGGATGGCTACAACCTCCAAGGGTGTGTTGAGTGACAAAGACAGGGTGGTTATATACTGATCAACCAACAGTGCCACCCCATTATGCATTCATCCATCAAACAGCTTGTCATTTCTGTACAAAGAAAACTGCCAAAAGGTGACTGTATTAGCAGGTTTCAAAAATGTTTCCTGTAAAGAAAGAATACAGGATGGTAAGAAGCAATCAGTGTTTCGACGTTATCCAGATTAGAACATAAACCTCAACAGTTCCATTGTATCAGGATGGTCATTTTTAATGATGTGTAGGCAAATTAGGTGGAGGACCCTCCTGTTTACAATCACGTCTTGTTTGAGAGAGGCCTATCGAACTCCACAGATCCTGCCCTGGGTCGATTGGGTAGGTCTTTGCAGATGGAAAGGGATTCCAGTCAATGAGGATGCGAATGAATGATTGTTTTGCACCTGGAATGGGAGAAGAGAATATATCTGAAAAAATGTTTGTAACCAAAACCAAAGGAAGGGGATCTTGGGATTTGCTGAAATATATGGAAGGAACAGAGATGGGTGTTGAAATTGGTCATCAACTTTTTTAACCATGGAGGTCAAAAAACTTTCCATTTGTTTTGAGAACAATTCTCTTGAAGGTACAGAGAGATCTGTCTGCACTCCCACTGTAGTTGTGGAATGAAGTGCAGCAGCATATGTCTGAGATGAAGCAGTAGACAGCAATTTTCAAACCTGAGGATAAGTAATGTTACAAATCGTTTTCAAACACTGCACCTATTTTTCTTCCAACCATTTACGGGAAAAACAAAAAATGGTAGGGTGATAGCCATTGCAATTGACACAATGAGGGTCCATTTCACACTCACAGACATTATGGTGTCCTTGCCACCACAACAAGCACGTCAGGGAACCATGACATAACATCTTTCAGACAACGGAAACATGGAGAGGGTTTGGATGGTGGTAGATGGACGTAGTGATGTAAATGTCAGAATGAGGATATTGGTCAGCAATGTAACTCCATCTTTAGGAGTAGAGATACGCCTCACTGGAGAAACTTCTTTAGTAGAGAAACCTAAGAGCATCTCTGACTCAGGGATGTTCATTAAATCTCTCTCAACAATAATTCCTTGTGATAAATCCAAAGTAGCATGAGGTGTAACCTCAATAGGTATATCCCCAATTGCCTTTGAATTCAAGAGGAGCTCAGTGTGTTGAGATGTGGATGTTTCCACCAATATGTCACCAAATCAAAGCTTCATTACTGACTTTGGAGAGCCAGCAAGTCCCTCCAGTCCATTCTGAATCAAAAAGGGGGACATTTGCACTAAAGGTTACTCTGAAAGAGAAAGTAGGATAATAAAATGAGATACAACAGGTTGTACAGATGTTGAAGATTGCTGCTCAGAAACTTCAAGACTTGATCGTTTACATATGAACTGTTATTCACTACTTTATTTAAGTTTTCATTTGGAGGATCCACAATAAAGAAGGGAAATTTGGGTGCCCACTGACCCCACCCACCATGGAGCCCTACGAGGGGATGCACTACAATGTCAAACAAAGACACTGCAGCAATGCCAGGGTTTTGTGAGCACTATACTTAATACTAGTATCAGATACAATGTTCACAACACTGGTACTTGGTTGATCCTAGTCTAAGTGAACCAGATTATTGACCCAAGAGCACCACCCCAAGGCTTCCTGTCTTCAGGAATTCAATACCAAAGTCGTGTGTTACGGTTGGACCCCTGAACCACCAAGATCCTCTCCTCTTCTCCCGTTCATGGGTCACCATGGACGCCAAACACGTTGGTGGATGTTTAGATCCCAGAGGAGGTAAACTGAAAAAACAGAACCTTCTCTGGGAGGTCCCCTCACTACGTACAGAAACCCACACTGAAGGGAGAGTAGATGGAAAGAAATTGTACTGCAATATAATGAGTAGGCTTAAAAATATATACTACAATATGCTGAGTAGACTAAAACAAATTATACTGCAATATATTGAGTACACTAAAACAATTTATACTACAATGTACTGAATACACTAAAAACAAGTTATACTACAATATATTGAATAGTATGAAATGTTACACTACAATATACTGAGTAGACTGAGACAAATTATACTACAATACACTAAGTATACTAAAAACAAGTTATACAACAATGTACTGAATAGTCTGAAACATTATAGTACAATATACTGAGTAGACTAAAACAAATTACACTGCAATATACAGAGTAGACTAAGACAAATTATACTACAATATACTGAGTAGACTGAAAACAAATTATATTACAGTATACTAAATAGACAAAAACAAACTGTACTACAATGTGCTAAATAGATTTAAAAAAGTAAACTACAATATACTGAGTAGATTGGAAAAAATTATACTACAATATATCAGGCCATTCATTAAGTAATGTCCTATTTTAGGTTCATAAAAAAAGAAGGAATTTCAAATGCTTTGAATGTCATTAATCAATAATGTATGTTCTATCATTACTTCCTGCCAAAAGTTGACAAGCTTCTGAATGCCACTTTTATTAAAATTTATGGAGCTTGGAGGAAAAAAATGTAGAGAAGGTATTTTTGACATCTTCATGTGTTTCCAACCATTTTCCATCAAAATAGTTCTGCAAACTATGGTATAGATAAAAATCATATGGGAAAAAGTCTGGAAAATAAGGAAAATGTGGAAGTTTTGTTCCAGTCTAGCTCTTCAATCTTTGCAAGTGTAATCCTTGTTGTATGGGCTTGTGAATTATCCTGGTGTAACACAGCATCTTTATGAGTGGTGAAATATCCTGGTGTAACACAGCATCTTTATGACTGACCAAAGCAGGCCTCTTTTCTTTCACTGCAACATTTAAGCAGTCCTATTGTTGAGAGTAGAAGTCTAATGAGTGGCAGTAGCACAGAGTGGATCACACCAAATACTTACCAAGACTTTCCTTGGGTTGAGTTCCATTTTGGGCTGTGCTTTAGCCAGTTTACCTGCAATAAGCCATTGTCTGTGGTACTTAACATTTTTCATCTGCAGTCACTAACCTATCCAAAAAAAAGTGAATAACATTCATGAGAGTGCAGAGAATTGTAAATGTCCACTCTTGCTCTCAGGATGGCTTCTGTCAAATTATGGAGGACCCATTTTCCAGATTTTGACAATTTTCTATGCTGTTGCAGATGACAGTGTACTGTTGAATGGGTTGAATTAAGTTTCTGTGCTAGTTCTTCAACTGTTACAGCACAATCTTCATCAAGTGCCACCAGCAGCAAGTCATCATTAAACTCAACAGGATGACCTAAATGTGGTACATCACCTAAGTCACCTGATGTGAACTTCTGAAATCACATTCAACATTTTCTTTCATTGAGAGAATCTGCACCATAAACACCTTGAATGTTTCGTGTAGTTTCTGTTGCACGATTGCCTTTTTTCAACTCATGAAGCATTACATGGCTGATGTGATCCTCACACACATCCATCTTCATAAGGGTTTATTTGATTAATGATCTGAAAAAGTTACATTGAGTTTGTTTGTTTTTATTTGTCCAAACATTTTTGTACACATCCTACTACTTATTTTCATCATTAAAGCCTTCTGCAAAGACAAAAATGATGATGCACTTTGTGTATTAAATTTTCAGACATTACTTATGGGATGACCTGATACTTGGAAGAAAAAAACAAATTATATCACAACAAAGTGAGTACGCTGAAATGTAGGTATTTAATCATTTCATTTTGACTTTCATGGAGTCATCTATGACACCTTATTCTAGTTTAAAAGTTATAAATGATAAAGGATTAGGAATAAAGAAGCAAGTGAAAGTCACACACAGGTAACTGTTTGAAACTAACAAAGCAGTTTATAAGCACAAGAGTTAATGGGAGATAGCATACATTTCTGGCATAGAAATTCTGTGATCAAACCAATATTTATAAAGCAATGAAGTGGACAGGAAAACTATGACTAGAAATTGCTTATCACTTTCTAAAGATCAGTATTATGTATAGAGAGCAATTAGTTCAGATGCAAGAATTAAAGAAGATACTCTTTTATGTAATGCATTTTGGAGGTAATAATGACAGTAGCAGCAGGTCCAAGAAGTTACTATTCATATTCACAGCACTACTTGGAGATTAAAGGATAAAAAGCAAACACATCTTTCAGGATCTCTTCAGCATATTATGCGTAGACCTTTTAAGCTTAAGCATTTAGGCCACAGTTACACACCTCAACTTTTTTGTTGAGGCCAACTTGGAACATGACTGATAATTGAATAGCCATAATATTTCTTCTTTTAAAACATTTTTATTTTCTTTTGCATTTTCTACTAACTCTAAAGACTATTTAACTAAATTTCTATTAAGTTGTGAAGCAAGATCTCTTAAATATAATGACAAAAAATATTTCCCACAAGTTAAAAAACAAATTTAATTTTGCAGACTGTAATTTAATGAAAATGATTGTATAAAACAAGCTGATAGACCAAATTTGGCCCATATGTCATTTGTTGTGAACATCTAAAATTTTAGGCAGAAAAGAGCTCTTGTCACACACTGGGATCAACTAAGACAGACCTTGAAAATTATGCAGAGGAAACACCATATTACTTTTTTGAGGACTTTTATTATTAGCTTAATATAAAAGTAAGAAAACCCCTTTAACTTTTGGGGATCCTACCCCAAATCTTAGAAAACAGTTGAATTACTCAGTTAACCTTCAGTTACAAATGTTCATGCCACTTGCCATGGTAAACATTATTGATACCAACAGGTTTTGGAAAAGCTATTGAGATTTTATATCATATTCTTAGTAGTAAATACATAGTGTTGTGCAAAAAAATGGAACTTGTAAAATAACAGTCAGTGGACTTTGAAATTGATCTCACAACACCAAAATAGCATTCTTTAAAACCTATGTCCAACAGAAACTGTTATTTCATTTAACACTGACATTTTAAGGAACTGTAGTGTCAGCTTTAGCTTTGACATGAAAATGAATGCATTCTTATGTACAGGTAACAAGAGACTCTTTGGTACTTCAACATTAAACCTGCATGCCCTGTTAAAAAGAATCTTTATTCAAGTTTGACCTATCTTTCACTAATCTTAAACCCATTTCTTCCTGATGTCTTCATAATTTAGTATAAAGTTATCAGATGCCTTTGTCACCCAAATAATATTATATACTTCAATAGAGTTTACCTGTTACCAATTTTCTCAAAATAAAAGTTGAAAGACAACTGATCTCTATGAGATAAAAGATTTTAAGACATAAAAGGGCATAATAAATTGCATATAATGGTTGATGAAAGAGAAAAACAAAAAAATATGTTGTAGGTATGACCACCAAGGCATTAATCACATATATATACATCTTTAATTTTAACAGATACTGATGTTGATACAATATTTCAGGCAATGTTGTATTAACAATATTAAAATACATCTCTAATTAACTCTACCCAGTTGGAGAATAAACGGTATAACTGTAAGTACACGTCATACAAAAAATAAAATTGTGCAACTTTCAAAACTAGCTACAGTGGAAATAAGCTTACTTTTACAAGTAGTCCAGTGACAGAATGAAATGAGAAACAAAATCCTATTGGTTCGCTATCGGTTGTTTTGTCATCGTCCAAGTTGCGAAGAAATTGTAAAAATTTAATAGGTCTAAATTCAGAATTCCTGCCAATTCTATCAACTCCATCCATATTTTGAAGGAACGTTATGTAAACAATAAACTTACGGAAACGCCATCTAAAGTAATTTTCGTGAACTATTATTAAAAACATTATTTGAAATATGTTTTAAAAAGTCCATTCCAAATAATTACAAGTGAAATTTTATTTTAACCAACGCTTCGCCTTTCATGAACTATTCTTAAAAACATTATTTGTAAAATTTTACAAAAATCCTTTTTAAATAATTATAAGTGAACTTTTATTTTAATTGACGCTTCGCATTTGCGGCTCTTTAGGGCTGGTACATAAAAATGTATGACACTGTAATATTCATATGTAACTGTGCAAAACAAATATTTTAATATTATACAATTTTATAATCTATTCCCGATGAAGTCCAAAGGAGAATCGTCGGTTTAAAAAATATCTTGTAACTATCTGGAGTGTAAAAGTATTTTTCTTTTTCTAATGCTGTTATCAAAGTATGAAAGTCCTCCAGTATGCACTAAAAATTTTGCAAGAGAACAAAACATTATTTCCGGAATATTTATGCCCTCACCCCAAATTACTTAATGATATATCCGTAGGCTTATAATGCTATAAAGCAGGTTTCGATAGTGAGCAGAAATGGCCCATTGTGTAGCTTTTCTTATTATTATGGAGTAAAAGTTTTTCTAAGATAACAAAACGTGTTTATGAAAAACATTTGTCATAAGACACCTGTATTCAGATTGTTACATTTTTTAACGGTACGCTATTCATTCAACCCCTTATGATTCTTTAAACATCTCAAGTGTAGATAAAATTGGATATACGTTGGAGTTACAGGATAGGTTCTCTGAACTTGTATGTTCTATGGCCCCCCAGTGGCTCAGCAGTATGTCTGCGGACTTACAACGCTAAAAACCGGGTTTCGATACCCGTGGTTGGCAGAGCACAGAAAGCCAATTGTGTAGCTTTGTGCTTAATTCAAAACAATAACAACAAAACAACAAGTTTCAGCTGTGTGTTGTGTCACAATTCGTATCCCGAAATGTTTGTAAATTCGCAGCTGTTTGACAAGAGAACGGTCCGCTAAATAGCTAAATTTGATGAAAATTTCAGTTACAGAGTATTACTAAAGCACTTATTTGCCATTTCAGTGTGAAAAATAATAATGACACTAGATAAAATCATAAAACGGAATGAACAATCTTTACTAAGTGACAAAAATACAGTGTGTACTCGCACTTTAGTTACAAATTTAGAACTACAAATTTTCATGCATTTGAACTTATTTACACGCTCAAAAGTATTTGTTTAAATAATAACAACAAAAACTAACGTTTTCGTCAAATTAGCACCTTGCTATAACGCACTGGGGTTAAAAAAAAAATCTAAATAAAGTATCTTGCTTTGAACACTTCCTGTGATGGTAGTAACATTCTCGACATCAAACTCTAAGCTGCAGTTAGAGATCATATATTTTTATTCATGACATCACCAACTTAACATCGCATAATCCACAAAGATTTTAAAGTTTTCGTTAACGATCTTCTCACAAAGATTTTTTTTCTATAATAGGTATCTAATGTGTTTCAACTGCTAACCAAGTCTCAAAAGTTTAGTAGTTCGCCTCGCTCCCTCCCAGCCGTGGGGGCGTTATATAGTGACGGTTAATCCCACTATTCGTTGGTAAAAGAGTAGCCCAAGAGTTGGCGGTGAGTGGTGATGACTAGTTGTCTTCTCTCTAGTCTTACACTGCTAAATTAGGGACGGCTAGCTTTGTTCGAAATTCCAAAACAAACAAATCGTCTCGCCCAGAAGTAAAAATAATAATAATAAAAATTAATTTCATTCTAAATGCTTTAAATGTCTCTAAAATTACTGAGTCAAAAATCTCAGTATCAGGACCTAAGTAAACCCTTTTTAAAAAGAATTACAAAAATAATTCACGTGCATCTCAATATGTATCATTTGCTGCACTATCTGTTCCAAATGCAATAAATTATACATCGATGAAATTTCATACACATAGGAATCGATTCTCTGAATATCCTTTAAGAATTTATCATCAAAATCTTACTTTTCATATCAAAATTTAAACAACCCCTCCCTAACTTTTATCAGTATTTTTGCTCAAATATGCCTTATCAAACATGACCAAAAGCTGTTTGGCTGTTTGGAATTAAGCACAAAGCTACACAATGGGCTATCTGTCCTCTGTCCACCACGGGTATCGAAACCCGGATTTTAGCGTGACCAAAAGCTTAAGAAATGATTGTTTGTTATTGGATTTCGCACCAAGAAAAACGGGGGCTATCTGTGCTAGCCGTCCCTAATTTAGCAGTGTAAGACTAGAGGGAAGGCAGCTAGTCATCACCACCAACTCTTTTATCAACTAATAGTGGGATTGACCGTCACATTATAACGCCCCCACGCCTGGGAGGGCGAGCATTATTAGCACGACTCGGCTTACGAAGCACACACTTTAAAACGCTTGGCCATGCCGAACCTGAAAAAATGAACATAAATTTATTCTTAAACTAAGTGCCAAACAACGTGAACGAATTGTTCTATTTTCTATAACGAACTATTTACATAAATCTATGAATAAATATTTTGTCTATTGTTTTAGTGTTCATTTACTCCATCTTTATGTACCAAAAATACCGTATGTATATGGGATACATTATTTAATTTGTACAATGTTGTTTTCGTTTCTAATTTTGTTGTTTGTTAGCAAACAAAACAACATAATAGACAACCTCTGTTCTGCCCATCAAATTCCAATTTCTATCGATATAAGAACCAAGGCATATCATGTTTATTTTCATTGTTAAATGTATATTGTCTGTCTCCAGTCTACATTAACTAAAATGAGAAGCTGGTGATTCAGTAAAAGTTTGTTAACTTAGAACATTAAAACGCTAATTCGATTCCAAGAGCACAAACAACTCATTGTTTAAATTTGCAGTAAACAAAAGAAAGTTAAAGTATACTTTTCATGAATTCCGTTTTTATATTGAACCTGATGACGAGCAGTTGCTAGAAACGTCATTAGATTAAATCAGTTTATTTCTATTTTATCGTTACGTTTTCGAGTTACTTCCTTTCTTTCTTTCTTTTCTAACTATTCAAGAAGTATTTCAGGTAAAAACCAAGGAACATCTCCAGGCAATATACTCAAAATCTACAAAACGTACATAAGACCCGTAATAGAATATGCATCACCTGCTTGGATTAACATAGCACCCACACACTTGCAGAAACTTCAACGAATACAAAATTCAGTTCTAACTTCGACACATAAAGTACCACGAAGCACATCATCCACTTTCATGCACAAGTATGCAAACATAGACACAATATCTGAAAGACTCTTGCATAATACTCTAAAATATTTCAATAAGAATTGGCATAAGAATAACTTAATGTGTGATCTCGACAGATACCACGTACATGACGTAAATAGTCCTAAATACCTCTCCCCTTTTAACTTGTATTTAAGAAATGTAACGCTGGCCATCTTTCACTGGACAATTAATTATTATTATTTTTTTATCATTTTTTAATGTTTATTTATTATATTATTATTATTATTATTGTTACTACATGAAGTAGTAGTTTTTTGTTTTATGGAGAAATACAAGAAGAAAAAAGGAGAAAAGTACAAAAGAAAAAAACTGATATGAAAATACAAAATACATATATATATAAAGAAAAAATTACAAGAAAAATAGTTAAAATAGGGAATAAACAAAGAAACAAAAACTTGTGCGTTCATACATGGACTGTGCCCTGAAATAGGCGAGAGTACGATGTTATAATTTTGCTCAGGTTCTAAGCTTAAAAAAAAAAAACATCCTTAAAGACAGACGCTATAAACGTTCGGGAGGGAGGAAGAGGTCTAATGTACCTGACCCTCCTGGTTATTTAACATCCATGCCCAAATACCCACACAGAGAAACTCGAACTCTTTCTTTTTTTGCATTAACCTCTTCTCTACGTTGTGCGGATTTAAATTCTTCTAGTCTAGATTGCTGTGCCATGAAATATCGAATCCAAATCTATATCAACACTTACTGAAAAAAAAAGTCATAACTTATAGAAACAAAACGCCATATTTTATTGGGTCCCAAAATATCTAGTCAGTAAAACACGATTTTACTAAAACGTTTGCACCCAGTGGCTCAGCGGTATGTCTGCGGACTTACACGCTAAAATCCGGGTTTCGATACTCGTGGTGGGCAGAGCACAGATAGCCCATTGTGTAGCTTTGTGCTTAATTCAAAACAACAACTAAAACGTTTTGTGGTAAGTACGGAAACGTTCCCTCTGAGGAAACGGAGATGACGTAGATACAATGGATCGTCTTGTCTTAACGGTCATAGATTAGATCACAACCATGTCAAAAAGTTACTGTTAAGTGCATTCAGATGTGTCAGATACCGTAAACAAACAGCACCACATAGCAACTATACGTTTAATATAATGATTGAGCAGGACAATGACTTTCACCTAAAAATTAAAAGTATTTTTCCGATAGTCAGTGATGTCGAGAAACCCACTTGTTGAGAATTTTATATGCAAAAAACGGCTCTTTTTGGGTTCAGAAAATATTTTAAATAGAAGAGCGAACATTATTTCATGCAGACACTTTATTAATGGAAAGGAAAGTGTATGAAGTCAGTTCTGAAAGCGAAACTTCCAGAATTTGTCGAAAACAGACCTAAGACTAGAGTTTTTTTGAAATTATTACGTAGGTAGTTTTTTTTTTTTTAAATTCTACCCTTAGTATATGAGTTGACTTTATATGTTCGTTGAATCTGGTGTATAGTTATAAAAGATGACTTCAAATACATCTGTTTACATTTGCAGCGAGAGTCGTAAGGGTGAAAAATAAACACCAGCTAGTATGTAGAGGTGAAATTGGAATATTAAGTTTATTTTTCAGCTCCTTACCTAAGAAAATATATTTAATTGTTTGAAAGGGTTACTAGAATGGTTCCTGGGTTGGAGGGTTTGTCATACAAGAAGAGGCTGATATTTCTGAAATTGTTTTCTCTTAATAAAATAAAGAGTCGGGAAGAACTTAATTGAAGTGTTTAAGTTTGAACTTAGCATCTTTCTTCGTAGTTAACAGTAGGACTAGGGAAGACAAGTATAAATTTTGACAGGATAAAGTCAACTACAGCTAAACCAGTTTCATTTTTCTAACAAGGTAGTTTGCCTTTCAATGTTGTGGAGGTAGTAAATTTAAATGTGTTAAAGAAAAAGCTTGATAAGTAAAAGAATAGTAAGGGCTAGCTTTAAGACTTTTGTAAAGTTAATTTAGTTTACTGTGTGAAACAGCTGAGATGGACAAATAGGTCTCATGTTGTCCCCAAGTGTTAACTGTTTTGTGTTTAACATGAAAAGATGGATTAGCATAATAAACAGTATGAACTTTGTTAAATATTTTAATGATTAATGTGAACATAACATGAATCAAGTGTTTAGTGTTCAACATTACAAAACAAATACAGTAAGTAAAGAGAAATATATACTTTGTTATATGTTTTACTGACAACTATAAAAGTCCATTATAACTATTTCAATAAATAATAAAGCTTGTTTTTATGTATGATAAAACCCCAATCTGTAGCTATCAACATCATAAGCAATTTGGAAGGTTGAGACTACACTCAATAAGAGAATACCTAATTTGTCCATATTTGATTAAACATGGTAAACAAATATCCCAAACTATACAAAAATAGAATTAACTATATTAAGGAAAATAAAAAAAGGAATAAATATTTATGTAATGACATATCAACTGCATAAATTAATTTCAGCTTCTTGTTTTACAGCTTCTCAAACATATTAAGCAGAATATAAATATTTTTATTATGACCACAAGGTGTTTTTGCAGTTACTAGACATAAATCTGATATTATCTTTACATGAATATGTACTTCTTAGGTGTGTATTCACATACCCACAGAATTGAGTGATGTTACACAATGACACTGCCAGGAAGATTGTGTGCATGCATCAAGTCTTTGAAAGTAGCTACCATCCCTACACCTATTGCATCAGTCTGTGATATAACCAGCATCTGCTCCACAAAGAGCAAGGCAACAAAATCTCCTCTTGAGTAACTTGTATATGACAAAAGCTTCTTCTGGACAAGCAAAAAGAGACATACTACAAGTGCAGAAGAAGAGTAAATGGATGTTTACAGAGATATGTTACTTTTTAATAAGAAAACTCTTAATAAATTCTTCTCATCTTACAAAGAAAATTAGGAAATATAAGTTTCTTCCAGAGAATATAGTTAAAGAAAGGAAGAGCAGTGCTGTTGAAAGAGTTTCCTTCATGATAACAAAGTGTTTGAAAGGTGGGTAGTATGCAAACACTGTTCGGCTGGACATATGTTTAATCAGGTTAAAATAGCATAAATGTGTTATGTGGGTATGGCTACAAGTCACATCTTACAGTGTGTGAGAAATATATGAAATACCTATCAAATTATGCAGGTGCACGGAGGAGTCATTGTAGATCTGTTTCTTGAGGTAAACATAAGTCTGATTCAAACCATCAGGAATGGTAAGATTCTTTGTAGAGCATGTGGTACACTTAAAAATTTCAGGTAAACAGCTTAGCTCCATATTATGTTATGGAATGTATACACTCTGCTTGTAACCAGTATAATTATACAAATGTAACCTCTCCATACCAACCGTGAGAGTGACTTTGTATTGGGTAAGTATGGGGAAATTTACGTAAGGGAGAACCATTGTATAAATGTATAAATCAAACAAGAAGTTACTGTCATAAGAAAGAAGAAATTGATTTTTCTAATAGACACGCAACCATTCCATATAAGAATATATATGCTTAAGTAAACATGGTAAATGTTAAACTGCAAAGAAATAATTAGATATTAATTACTGTTTTAAAACAGTAGGAGTTTTCTGGCATAAAGCAACAAGGCTTTGCATCAAATAACCAGTATAAAAGTAAAAACTAAAATGCTATAAAAGGTAAAAATAATTCCATGTGAAAGCTACACAAACTCCAAAAAGTGCAACAAAAAAGGCTGATGACCCATAAAAAGTTAAAAACACAATCAAACTTGACAGTGTCATTTTCACCTATGACACCATCTAACAGCAGGGGTTAAATAATAGAAAGTACATATTTAAAATGGTCCAACTGCCCCCTGTTGAAATAATAGCATGACATTAAAACAAGGGCTATTGTGACTGGAGTATCACCTAGGCCACAAATAAAATGGATCAGACCCAGTTAAAAGAAAACAGTTTAAAAAATTGTAATCAATGCAGAACCTAGCCAATATAATTTCCTTCCTTTTATTCCCAGGTCACTAGATGGCCAAAAACCAATAATACGTTTTATCTGGAAGAGCTTGTTATGAAGCCGCTTTTCACAAACTGGCACAAAGCCATATCCTGATCACAGAACAGTGGTCTATAAATGGAACAGGCAGGGTGTGAGCAGAAAGACTTGGCCACAGTGTCAAAATGTCACTCCCATGAAAAACCAGATAAAATGGAAGATAGTAAAAAATAAGCAAGTTGTTTTATAAGATCAATGAGAACGGGGTGAAATCACTCCAATTTATGATTTACACTTATATGTAACAGATGCCAACTTTCCAACTCAACAGTTAGTACTATAAAAAAGTTCCATGAACAATGTAGTGACATAAGAGAGGTCACTGTAAACCAGTAGATCTTAAATCTTTTCAGTAATTTCTTCATGAAAATCAATCTCATGACAAAGTATAATGTTAATATTCTATGATAAGAATATCACCTGGATATCACCTTCAACCACAATCAAAACTCCAAGACCACAGATCTTTGGTGAGATTCAAATTACACCACAAACATGTAGTTGTAAGTTTTATGCTAACATTGTGAAAGAGTAAAATACTTAAATCTGTAAAATATAATTTTATAACATAGAACATATAATACACCTCTAATAAAGCCTTGAGAATGCTTTATTATATTTTACAATTTAATTTTGAAAGACTAAAAGATGTCTTTAAGTTGCCTGACTCAGGATTAAATTTTTATTTACAGAGGAGAAAGATAATTTTTGCAAATTGTTGAAGAGTATCTTGGTTGTAGAAATTACAAGAGAACCTAATTATTTCTGGTTTTATTAAGAATTTCAAAAATTTGAATACATTGTGGATGGGGCTTTATAAAATACATCTTATATGCTAGGAGGATTCTTTATAGTTAATGGAAAAAAAATTTGAAAGAAGACAGTGTACAACTGGTGTTTGTCTGATGCTGTCATAGCTTACAGTTTACATGGATGTTATCACCATCACAGTTTTAACTGTTGTTTATTTGCAAGCATTGTTAGTTATAATAAACGATGCTTTTAAACTAATAAAGTAGTAAAACCATTACATATTGTTTTGGGGGCAAATGTAATTGGAATGGAATAAGTTCCAAAAATCAAAATTAGCACAATTATAATTTAAATCTAATGTTTTTTTTTGAAGCACCCAACTTATTAAATTATTATTATTTGCTGAAGAAACATGGATAGATAAAAATCATTTAGTAAGAAATTATGTCCCAGAGAATTATTAAAATATTGATGGTAAGATTGAGCAGGAGGATTCAATGGGTTGTCCGGCAAGACACCAGCCGGTCGTTGAACCAGATTAAGGCCCTTACGGATGCAGAATGCAGCTGAAGAACAATAAGATGTCATCTGTGAGAGAAAGGATTTAAAAAATGTCTTCAAAGGGCACACCTCGGTTAAACTTTGCTGAGAGCACCTAACATGGGACATAGAAAAATGGACAAAGGTTTTGCTCTCTGATGAGAAAAATGTAACCTGGATGGTCCAGATGGCTATCAATGTTACTGGCACGATAAGGATATCCAACTGGAGACATTGATGCAGTTATCTAGTTTGCTCTTATTTCATCCTATCAGTTGCTCAAGACATTGAATACTGCTTAAATCTTTGTTAAGAAAAAACTTCAATTAAATAGCGGAGCCATCTCATAATCCAAAAATATGGGCCTTCCTTTATCATCTATCAAGGGTCCTACCCCCCATCCTAATATTTTGTTTACCGTTAATGCATGTGATGAAATGCTCACCATTAATTTTGTACATTTTCAACCAACCTTTTCTCATGCATCCTTTTTTGATGTCCTAATCTCTTGTTTCTCTAACTTTTTGGATATTCTAAATCTTCTGTTATACCAGACAATTTAAATTTCTTAAATTTATAATGCTTTTTTTTAGTTTATTTCTTAAGCTCGTTGTGAATATTTAAAAATTTATCTTTAAAATTTTTCTATATCCGATCATTATGTTCAAATAACTCAGCTGTTCAGTTCACAACATATTCATGTTGCATCCCCCTTCAAAATTTGTAACAAAAATATCACCATTCCTTGTTTACATACACAGCAAAACATTGAACCTAAAAGACTATCACTTGGAGTCAGATGATCCCCAATTTTACCCTTCTCGATCATTTATACATTTGAATATCAATCTAAAATTATTTGTTTAATTGATGAAGAAATGGTGTGGGAATAGAGAACATCGACAGTGTTAAATTCCAAATAAAAGAACTCTGTTACTGATATACAACAAACGAGTTGGCTAGTTTGAAAAAGCTGCTCTGAAAGAAATGAGGAGTAGGAATAACCTACAGAACAACAGAGAAGCAACTAGAAGTATCATCTCTTCCTTTTATAACACTTCATATTTTTCTCTACCACAGGGAATTGATAATTGTATTTTAATGTTATAATTTTGTAAATTTATTGCTAACAAACTGAGTGACAAAAATGAGGTGAAATAAGAAATCATCATGAATAATATTTCAATATACATGTTATTAATTTCACAAAACTTTAAAAGGGACAAAAAATTTAATTTTACCATCAAGGATGCCCCTTCCAATTCCCAACTATAGTTATCCCTTGTTACTCGTGTGTGTATTCATACAACCTTTTCTTGAACTCAGCTTATGTTTCTGCCTCCACCACTCTTAAAGGCAGCTCATTCAAAAAGCCAAACAAATGATACATATGCTGCCATAATTGGAATCTATGACACGTCCTAATGTTTTCACTGCTAAACAGAAAAAATGTTTGATGGATATATATCATCAGTACCCTTAATGATCTTAAACAGTTTAACCAAATCCCCTCTGACTCTTCTCCTCTTCAGAGAAAAGAAGTTTAAAGATTTTGGCCTCTCCTCATAGAACAATCCTACCAACCCAGGTATCATCCTAGTGGCTCTCCTCTGAACTTTTTTCAGCAATTCAATGTTCTTCTTGAGTAAGGGAAGTCACGACGGTACACAGTTTCAACTTGTATTCAATATTTCTATAGAAGCTACCCAAAACTCTATTAGCTCTATTGCTAACTACAATACAATGTTTAGATGATTTATGTGAATTTTCGATCCTTTTCTTCAACGACAGTATTTAATATATTCCTATTTAAATTCCAACAATAATTTAAAATTGCATCACCTTACATTTTGAACAGTTAGACATACATAAAATGATTTTACTCTCTTTGTAAGCCTTCAGAATCTTTATTACAGCTAGCTATCCCAAGAATCTTAAGGTTTGTTGGTCATTCTAGAGTCAATATCGTTAATATAAATCACAGCACAGAATCCTGGAGCACACCTCTTAGAGTGGTTTGTTTTAAATTTTGTGCACTATCTGCACTAGCCATCCCTAAATTAGCAGTCTAAGACTAGAAGAAAAACAGCTAGTCATCACCGCCAACTCTTGGGCTACTCTGTTACCAACGAATACTGGGATTGAGCGTTACATTATAACACCCCCACGGCTGAAAGGGCGAGCATGTTTAGCGAGTGCGAACCCGCGACCCTCATATTACGAGTCGCACGCCTTAACACGCCCGGTCAGGTGGTTATACAGTCTTTTTGTCGTTTGTTTGTCACTCATAACTAGACTAGTTATTAATTTGGTTACATGGACTTTTTGTCATTTGTTTGTCACTAAGGCTTGTTTGTTTTGGAATTTCGCACAAAGCGTCTCTTTTTACCAACGAAAAGTGGGATTGACCGAAACATTATACACCCCCATGTTTAGCGCGACGCGGGCGCGAACCCGCGATTCTCGGATGACGAGCCCACGCCTTAACGCGCTCGGCCATGCCAGGCCATAACTAAGACTAGTTATTAATTTGGATATATAGACGTTTTGTCATTTGTCACTTATATCTAAGACTAGTTATTATTAATTTGGATATATAGACGTTTTGTCATTTGTCACTTATATCTAAGACTAGTTATTATTAATTTGGATATATAGACGTTTTGTCATTTGTCACTTATATCTAAGACTAGTTATTATTAATTTGGATATATAGACGTTTTGTCATTTGTCACTTATAACTAAGACTAGTTATTATTAATTTGGATATATAGACGTTTTGTCATTTGTCACTTATAACTAAGACTAGTTATTATTAATTTGGATATATGAACGTTTTGTCATTTGTCACTTATATCTAAGACTAGTTATTATTAATTTGGATATATAGACGTTTTGTCATTTGTCACTTATAACTAAGACTAGTTATTATTAATTTCGTTGTACAGTCTATTTATTGTTTCCTATCACTCATAATTAAAACTAGTTATTATTAATTATTCCTTAATTTCTAATATCTAAGAGAAGTTATTATTCTTTTCGTCATAGTCTCTTTATTATTTCTATCGCTCACAATTAATACTAGTTACTATTAATTTGGTTATAGTCTCCGTTTTTGTTGGTCTGTCATTCATAATTAAGACTAGTTATTAATTATTTGGTTATACAGACTTTTTATTGTTTGTCTGTGACTCAGAAATAACGTTATTTATAATTTGTTCGTGGAATTTTTTGTTTGCTTCTCTCTCATAACTAAGACTGGTAACTATTATTTTGATGGTCCCAGCATGGCCAGGCGTGCGACTCGTAATCCGAGGGTCGCGGGTTCGCGCTAAACATGCTCGCCCTCCCAGCCGTGGGGGTGTATAATGTGACGATCAATCCCACTATTCGTTGGTAAAAGAGTAGCCCAAGATTTGGCGGTGGGTGGTGATGACTAGCTGCCTTCCCTCTAGTCTTACACTGCAAAATTAGGGACGGCTAGCACAGATAACCCTCGAGGAGCTTTGTGCGAAATTCCAAAACAAACAAATTATTTTGATGACAGTTTTTTTTTGTCGTTTGAAAGTAAGACTAGACATTATCAATTTTAATTTTAGCAACTCTTCTGGTAGAAGTTATTATATAACTGTTATATTGTTGGATGGAAAAATTGAAATGTGTAAAAAAGAACCAAGATTTTGATATAAATGTTTTCTGTCATTTTCGGTAAGATGACAACAACATGGTTTTTGTTTTATTGAGATTTAACGATATTGAAAGTTTTAATATTACTACTGTATCTGTCATAAAATAAGATGGTAGAGAAGTAAGTGGTAATGACATTTTAAAAACAGGATTTAACAAAAATGATTTTGTCCAGTTAAAATCTTAATGTCAATTGAGAACTCAGTCATTAAATGAAAATAAAAACAATGTGCTCTTTATTTTCTGTCTGTACATTCATTATAAGAATTTCAATTCCATGACTCGTGTTGTAGTTTACACCTGTTTTGTTTGCCAATATTTTAAATGTACGATGGTCTGTGGAGCACGTTTATATCAATTGAATTATATAACTGGACTTTAAAAAACAACAATTTTCCTGGTAATTATCACTTGAAGAATCGGTTTTCTTTTTGAATTTTGGTTATAATTTACCAGTTTTCATTATAACTTGCGTTTACGCGGTGATTTATTTTGGTATTTACATCTCATCCGCTAATACTTCATCACGTCAAATAGAAAACAGTGATTACAAATAAATACAACTCACTTAACAAATTTCAAGCTACATCTGGCTATTTATCTTTTATTACCATCACTCAGTATTCACAGATTCAAATGACCACGTTACAAAAATTAGTAAGTGAAATAAAGTTAAAAACAACAATTATTTAGTTTTAACTGTAAGAATTGGGATGGTTAGAAATTATAGAGGTTTCTTGTAATATTTTACTTCCTACATTATCAGTACTAGGAATTAATTGATATGTTCTAAACCTAAATGTGAACATAATTTACATTAAAATTAGCTCTTCTATAAATCAGCCACAAATATAATAAAAACATGAATTGTTACATGTGATCAGATCATATAAGATTGTTGATTTGGGGCTATAAGGCTTTTATTAGCCAGTCATTCATTTTTAATGACAAATTCTTAACACTACAGTTTTAATATCAGGCGCATTATTAATCCAGATATACAATATCAATGTTGAAGTCTTTAATAACAAATATTCATAAAATAAATAGTTTGCTTATGAAAATAATATTAGAAAATTTAAAAACTCAAAATTCATGCATACAGTTGTTGTTTTGTTAGTGTAAAACTACACTAGGCCTATTTGTAATCTGTCCACTGCGGAAAATCAAACCTTGCTTTATCGATGATCCATCAGAAGATTATGCAATACGGTAAATATATACAAACAAGTAAGTGGCGCAATAAGGAAGTGTTGTGTTTTCTTATAGCAAAGCTACATGGGGCTCTATGCTGGGGAATCGAACCCCTGAATTTAGCGTTCTAAATCCGGAGACAAACAGCTGTATCAGCGAGAGCCGCAATACAGGAGAGTAGATTATATTATTAAAATACTTAAAATGGAATGTTAGGCGATGAAAATGAAAGTTAATTAGCTTAAACTTGTTTTCCAAATTTTCTATTCTACATAAAATAATGTTAAAATTATACATGCCATTAAAAATAAAGCACACTCGCGCTTTGAAACTTTACACAATTCTTCAAATTATTAGAAATTGGCGGCTTCATTAAACACAAACTCCGAAGATATAATTTCCCCACATATGTGCTCGTAAAATATTGTTTCATATACAATTATTTCAAAACGAGAATTTTAATAGCTTGAATTTTTCGAGTAAGTCAGTCTTAAATATCTCTTCATGATCAATCTTTCCATTCATTTATAAGCAATTCTGAAATCTACACTTTAGCAACATATTTACCTCATCTTCAAACCTATGTCAAACATTAAACTGTATTTACGATCATTTATTAACTATAAGATAAATAAATCATTATATGATTGATTACATCAGACAATGACCACATTAAACGTTTCCTTCAAGCTTTGGAGTCGTTTTTCAGCAAAGATGACAATTCTTTCAAAGAGCGAACATTTGTCCTCATGAGAAAAGATGCATGATTTTCATCGTAAATACTGATTGGGCTTGTGAAAGTAGCACTTAACGTTTTGAGAATCTGAGCTTTGTTCACGTCTAACCACCTTTGTAAAAATACATCTGTTTGCCGAGACACGTCTTCCGGATAATGATTTGTTTCTTTTGGACCCCACAGCATGTACTCCAGAAGAGCTTTGGCATGAGACAAAGAAAAAGCTTTTTCTTGATCAAGAAGATTGGCAACAGAGACAAAAGCTTGTGCCGAAGTGTTGCTTAGTTGACTACCTACGATGTACCCGATTTCTTCAATATTTTGAACTCTAAGAAGAAGAAACAAATTCTTTAAAGCAAAATGGCAGAGGGTGACCTTGTTGTCTTCAGATTCAGACTTGACAAGACAGCCGATCTCATCTGGGGAAGGATGTGTAAAAAGAACCACGAAACTATGGTTCTGGTCGTCTGGTTGTGCTAGCAGGAAATTATCACCTTTTGGGTCTAACTTTTCTATCCCTTCAGCCTGTAAATTCTTCAAAATTTGAATTAACTGGAGCATTATGAAACCTATTTCGTTCATGTCAAAACGTTGACAAAGACTTGTTTCAGGAGTAACTGATGAGTGAAGAAGAGAAAGTTTTGCTCTTTGCAAGACAAAGGTAGATATATGTACAGGATCAGAGTTTTGTCTGTTTTCACTAATAGGTAGAAAAACCCCAGGTACGATATCTTTGAAATGATCCAATATAGGAAAGTTGTATAATCTCTGACTGTTAGGGGTAGAAGATTGTTCTGGACGAGAAATCTGAAAAAAACGAGGTTGTTATTATCGTCATTCACAAACAGCTAGTGCTTTAAAGGTAAAACTAATGATCTTAGTCTCAAATATGATGTTTATAGTTCACAATACTGCCTGAAAGTAGATTCAGGAAATAGAAAGTATGAGTTTACACATAATCTCTCTCTCTCTATATATATATATATATATACATACAAATTTATTACGATCAGTTGGATCAGTTGATTAAAGAAAAGTATATCAAAATACTTCTTTACAAAAGTATATTTAAATTTTTTTTTGAAGTTCCTAAAATTTCATACTTTCAAGTTTTTATTGGGCAAAAAAATATTTCGGTTAAGTGTCTGTGGCTTGCTGGCGATAAGTTTCAATAATAAATGGACGGTACACAATTTACTTGTTTTAAAATAACATATCCAAACTAAGTAATATGCATGAACAAAACATCCTTTACACTACAGATTATCATAGTTGTATTCAGAGCTTTAAATAATTATCTCTTCTTCGCCAAAGTTCACACAGGCGGTGTTTTGGAACACTCTTTGACAAGACAAATTATGTTATACTTTGTTACTACAAGTTAATCACTGATAAATCCACTTTCATTATCCTTTTGGTTATCATAGTTGTATCTAGAACTTTTCACAATTCTTTTTTACGTCTAAAGCTTACAAAGACTAATTAAGTTATTTTAGAACACGATTGACAAGATGAATTATTCTCTCTATCACTGTTATTACAATACAAGCTGAGAAACCCACTTTAGAAATTGCTCATTATAATTAATTCAACTGCCAGTCTACTTCACTTTTACTTTCACTAACTTACTTACTTCCGCTCTGATTCTGTACGTATTTATAACATGCATCAGAAAAATATAGAAATATCTAGCCCTTTAGTAACAAGAATATTACACATAACAATAAATCTTAGGAGTTACGAGTGAAATGACGTCAACAATACCACGAAAGCCTAGTAAACAATTCAACTTTATATAAAACGCGCGACTTGAACAGAGTTGTGTAACCAAACTTGTCATGAGAATTGCTGTTATAACATTAACTTTTAACACTCTTGTTACGAAACTAAGTTGTAATTCAATATTAAATATCCAAATACTAACTCCCAAACTCATCAGGCTTGTATGCTTAAGATATATCAGCATCTACCAGTCTTCGTATGTGCTGAATGGTTAATTTGGGAAAAAACTCAATAAGAACGAAAACGTTTTTTTTGTGAGAAAATTTCATGAAAGAATGTGACTTTCTCAGTTGACTAGTTGTAAGAATTTCGAAGATAAGAGCATTAATGAAAATATATTATATGGTGTTTGGTTTATAAATATTCCGTGTCATTTTTGTAAATGCGTGATTTATTAGTATCGAATAAACTGATTTAAATTTAACTGCATATTTTCTCTTTGACCCTTCTTAAAAAAACACACAAGCAAAAACTGTTAAAAATTGTATTCATTTCGGTTGCAGTATTTCCTTACACCCAGTTAACTTCAAAAGGAACTGTGGCTTCCAGAAGAATGGAAAAACAACCTTCGCGGCGACTTAGCGAAGCTGAGCGCCTTATTGTGCTCCATGCACCCATTCCATTGAAACTCAAATATTTTTGCAACAATGTATTGCAGGCAGTTTCTTTTGCTTAAAAATAAATCAATGCAATTTTCCTTATATAAATAACATATTAGTCGTTGTTTTGTTGTTTTGAATTAAGCACAAACTACACAATGGGCTATCTGTGCTCTGCCCACCACGGGTATCGAAACCCGGATTTTAGCGTGTGAGTCCGCAGACATACCGTTGAGCCACTGAGGGATGCAAAGCCACAGCGAGCTATCTGCTGAGCCCCCCCCCCCCCGAGGGGAATCGAACCGCTGATTTTAGCGTTGTAAATCTGTAGACATACCGCTGTACTAGCAAGGAGCACATATTAGTCATCTTTCGAATAAAACGCACATGTCAACTACTACGCCCTTGTGCAAATTAATTGAAACAAGACGGAAAATTACAATTTTTCCAATTTTTTTGCGTTTTATTTCTGAGGATCCAAAAATTACTCACAAATTAATACATGATATGACTGTCTTTATTTTTCAGAAGATCATTAATCTGCTCTGACATCGAGTCCACGAGTTGACTGCAATCTTTACTAATTTTTGGATCACGGTACCACACCTCAATTAGTTTATCTTTCGTAGTACAGTCTTTTCCCTGAAGTCTTTCTTTACAAAATTTAAGTCCAGAGAATTTCCAGGCCAGTCCAGCACCTTTTTCGCATTGTAGTCATAAAATTCTTCACAAGTTTCGATGTGTAGCACCGAGCCAGATCTTGCTGAAAAATGCCAGATCCATCAGGAAATCTCTTTTTCATTTCTGGAACGACTCTTCTCTGCAAAACTCTGATGTACTGTGGTCCTCGCATCATACCTTCTATGATATGTAAGCCTCTGACGCCATAGTAGCTGAAAGAGCCTCAAAACATCTTCTTCAAGGGATGTCTTACGAACTGATTGATGTGAGATTCTTGAAGTTTCTCACCTGGAGATCTGTAAACATGCAGACTTCTTTGACCCTGTACGAAGAAATGAGTCTTGTCACTGAATAACACCTTCCTCCATTGTTCTTGTATTTCAGACACCATTGACACCATTTTTTCTTCATTGAGTTGGTAAGTTGTTTTTTGACTGGTCTTCTTGCCCTTCTAACGCAATTTGGAATGACGTAATATTCCTCAAAATTTCGTCATATATCCCAAAAATAGATCTATCTTACTGCGAAACACAGCTAATGACGCCGTATGTGTGAAAAAATGACTATTAAAGGAAATCAGCAGGTCCAGCAAGCCTACACGGCCGCCATGCTGAAAATATTGTAAAATGAGAATTTGTTTCAATTAATTTGCACAAGGGTGTATATAATATGTTTGCAGACTTACAATACTAGCGACCAGCTTTCGATATCCGTGGTGGGCAGAGTACAGATACCCACTTGTGTAGCTTTGTGCTCAAGTTCAAACAAACAAAAAAACACACTAAATTCTTGACTATTTTTTAGTTGTAAAGACTTACATCGACGATGTTGTATTTGAAAGCTGTTAATTTTTATTCATTTAAATGTTACATTATTTCAGTCTGCAAAATAAAAACAACAAACAAAGAACCGAGTTCAAGTCGGTAGTATTTTAGATATAATCTTATAGTTCCATATACTCTGTTAAAAATATACCAAAAGATTCTTTGGCGTCTTCCAGACAGGTCTGTAAAATTAAGTTGTTGTTGTTAATTAAGCACAAAGCTACACAATGGGCTATCTGTGTTCTGCCCACCACGGATATCGAAACCCGGATTTTAGCGTGTAAGTCCGCGGACATACCGCTGAGCCACTGGGGGGGCGTAAAAGTAAGACATTTCTTATTATATTTGGAAGCGCTAATGTCATTGTTTTTAGTTATAATTAAGTAGTAATCTACGAAGGCCACTTTGTCTAAAGTTTTATTTCTTTTCACACAAGACTGATTAGGCTTGAACACAATAGATTGTCTTCGCTACATAAAGCGTTATAAATATATCATTTAGCCTCCAGCTGAGACTTTTCATAGACAATTAGTATAAAAGTAATGATTAGTTATTTCAAGGTCAAATAAACTTGAGTAAATGGTGAAATAGGTCGTTTGTAACGTCACTAAGATTAAAACTAAACAGTTGAATGAGTCTTAAAATCATTTTATGTTTAGTTTGTGTTATAGAAATTAGTGTATTCCGCTGTCGTGACTTCAAACAACAACGAGCGATAGGCCTGGCATGATCAGATGATTAAGGCATTCAACTAGCACTCTGGGATCGCGGGTTCGAATCC
>CM022399.1:8478110-8696399 GCA_011833715.1 Carcinoscorpius rotundicauda | reverse complement strand
GTGATTAGAACCGTACCGTACTGTCAGTTGAAATAGTCTGTGTGATTAGAACCGTACCGTATTGTCAGTTGAAATAATCTATGTGATTAGAACCGTACCGTATTGACAGTTGAAATAGTCTATGTGATTAGAATTGTACCGTATTGTCAGTTGAAATAGTCTATGTTCTGTTTTGTTTTACACGTTATCTTTGAAAAAGCAAATTGTGGTAACAGTCATACATCCATCTATATAAATATTTTATAGACAGAATTCAGAACTAAGGTTGAAGGTTAAAGTTGATTTTCAGTTTTTAATACATGAAAAAGAACAACAATTGAACAATAAACCTCGCGTGTAAGTTGTATTTAAACAAATATATAAACTTTGTTCTCTTTTAAAAAGTTATTGTTCAGCATAAAGTTACACAATGCGCTACATATATATACTGTGCTCACTACGACTATCGAAACCAAATAAACTAGCTTGAAAACAAGTTTGTTTGTTTGTTTTTGGAATTTCGCACAAAGCTACTCGAGGGCTATCTGTGCTAGCCGTCCCTAATTTAGCAGTGTAAGACTAGAGGGAAGGCAGCTAGTCATCACCACCCACCGCCAACTCTTGGGGTACTCTTTTACCAACGAATAGTGGGATTGACCGTCACATTATACACCCCCACGGCTGGGAGGGCGAGCATGTTTAGCGCGACGCGGGCGCGAACTCACGACCCTCGGATTACGAGTTACACGCTTTACGCGCTCGGCCATGCCAGGCCAGACACTTGAAAACAAACAAAACAATTAATGTAAACCCAGTTCTTTAATTCACAAACAAACGATTAAAGGTGTTTGTATAGAAAAAAATTCGTATCTTAGTGAGAAAAATACGTCATAAAATAGCCAGAGACGTCATAATTAAGCACGTGATTGATAAAACTAGATAGAAGGCAGTTACTCATCATCACCCACCGCCAACTCTTGGGCTACTCTTTCACCAACAAATAGTGGGATTGACCGTAACATTATAATGCCACCACGACTGAAAGTACGAGCATGTTTAGTGCGACCGGGATTCAAACCCGCGACCCTCGGATTATAAGTCGAAGGCCTTAACAGACTTGGCCGTGCCGGGCCCCCGTATGACGTGTTGTATTTCAAATGGCAGGTGAGTTACCTACTTTTTTTTGCTTATTTTTGAATTTTTGTTATTAATGATTGCGTATGTTAACCAATAGGAAGCCGTATAAGTGAAACGTTGGTTAATAGTTCATATATATATCTGAAGAGTAAAGGTTTTTTCCTAAACTTTTTTTGTAATTAAAACGTGTGAATGTACTCCAAATTTATTACGTTACGTATTACGATTTCAAATAGCTTGAAACCGAGTTAAACTGTAATTTAAATTTAATTAGATGTAGATATGTAATAAATTTATGATGTTTGTCAACTAGATAGATACACATAGTTTCTTTCTAAATACACATATGTATTTAGTATTGAAACAATAACACAATTTACAATAACGGTTATCAGAAACAATGATTTATATACAAAAATTTTACAAACGTTTTAGTCGTATTGAATTATTTATCCGACCCGGAACTTCCTTGGTAACTTATCAAGAATTCATGACGAGCAAATTAATTTTGAGTTGATTTAGGTACAGTTATCTTAGCAATCAGTGATGTCGAAAAACCCACTTGTTGAGAATTTTATATGCAAAAACGGCTCGTTTGGGTTGAGAAAATATGTCAAATAGAAGAGCGAACAACGTTTCGACCTTCTTCGGTCATCGTCAGGTTCACAAAGAAAGAGGATAACATTCCAGTTATTGCTAAATTTATTCAAAAACCAGGCACAAAACTGAGGTCTATACTATGTAAGAACTACACTGACAAACACCACACCAACATTATTTATAAAACACAATGTGATAACTGCCTCGACTTCTATATTGGAGAAACAAGTAGAAAAATGTAAACCAGATTCAAAGAACATAAAAAGTCACCTTCACACGTTTTCGAACACTGCAAGTCAAATGAACACAATAACCATAGAAAACACTAAAATACTAAATAAAGAAACAAACATAAACAAACGCAAAGTTAAAGAAGCCTTACTTATACAACAACTTAAACCCAAAATAAACCAATATAATATACCTATATTAATATTATAGATAAAATTATATATTCAAACATCTAATCCCGCCCTCTACATTACGACACTCAGTTACACAACCCCTTCCAAACATGTGGTCAGCTTCCGGTCAGTTACCTCTTTCTTTGTGAACCTGACGATGACCGAAGAAGGTCGAAAGGTTGTTCGCTCTTCTATTTGAAATATTTTCTCAACCCAAAAGAGCCTTTTTTGCATATAAAAGTTATCTTAGCGATAAGCTAATCACACATGAGTTATTCACAGCTTTCGAAGTTAATCCACTGAAGTTAAACGGTTTGTCATGTTCGAAATCTATAAACGTTTCTGGTCCAATGCCGATTAATAAGCGTTATTCACAGTTATAGCTTTCGAGGTTTATATTATACCAGCTGTAGCAAACCAAAAAATCACTGTTTTTTGGCGTGTCGCTTCATGAACATTAGGCGAGCGAGACTATAGAAATTTCAGTTGGCCCAACAGTACTAGAAATCACTGGTATTTGCATACACAAATAATACATTGTTGGTTCTTACACTGGAGAATCTTCTACAAATTTAGGAAATAGGCGAGAATTTCGCAATACAGATTTACTAATATAAATAACGTGCATTTCTAAATATAAACATTGAACTAAAACAAATATCGATATTAAAATAAATATATAACAGTAAATCCGTCACAATGAAAACTCCACAAATTCATCCCATTAATGGTCTTAAATTTGACTGGTTCACAAAAGAATTTGGTGAATTTGACTGCTTACACTGTACTTTTGTGTCTCTTTAGTGAAACTTTAGTTCCAAAAACTCATTTTCTTCTGTTAGCTATGAAATGTGAAGTTAGGGTACACTATGGACAACAGGTGTTACAACTCGCCCCATCATTTTTCACTTGTTACATGCGATAGAATAAGAATAAAACCAACTTATTAGCCAGCACGTGGCATATAGCCCTACAAATAAAAAATCCTTACCTTTATTCTTGGTTGGGTAGTAAGTTCTGTATTTTTTTCATCCTTGTACTGGTGTTTTACTGTAGGTTCGTAAGACATGTTTTCAATAATGCTTGCTTCTCCCTTCTAGCAGGGGACGTATAAAATAGTATTCGGGAAAAATAAGGTGTTCAAAACCAGACTTATTATAACATACATTTCAATATATAAAACTCCGCTGTTTTTCGATATGAGATAATAAACATTTACATTTTTTTAGATATTTCTGACAGGGTGAATTATATGTTAGTTTAACTTTTTGAAGAAATTTTATCTCTAATGATTGTACACCAGTTACTTCGTATCACAATTATGTTTTCGACTTAAAAAAATAACAGAATATTTCTATCATCATATTTTAAATTGTAGCCATAACTCATTGCAAACTGAAATTTTTACCTTAAATTCAACGTTTTGATAATGATGATTGGAAGTGCATTTCGCCCTCCCTACTGGCTCGTACAAGTCATCCTTTCCATCTTCATGAATCTTCGCGCCTTCAGTTGGTGAAGATGAAGTTGGTTCAGAATTTCTGGACATCGGAAAGTAGCGTACATCTACACAAACAAGAACTGTATTAAAGTTTGTTTTATTTTGTGTGTCTGAAGGTTACGTACCTCTACAAAAGACAGAACTGTAGTAAAATTTGTTTTATTCTGTATGTCTGAAGGTGACGTATCTCTACACAAGATAAAACTGTAGTAAAGTTTGTTTTATTCTCTGTGTCTGAAGGTTACGCACCTCTACACAAGGCAGAACTGTAGTAAAGTTTGTTTTATTTTGTGTCCCTGAAGGTTACGTACCTCTACACAAGATAGTACTGTATTAAAGTTTGTTTTATTTTGTGTGTCTGAAGGTTACGTACCTCTACACAAGATAGTACTGTATTAAAGTTTGTTTTATTTTGTGTGTCTGAAGGTTACGTACCTCTACACAAGATAGTACTGTATTAAAGTTTGTTTTATTTTGTGTCCCTGAAGGTTACGTACCTCTACACAAGACAGAAAGAAGTGTAGTAAAGTTTGTTTTATTCTGTGTGTCTGAAGGTTACGTACCTCTACACAAGATAGTACTGTATTAAAGTTTGTTTTATTTTGTGTGTCTGAAGATTACGTACCTCTACACAAGACAGAGCTGTAGTAAAGTTTGTTTTATTTTGTATGTCGGAAGGTTACGTACCTCTACACAAGATAGTACTGTATTAAAGTTTGTTTTATTTTGTGTGTCTGAAGGTTACGTACCTCTACACAAGATAGTACTGTATTAAAGTTTGTTTTATTTTGTGTGTCTGAAGATTACGTACCTCTACACAAGATAGTATTGTATTAAAGTTTGTTTTATTTTGTGTGTCTGAAGGTTACGTACCTCTACACAAGATAGTACTGTATTAAAGTTTGTTTTATTTTGTGTGTCTGAAGGTTACGTACCTCTACACAAGATAGTACTGTATTAAAGTTTGTTTTATTTTGTGTGTCTGAAGGTTACGTACCTCTACACAAGATAGTACTGTATTAAAGTTTGTTTTATTTTGTGTCCCTGAAGGTTACGTACCTCTACACAAGACAGAAAGAAGTGTAGTAAAGTTTGTTTTATTCTGTGTGTCTGAAGGTTACGTACCTCTACACAAGATAGTACTGTATTAAAGTTTGTTTTATTTTGTGTGTCTGAAGGTTACGTACCTCTACAAAAGACAGAACTGTAGTAAAATTTGTTTTATTCTGTATGTCTGAAGGTGACGTATCTCTACACAAGATAAAACTGTAGTAAAGTTTGTTTTATTCTCTGTGTCTGAAGGTTACGCACCTCTACACAAGGCAGAACTGTAGTAAAGTTTGTTTTATTTTGTGTCCCTGAAGGTTACGTACCTCTACACAAGATAGTACTGTATTAAAGTTTGTTTTATTTTGTGTGTCTGAAGGTTACGTACCTCTACACAAGATAGTACTGTATTAAAGTTTGTTTTATTTTGTGTGTCTGAAGGTTACGTACCTCTACACAAGATAGTACTGTATTAAAGTTTGTTTTATTTTGTGTCCCTGAAGGTTACGTACCTCTACACAAGACAGAAAGAAGTGTAGTAAAGTTTGTTTTATTCTGTGTGTCTGAAGGTTACGTACCTCTACACAAGATAGTACTGTATTAAAGTTTGTTTTATTTTGTGTGTCTGAAGATTACGTACCTCTACACAAGACAGAGCTGTAGTAAAGTTTGTTTTATTTTGTATGTCGGAAGGTTACGTACCTCTACACAAGATAGTACTGTATTAAAGTTTGTTTTATTTTGTGTGTCTGAAGGTTACGTACCTCTACACAAGATAGTACTGTATTAAAGTTTGTTTTATTTTGTGTGTCTGAAGATTACGTACCTCTACACAAGATAGTATTGTATTAAAGTTTGTTTTATTTTGTGTGTCTGAAGGTTACGTACCTCTACACAAGATAGTACTGTATTAAAGTTTGTTTTATTTTGTGTGTCTGAAGGTTACGTACCTCTACACAAGATAGTACTGTATTAAAGTTTGTTTTATTTTGTGTGTCTGAAGGTTACGTACCTCTACACAAGATAGTACTGTATTAAAGTTTGTTTTATTTTGTGTCCCTGAAGGTTACGTACCTCTACACAAGACAGAAAGAAGTGTAGTAAAGTTTGTTTTATTCTGTGTGTCTGAAGGTTACGTACCTCTACACAAGATAGTACTGTATTAAAGTTTGTTTTATTTTGTGTGTCTGAAGGTTACGTACCTCTACACAAGATAGTACTGTATTAAAGTTTGTTTTATTTTGTGTGTCTGAAGGTTACGTACCTCTACACAAGATAGTACTGTATTAAAGTTTGTTTTATTTTGTGTCCCTGAAGGTTACGTACCTCTACACAAGACAGAAAGAAGTGTAGTAAAGTTTGTTTTATTCTGTGTGTCTGAAGGTTACGTACCTCTACACAAGATAGTACTGTATTAAAGTTTGTTTTATTTTGTGTGTCTGAAGATTACGTACCTCTACACAAGACAGAGCTGTAGTAAAGTTTGTTTTATTTTGTATGTCGGAAGGTTACGTACCTCTACACAAGATAGTACTGTATTAAAGTTTGTTTTATTTTGTGTGTCTGAAGGTTACGTACCTCTACACAAGATAGTACTGTATTAAAGTTTGTTTTATTTTGTGTGTCTGAAGATTACGTACCTCTACACAAGATAGTACTGTATTAAAGTTTGTTTTATTTTGTGTGTCTGAAGATTACGTACCTCTACACAAGACAGAGCTGTAGTAAAGTTTGTTTTATTTTGTATGTCGGAAGGTTACGTACCTCTACACAAGATAGTACTGTATTAAAGTTTGTTTTATTTTGTGTGTCTGAAGGTTACGTACCTCTACACAAGATAGTACTGTATTAAAGTTTGTTTTATTTTGTGTGTCTGAAGATTACGTACCTCTACACAAGATAGTATTGTATTAAAGTTTGTTTTATTTTGTGTGTCTGAAGGTTACGTACCTCTACACAAGATAGTACTGTATTAAAGTTTGTTTTATTTTGTGTGTCTGAAGGTTACGTACCTCTACACAAGATAGTACTGTATTAAAGTTTGTTTTATTTTGTGTGTCTGAAGGTTACGTACCTCTACACAAGATAGTACTGTATTAAAGTTTGTTTTATTTTGTGTCCCTGAAGGTTACGTACCTCTACACAAGACAGAAAGAAGTGTAGTAAAGTTTGTTTTATTCTGTGTGTCTGAAGGTTACGTACCTCTACACAAGATAGTACTGTATTAAAGTTTGTTTTATTTTGTGTGTCTGAAGATTACGTACCTCTACACAAGACAGAGCTGTAGTAAAGTTTGTTTTATTTTGTATGTCGGAAGGTTACGTACCTCTACACAAGATAGTACTGTATTAAAGTTTGTTTTATTTTGTGTGTCTGAAGGTTACGTACCTCTACACAAGATAGTACTGTATTAAAGTTTGTTTTATTTTGTGTGTCTGAAGATTACGTACCTCTACACAAGATAGTATTGTATTAAAGTTTGTTTTATTTTGTGTGTCTGAAGGTTACGTACCTCTACACAAGATAGTACTGTATTAAAGTTTGTTTTATTTTGTGTGTCTGAAGGTTACGTACCTCTACACAAGATAGTACTGTATTAAAGTTTGTTTTATTTTGTGTGTCTGAAGGTTACGTACCTCTACACAAGATAGTACTGTATTAAAGTTTGTTTTATTTTGTGTCCCTGAAGGTTACGTACCTCTACACAAGACAGAAAGAAGTGTAGTAAAGTTTGTTTTATTCTGTGTGTCTGAAGGTTACGTACCTCTACACAAGATAGTACTGTATTAAAGTTTGTTTTATTTTGTGTGTCTGAAGGTTACGTACCTCTACACAAGACAGAGCTGTAGTAAAGTTTGTTTTATTTTGTATGTCGGAAAGTTACGTACCTCTACACAAGATAGTACTGTATTAAAGTTTGTTTTATTTTGTGTGTCTGAAGGTTACGTACCTCTACACAAGATAGTACTGTATTAAAGTTTGTTTTATTTTGTGTCCCTGAAGGTTACGTACCTCTACACAAGACAGAAAGAAGTGTAGTAAAGTTTGTTTTATTCTGTGTGTCTGAAGGTTACGTACCTCTACACAAGACAGGATTGTATTAAAGTTTGTTTTATTTTGTGTGTCTGAAGGTTACGTACCTCTACACAAGATAGTACTGTATTAAAGTTTGTTTTATTTTGTGTCCCTGAAGGTTACGTACCTCTACACAAGATAGTATTGTATTAAAGTTTGTTTTATTTTGTGTGTCTGAAGGTTACGTACCTCTACACAAGACAGAAAGAAGTGTAGTTAAATTTGTTTTATTCTGTGTGTCTGAAGGTTACGTACCTCTACACAAGATAGTACTGTATTAAAGTTTGTTTTATTTTGTGTCCCTGAAGGTTACGTACCTCTACACAAGACAGAAAGAAGTGTAGTAAAGTTTGATTTATTCTGTGTGTCTGAAGGTTACGTACCTCTACACAAGACAGGATTGTATTAAAGTTTGTTTTATTTTGTGTGTCTGAAGGTTACGTACCTCTACACAAGATAGTACTGTATTAAAGTTTGTTTTATTTTGTGTGTCTGAAGATTACGTACCTCTACACAAGATAGTACTGTATTAAAGTTTGTTTTATTTTGTGTGTCTGAAGATTACGTACCTCTACACAAGACAGAGCTGTAGTAAAGTTTGTTTTATTTTGTATGTCGGAAGGTTACGTACCTCTACACAAGATAGTACTGTATTAAAGTTTGTTTTATTTTGTGTGTCTGAAGGTTACGTACCTCTACACAAGATAGTACTGTATTAAAGTTTGTTTTATTTTGTGTCCCTGAAGGTTACGTACCTCTACACAAGACAGAAAGAAGTGTAGTAAAGTTTGATTTATTCTGTGTGTCTGAAGGTTACGTACCTCTACACAAGACAGGATTGTATTAAAGTTTGTTTTATTTTGTGTGTCTGAAGGTTACGTACCTCTACACAAGATAGTACTGTATTAAAGTTTGTTTTATTTTGTGTGTCTGAAGGTTACGTACCTCTACACAAGACAGAACTGTAGTAAAGTTTGTTTTATTCTGTGTGTCTGAAGGTTACGTACCTCTACACAAGACAGAGCTGTAGTAAAGTTTGTTTTATTTTGTGTGTCTGAATGTTACGTACCTCTACACAAGACAGGACTGTAGTAAAGTTTATTTTATTTTGTATGTCTGAAGGTTACGTATCTCTACACAAGACAGAACTGTAGTAAAGTTTGTTTTATTCTGTGTGTCTGAAGTTCACGTATCTCTACACAAGACAGTACTGTAGTAAAGTTTGTTTTATTTTGTATGTCGGAAGGTTACGTACCTCTACACAAGACAGAACTGTAGTAAAGTTTGTTTTATTTTGTATGTCGGAAGGTTACGTACCTCTACACAAGACAGGATTGTAGTAAAGTTTGTTTTATTTTGTATGTCGGAAGGTTACGTACCTCTACACAAGGCAGAACTGTAGTAAAGTTTGTTTTATTTTGTATGTCGGAAGGTTACGTACCTCTAAACAAGACAGTACTGTAGTAAAGTTTGTTTTATTCTGTGTGTCTGAAGGGTACTTACATCTCAATAGCGTTATTTCCACAGCAAAAGTAACATAGACCTGACAAGCTAACCCTGTTTATATAATTTTTGACGCCGCTTTACGTTATTTGAAATATTTCTCTCTGCTTTTGAGTTGCCTGGTTAAATGGGTTCAGATAATGTGAGTACCAAAGTAGGATTTAGATACAAGTGTTAACTTTTACTTTTCCTGTAGTGATATAAATGGCTTCTTTAGCTGTTTCTAATATTCACCATCTTTGTCTCGTTTTCTCCAATATTTGTTAAATTCTTAGGATGGTTTAGTTTAACATGTGAAGAAGCTCACATTTTCATTAACAGCCAACATAGTGAATTATGTATATTAACTTCCTAAAGTAGTGGCTTTAGTAGTGGAAGTTTAGTTAAGGGAAATATTAAACATTTGGAGTCAAATGTTTATCTGCTGATAGATGGTCTAAGGGTAATTCTCTGCTGAATACCCTCCACTGTGTAATAATTACAACAGTCAATCCCACTAATCGACAACGAGTAGTTGAATACATTTTCTTAAACAGCAATAAAAGCTTTGCTTATGGTAAAACAAAAATATAGTTTGTATATAACATACCAAGATTTGAGTATTCGGATTTCATACTAGGACGGAAAAGCCTTCTAGGTACCTGGGGCTTAGAAGGTAGACCATTAGGTGACTCTCTGTCTGTAATATGGTCTGGCCCCTAGTGAAAACGGATGTATTTAATAATAATAATGTAAAAAATATATATATGTGCTCTCTAGTAATATTCAATAAATAAAAGCAATTATCTAAACACAAGATTTCATGTAAAGTACAATTTTAAATAAAATATTTAAATAAAGACCAACCCAAAGGAAGATGAACTAGCATAAAAAGACGAAGGTACATCCTTTAAAGGTAATTTTCATATAATTTGTGTTTCTTCTAGCTATATTCAATGACTTAATTCAGAACAGTGTCTGTGGGTGTTTTCTTATAGCAAAGCCACATCAGGCTATCTGCTGAGTCCACTGAGGGAATCGAACCTCGTTGCAAATCCTTAGATTTACAGCTGTTACCAAGTTAATCAACAAAACGAAATTATTATACTTAGGGATAATATTATTGAATTTAAAAAGGAATTTGGGTAGAAAACATATAAGAAAAACATACCCTTGACTAGGAACAGGGTACGAAACTGGTTAACATTTTCAAAATAATAATAAAAAACATCTATCCATATTAACAAAATCCATTCTTATATCAGTTTGTTTATCTCATCTATCCATATTAACAAAATCCATTCTTATATCAGTTTGTTTATCTCATCTATCCATATTAACAAAATTCATTCTTACACCAGTTTGTTTATCTCATCTATCCATATTAACAAAATTCATTCTTACACCAGTTTGTTTATCTCATCTATCCATATTAACAAAATCCATTCTTACATCAGTTTGTTTATCTCATCTATCCATATTAACAAAATCCATTCTTACATTTGTTTATCTCATCTATCCATATTAACAAAGTTCATTCTTATATCAGTTTGTTTATCTCATCTATCCATATTAACAAAATTCATTCTTACACCAGTTTGTTTATCTCATCTATCCATATTAACAAAATTCATTCTTACACCAGTTTGTTTATCTCATCTATCCATATTAACAAAATCCAATCTTACATCTGTTTGTTTATCTCATCTATCCATATTAACAAAATCCATTCTTATATCAGTTTGTTTATCTCATTTATCCATATTAACAAAATCCATTCTTACATCAGTTTGTTTATCTCATCTATCCATATTAACAAAATCCATTCTTACACCAGTTTGTTTATCTCATTTATCCATATTAACAAAATCCATTCTTACATCAGTTTATCTCATCTATCCACATTAACAAAATCCATTCTTATATCAGTTTGTTTATCTCATCTATCCATATTAACAAAATCCATTCTTACATCAGTTTGTTTATCTCATCTATCCATATTAACAAAATCCATTCTTACACCAGTTTATCTCATCTATCCATATTAACAAAATTCATTCTTACATCAGTTTATCTCATCTATCCACATTAACAAAATCCGTTCTTACATCAGTTTGTTTATCTCATCTATCCATATTAACAAAATCCCTTCTTACACCAGTTTATCTCATCTATCCATATTAACAAAATCCATTCTTATATCAGTTTGTTTATCTCATCTATCCATATTAACAAAATTCATTCTTACACCAGTTTGTTTATCTCATCTATCCATATTAACAAAATTCATTCTTACACCAGTTTGTTTATCTCATCTATCCATATTAACAAAATCCAATCTTACATCTGTTTGTTTATCTCATCTATCCATATTAACAAAATCCATTCTTATATCAGTTTGTTTATCTCATTTATCCATATTAACAAAATCCATTCTTACATCAGTTTGTTTATCTCATCTATCCATATTAACAAAATCCATTCTTACACCAGTTTGTTTATCTCATCTATCCATATTAACAAAATCCATTCTTACATCAGTTTATCTCATCTATCCACATTAACAAAATCCATTCTTATATCAGTTTGTTTATCTCATCTATCCATATTAACAAAATCCATTCTTACATCAGTTTGTTTATCTCATCTATCCATATTAACAAAATCCATTCTTACACCAGTTTATCTCATCTATCCATATTAACAAAATTCATTCTTACATCAGTTTATCTCATCTATCCACATTAACAAAATCCGTTCTTACATCAGTTTGTTTATCTCATCTATCCATATTAACAAAATCCATTCTTACATCAGTTTATCTCATCTATCCATATTAACAAAATCCATTCTTACATCAGTTTATCTCATCTATCCATATTAACAAAATCCATTTTTACACCAGTTTATCTCATCTATCCATATTAACAAAATCCATTCTTACACCAGTTTATCTCATCTATCCATATTAACAAAATCCATTCTTACACCAGTTTATCTCATCTATCCATATTAACAAAATCCATTCTTACATCAGTTTATCTCATCTATCCACATTAACAAAATCCATTCTTATATCAGTTTGTTTATCTCATTTATCCATATTAACAAAATCCATTCTTACATCAGTTTGTTTATCTCATCTATCCATATTAACAAAATCCATTCTTACACCAGTTTATCTCATCTATCCATATTAACAAAATTCATTCTTACATCAGTTTATCTCATCTATCCACATTAACAAAATCCGTTCTTACATCAGTTTGTTTATCTCATCTATCCATATTAACAAAATCCATTCTTACATCAGTTTATCTCATCTATCCATATTAACAAAATCCATTTTTACACCAGTTTATCTCATCTATCCATATTAACAAAATCCATTCTTACACCAGTTTATCTCATCTATCCATATTAACAAAATCCATTCTTACACCAGTTTATCTCATCTATCCATATTAACAAAATCCATTCTTACACCAGTTTATCTCATCTATCCATATTAACAAAATCCCTTCTTACACCAGTTTATCTCATCTATCCATATTAACAAAATCCATTCTTACACCTGTTTATCTCATCTATCCATGTTAACAAAATCCATTCTTACATCAGTTTGTTTATCTCATCTATCCATGTTAACAAAATCCAATCTTACACCAGTTTGTTTATCTCCAATAATATTTTTTCCATTAGTTTTGTTCAGATATCCTTCATTACCTAACAAATGCAATGATCATAACAATAAAATATTAATTTAGTTCGAAATTAAAGTTCGTGTTCAAACTAAGATTGAGAGTACTAAGACAAACATGTATGTTTGTAAGAACCGGCTTAGTGAGCTGGTTGGCTGGCTGAATAAAGCAACACTAATCATAGGACATTAGAAACTAGTCCTGTTGTAATGTATGAAAACTTCTCAAACAATATTAACACATTTAGATTTCAAACAAAAAATAATAGCTTGTCGCTTGCTGCTTGCAAGCACGTTTAACATTTTCACTGTTTGTGCTCACAAACCCAGTAAGTTTGCCTACTTTGACGTATGGTGTCTTTCTTGTCACAGCTGCATCTCCACTGACGTTGTTTATTCGACCAGGGATTAATGATCGACAGCGAGGTGGCGGAGGAGGCTTAGGTGGCCTAGCTGGACGGCTATCCTCACAAGATTGTGAGGAACGTGCTCTATTGTCACCTGTCGATGCCGTAAGTGCAGAGCCACCTGTTGACGAGCTTGGTTTTCGTATATCGGTAATATTTGGTGTCTGGAAAGGAATATTTTGAGAGCTCTGTGTTAACTTTAATATTTCTTGTTGAGATATATTCTACAGTATGATCATGTCAAATGAAGTATTGTGAAAGTGTGAACGTTTTTTTATATTCCTTAATGACACAATGCACCCGATCATAACAAAAATTCACATATTATGAAAACAAATTAGTCTGTTTTAATGTTGCTTGTTCCTACCGTGTACTCATTACGCTACGTAACAACATTTTTACTTTTCTTTTTCCTGGATAGAAAGTGTTATTTCCCAATTGCTTATGCCTAATGTAAAAGGAAAAGACGTATTTTTTATCTTCAGACTTTGCTTTTATGACTTGTGAACGTATAACGAAAACATGATGAGAGACAAAATTTGGGGGCTGATACGTGAAAATGATTTACATTACAATCGAAAATCTCGAAAAACTACTCACTTCTAAACATATTTGTATAACTTTAGTATAAATACATGTAAATCTTGATTCATATGTTGTCATATGACCTTATGTAAATGAAAATGTGCAAATTTGTCCGTTTTTATATGTAAAATAGGTAAATTTCTAAATTTCATTATCCAGGTCACAAAAGCAAAGTTTGAAGGGAAAAGTACATTTTCTGTACTTTTACAACATAAGCAATTAAGAAGTAACACATACTATCCAGAAACAAAATTTGTATTATATAGTGTTATTAAGGAAGTTTATATATCATGAGGGCCTGGCATGGCCAAGCGCGTTAAGTCGTGCGCTTCGTAATCTGAGGGTCATGGGCTCGCGCCCGAGTCGCGCCAAACGTGCTCGCCCTCCCAGCCGTTGTAGCGTTATAATGTGATAATCAATCCCACTTTTCGTTGGTAAAAGAGTAGCCCAAGAGTTGGCGGTGGGTGGTGATGACTAGCTGCCTTCCCTCTGGTCTTACACTGCTAAATTAGGGACGGCTAGCACAGATAGCCCTCGAGTAGCTTTGTGCGAAATTCCAAAACAAACAAATATATATCATGAAACTAACTTAAACTGAACTTTGTGCTACTTATTAGTAACACGTGCTTAACAATTAAGAAGTTGACATATTATGAAACTCATTTAGACTGTTTTAATGTTACTTAATTTGTACTCAATAATAAAGTTGACATATTATGAAACAAACCTTGTTTTACTGTTACCTAATTCATATCATGTACTCGTTATTAAGGAACTTAATATGTCATGAAAATAATAACCTGAATTTTTGCTACTTATTGCTAACAAGTTCTCAGTAATAAAGAATCTGGCATGTTATGAAACTAACTTAACCTGTTGTAATGCTATTTATTAATTACTGATGATGAGAAACATATCTGAAATAAAAATGTTCCTTAGAACGGCTGCTATGGGTATTAGCAACGACAAAATACCCAACATTTGGAAAAAGACTTATAACAAAACATAACATTTCAGTAAACACCAAATGTATTCAAAAACCAGGTGCAAAACTAAAGTCCATTCTATGTAAAACCTATGCTAAGAAACACAACACCAGCATATAAGGTTGGAGAAACAAGCAGAAAAATCGAAACTAGGTTCAAAGAACACAAAAAACATCTTCACACGTTTTCGAACTCTGCAAATTAAATAAACACAACATAACCAAAGAAAACAACCCGACACTAAGTAGGGAAACAAACGCAAAATTAAACAAAGCCCTACATTTACAACAACTAAAACCAAAATTAAACCAATATAAAGGAAAACCTTTATACCGACACTAATTAATAACCTAACATTCAACTGAAGCGTTCTCTACAATCCCTTCCACTTTACACTCACATCCCTAAGACATGCGCCAGGTAACGGTCAGTTTTAAACTCTCTCTTTGTCAACCCGAAGATGACATTGAAAGGTCAAAACGTTGTTCTAAACTTATTAATAAAAGTGTTTATACCCATATCAGCCGTTCCAAGAAACATTTTTATTAGGTTCTTTATGATCCAACACATGGAAGTAGCACATGGAAGTAACACATGGAAGTAAGACATGGAAGTAGCACATGGAAGTAGCTGAACATGTTTTTATATTATATATTTTCTTCGAAAAGAAGGTGGAAACAATTGGATATATTTCATTTTTAGCGACATTAAAAATAAGACATTGAAAAACTAAAGATTTACAACTCCTATGAAGATAAAACAATCGTGGATTTGGTGGTGATTGATAATTGTAAGGTACACCTAAATGTTTGATATAATCAAAAATTTCCTATCTTCATTTAACTCCTGTTCGTTTTTATGAAATTAATTCTTAGCAACGCTGTTCAAATTCGTTATATTTAATTTAGTGTAAATCAGGATTTTAACATTTTTTTGTTATTGATGTTTCTTTCTAGTTTAGCCTCAAATGTTTCGTATAGAAACTTTTTTCTTTTATGATGAGTCTAAATATATCTAAACTATTGTTGTTTCACTAAACTATTTCATTTTTATGATATTAAAGAACAATCATACCTTTTCGTGTTCTACACTGCAGTTTATAGAATCAAGAATCAGTCCATTAATGACTTCATATGAATTTACTTGATCATATATCTCGTCATCACGGTGGTTGACAGACACAGCTGATGACAGTGCTACATGCACTTCGTGGTTCTGAGAGATTTGCCATTTTTCTTCTTCTTGGTTTGGGTTTACCAAATCCATTGGATGTATTATTTCCAACCTTAGCTTTGATCTGTCAAATTCATTTTGCTTCCACGCTTTAGGATTTGGTGATAATGAATCACTTTTGTCACTAAGGGATTCTCCTGAGTAAGGATCTTTTCCTCGCTTTAAAAATTTTTTTAATGAGAATTTTCCTTTTTTGCTTTTAGAGGAGTCTTCCAAGCTATTGTTATGAGCTTTTGAACGAGAATGTGTGGGTGAAAAAACAGTGTTTTTTATTTTTCCTTCAGTTAAAAATATGTTTCTACAAGGCTCCTTTTTATTAACAGGAGTTTCAGACGAGAATGAGACTGGTTGATCTGACAGACTAACCAATATTCCATCTTCACCATTTTCTTGACCAACAGAAAGTACCGTAGATCCTTCTTGAGGACTCATCAAGACTTCCGGTATTTTCGGTGGAGGGGGTGCATGTCGTTTGGCCACACTATTGAACCGAACCTGCTCTAGTTCCACAGCCAGAGCAGCAAGCTTACAGTTTCGACTGACATCAGATTTGTGATTTGTTGAAATGTCATATATATTAGTGATCTCCTGATAAATGTTGCTTTCTGCATAATGGTTCACCGGCGAAACAGCAAGTTGAGGTTTCTCGACAGTTGGAGAGGATGGTAGTTCAGACTTGACCACTGATGAGTATATTGGCTGTTCAGTATTGATGTTTACGTCAGCATCATCGCTAGTCCTGAACTCTGATTCATGACTGACACTTTGAAGATGAACAGCCTGCACACTGACTGGTTTTTTAGGAACTTGTGGTTTGTTTTTCAACGGTTCAGATTTCTTTTTTCTTTTCTCGTCAGAACTATTATTTATAGAAATAAATGAAGTTTCTTGCAATAACTCCATTGAGCCTGACTTATCATTGGACAAATTGTTTATGTCGTCAGACAATGACTGTTTTTGCATATTCCTGGATATTTCAGACGAAACGTTTACCTGTAATATGTTCTCTGGTGATGACTGAAATGAATCAACATCAGGTGTACATGTGGATGTTCGTATAATTTCAGGACTTTTGTTTTCTTTTGTATTTCTATCAGGAAATGATGACTCAGATGTCGATACGTCCATCTTTGTCGGATCTTGTTTTCCTATGAAATCTCTATCAATGTATTCAGTGTTTCCTGATTCACGATGAGCGTTTTTATTTGAAAAAATACCATCGGTATCTATGTCTGCTGGTACACATTTGCTGGTATTTGATTTGTTACGAACCACACATGCACCAGTCGATGTTGAAGACTCACTTGACAAACCAGAAGAGGAATTGGTGTCGTTGAGCTCTTGACTGTTTTCTTTAGTTGTATCTAAAACGTTTCGAACTTCTGTTCTTAAGCCAACTGCAGCTTCATCCTTCTGCAAATAATCTAAAACGTTTTTATCTTTTGTTATTGAGTCAACTGTGGCTTCATCCTTTTGCAAGTTATCTACATCCTTTTGCAAGTTATCTAAAACGTTTTGATCCTTTGTTCTTGAGTCAACTGTGGATTCATCCTTCTGTAAGTTATCTAAAACGTTTTGATCTTTTGTTATTGAGTCAACTGTGGATTCATCCTTCTTCAAGTTATCTAAAACGTTTTGATTCTTTGTTCTTGAGTCAACTGTGGATTCATCCTTCTGCAAGTTATTTAAAACGTTTTGATTCTTTGTTCTTGAGTCAACTGTGGCTTCATTCTTCTTCAAGTTATCTAAAATGTTTTGATCCTTTGTTCTTGAATCAACTGTGGATTCATCCTTCTGCAAGTTATTTAAAACGTTTTGATTCTTTGTTCTTGAGTCAACTGTGGCTTCATTCTTCTGCAAGTTATCTAAAATGTTTTGATCTTTCGTTCTTGAATCAACTGTGGATTCATCCTTCTGCAAGTTATTTAAAACGTTTTGATTCTTTGTTCTTGAGTCAACTGTGGATTCATCCTTCTGCAAGTTATTTAAAACGTTTTGATTCTTTGTTCTTAAGTCAACTGTGGCTTCATTCTTCTGCAAGTTATCTAAAATGTTTTGATCCTTTGTTCTTGAATCAACTGTGGATTCATCCTTCTGCAAGTTATTTAAAACGTTTTGATTCTTTGTTCTTGAGTCAACTGTGGCTTCATTCTTCTGCAAGTTATCTAAAATGTTTTGATCCTTTGTTCTTGAGTCAACTGTGGATTCATCCTTCTGCAAGTTATCTAAAACGTTTTGATCTTTTGTTCTTGAGTCAACTATGGCTTCATCCTTCTGCGAATTAATATTTTCTTTTTTCAAGATATCTTCGTCCTTTTTCAAGTCTGATGTGATTAGGCCAAAATCGCAAAACTTTGATTCAGGAACAGTTTCAATTAGTTTTTGCTCGTCACTTATCTCTAGATTAGTCTTGAACTTTTGGATTGGTGTCACTGGCTGTATTCGAGCATGGTGTTCTGTGCTGCTCCAAGGTACTTCCCGGAAGAATGGTTTTACTGATGTTCTTAATGGCGGATCTCGTCGACGTTGGGGAACAGTCCCATAAGGCTGCTTGGGAGAATGTGAGTTAATTTTATCTGTTGACCTTCCACACTGGGTCGATGAGACAGAAATATTTTTACCAGTCTGAGACACTTCCAAGTGTTCCTTGTCGCCATTCACGAGTCCGTTCACCACGGGAGTAGCTGATGTTTTCACAGGTTCCTTACAGCGGAGATTGGCGTAGTTAGCATTAAATGTAGTATTTTCCTTAGTTATTTTAGTTATAGCTTTATCTTCCTCTGTAACGTCGAAGAATTCTAAGTTTATATCTCCTTCATCAGAAGAAGTCTCCCATTCATCATCAGAAACAAAATCATTTCCTCCATAACCTATCACTTCTGGGCCATCTACAAAAGCTACACCCGACTTTCCACCTGACTCGTTCTTCTTTCCTGGAGTACGCATAATTCCAGACTTTTGTTTATTTAATAATTCCGTAATGCAGTGACCATTCAAGTAATTATTAACGTCATTGCTTTTCAGAGATATTTTCCTATCTGAAATAGTACTAGTACTGACTTCTTCTGAGGTAGAAGTAATTCTTAGATGTTTACCATTATAACCATTTTCTAATTTAAAAGGCTTTGGACTGTCTAAATCTCTGCGTTCAGTTAAAGATGTTTTCCAAGTTGTAGGTTTAAGCAAACACCTGGACTGATAAACTGTAGTTGCCTGAGAAATATATCTGGGGTTTCCATTTAGTCTCAACTGAGAAAAGACTTGGTTTCTCTGATTGTTCGAGAGCTCTGCAACGTGGTCAGCTAAAGACTTGAAACAGTTGGAACAGAGGTCTTTCTTCCAAGTATTCTGAACAAAGTTCTGGCAGATGGCAGACATCTTTCTCTTTCTATGTGGTCTAAGGGCTGAAAAAGAGCAAAAACAAGAAGGAAACAATAACCACTAAGCCTTGAAAGCATATGAAAGAGACAATAATTAAAAAGGTATTACTTAAAACAATAAAGTTTAATAAAGACATACCTAACTATATCAGAAACTTTTATCAAATGGAAGAGACATGGCTAACTATATTACATTTAGAAACTTTCATAAAATGGTAAACAGGGCTATCTATATTACACTTAACAACTTTCATCAAATGGAAGAGATTTTTGTACTCTATATTTATTTTTTCCTTGTGCTAGTAGAAACAGTTTAGCCTAAACTAATATTCAGATAATTTCAGATGTTTTTTCATCACACTACCTTTTAAACGACATGCCCGTAATGTACTTGCAAACTTAGTTGTTGGAACGTGACTTTTCCAACGGTTTTTCTATTGTAGTTCGTTGCGTAGCAGCTTGGCTGGAAGAGTACAGACTTACGACGCTAAAAATCAGGTTTCGATGCCTGAGGTAGGAAGAGCGTAGATAGTCAACTTGTGTTTAATGACAAATAAACAATTAATATTATTTCATAACCATATGATACTTAATTAATTTTTTGTTTTGTGACGGTTCAAAACTCCTCAGGTGTGATTAAAAGCGATTTTCATTTCTATTTTTCTGACACCTTTTACCGATTATAACAGAATGGTTCTGTTAAAATAAAAGGTGTGGTGACAGTAAAACTTATGTTAATCAAACACTGACCGTGAGTAAAGAGCTTTGGGTATTGAAACAAGTGTGGCGACAAAAATTCTGAGAATGGTGAAATCGATATTTCACACAGAAAATAATTACATGTATATAACATTGAGAGAATTAAATAAAACATAAACACATGTTCTAATAATCGAGATAAAATATAGTCGTTGTTGTTGTTTTTGAAGTAAGCTCAAAGCTACACAATGGGCTATCTGTGCTCTGCCCACCAGGGGTATCGAAACCCGGATTTTAGCATGTAAGTCCGCAGACATACCGCTGAACCACTGGGGGGCAAAATATAATTACACGCATGTTTTAATAATAAAGATAAAACATGGTCATACACACATTCTAATAATAAAGATAAAACCTGATCACACACACAGAGTCTAATAATAAAGATAAAACATAGAAAATCTACATAAATTTTATAATAATAAACGTAAAACATTGAAACGTATCCCACTAATAATAGCGGAACGTTAAAATACAGACGCCTATGCTAATAACAAAGGTAAAACAGACACACATATAGACTAAAACTGAAGGTAAGACCTATATAGTCAAACTAAATCAAAATTACTTACCTTACATATTTCTGTGTAAAACTTTACTATACTATGTTCTCTAAAATTCTGTGACATGTTTTTAACAATTACTGATGGAATAACAATAAATGGGTTATAGTTTTTATTGGAAGAGAATTTTATTAACCAGGATTTATCGGAATCCTAAAGAAGAGGAAACGGAAAGAAAACTAGTCTAGGTCTAATAATTGTCATGGTTCACCACCTGTTCCATGGTGAAGATTCTGTTAATAGGAGGGACAACAGAGCAGAAAAATACATTCGAATTACAAGTTTACGGAGAACTAGACCAATGAAAAAGTTTATTACAGAAAACTAGACTAACGTAAAAAGTTTATTACAGAGAACTAGACCAATGATTAACTTTATTACAGGAAACTAGACCAATGAAAAAGTTTATTGCAGAAAACTAGACAAACGTAAAAAGTTTATTACAGAGAACTAGACCAATGATTAACTTTATTACAGAAAACTAGACCAATGAAAAAGTTTATTGCAGAAAACTAGACCAACGTATAAAGTTGATTACAGAGAAATAAACAAATGAGTAACTTTATTACAGAAAACTAGACCAATGAAAAAGTTTATTGCAGAAAACTAGACAAACGTAAAAAGTTTATTACAGAGAACTAGACCAATGATTAACTTTATTACAGAAAACTAGACCAATGAAAAAGTTTATTGCAGAAAACTTGACCAACGTATAAAGTTTATTACAGAGAAATAAACCAATGAGTAACTTTATTACAGAAAACTAGACCAATAACTACATTTGTAAATTATTTTTATTTTTGCTCGTGCAAGACATGAAAAAACTTAATATTCGTACGTAGTTAAGTTTACAGTGTTTGTAAGTAATCATTTATTTCCTGTTGATGGATTTTGCACCTAACGCATGCCAGTAATTGTTTAAGTATCTTAAAGAGCTGGAGACACTTCAGTGTGCGTACACTCAACACATTTTAATGACTTTAGTCATGTGTTTGTGGAAACGTTTCTGATTTACACCCTTTCGCTCACTTTACGTGCGTCAGAGATAAGTTCCTCAACTGGGGTTGTACTACAGGGTGGCTCAACACCTTGTTTTTTGCCCCAGTCTTTCCAATGGTTCTACGTGAAGGAAAATTGGTGATCTAAAAAATATTTCGTTTCGGTTTGATGCACATACTTAAAAATTAACAAAGAACTTAAACTCAGCGAAGCATTTCTGCTGTTCGTTACATTAAACATGTTATATTCAAATTTGTCATTGTAAATGACAGGTTACGTAATTTTACTGAGAAAATTTTATATATTTGAAATGAAAAACTTGAAAATCTTTTCTTTGCATTTTCAGCACTGATTTTCGCCTAAGTCTACACGAAATATTATTTTTGTAGATTTAGAGAGATGTAAGAGGTATTCACATATTAAGAGTGTCTAAAGCACCTTTCACTTTAACCCAATAACAATCTAATTATGAAGTAACTCTAGTTTTGATTTTGTTTCACGTTATGCAATTTGCATGAGCAACAATTCGGTAGCCCTTGGGAACAAACACAATAGATCGCAGAAATCTAGGTGCTCTAAAAACTTGTTTTTGGAGACTACAACGTCATACGTATATATATATATATACGTATATTTATGCGAAATAATCAAAAGAGAAACACAATTAAAACTTAAAACATGTGCTAAACTGATTGAAACCAAAGACAGTTTAGAATGTTTCTGTCGTTCAGCGTATATTTAGGTGTAGTTCTAGTTTGGATTTGCAAGAAACAGAAATTTTTATTCGATTGTTTTTCATTTCCATTGGAATTATTGAAGACGTAAAGTTACGTATGAAATTTTACTCAAAAGTCAAACACGGTTTATATTATTTAATACATTTCACAGTAAGGAGTTGACGTGTTCTTCTAACATACATTCAGAATTTCTGTTCCAGATATTCGTCTTTTTATACAAACGATGCACTACCATTATTTGAATTAACTTCCACGTGTCTAACAAGACATAGGTTCTCGTCGCTTCTGGCTAAAGCAAATATTGTATGGGGCGGTATTCTTTAATCTTATAGATGAATAGTTTTAAAATGTTTTGGTGTTAAATTAAAGTCGATCAGCTATGAAGAACTGAAAGGATAAAAAGGTTTAGAACTGTAAGTAGCATTTCGCAAACCGCAAAATGAGGGTGTTGCAAAGTGACGGTCGATCTCACTACTATCAAGCCAAAGAATTGGCGCTGTCTAGGTCCCTCCTTCTAATCTCTCACTACTAAATTAAAGACTGCTACCAGGTAAACCTGTCTAAGAAACATCGATAATGCAATAACGTCTAAAATGTCTCAACGGTCGCGAAACAGAAAAACAAACTTGTAAACAGTTTTAAACGTAAATATATGATATGCTTTCGAATAAGAATGGAACATACCAATAAGCGGGATATGAATATTTAGACTGCGTTATATTTGTAAGTCGCAAAAATACTGTTAGCATATATTAATATATGTGAAAGAGAGACCGAAAGTCCAACATAATTCTTTCTGTCAACTATTGATTTAAATATTTATTTGTAAGTTTCATGTAACACTTAACGAGAAAATGTACCTGACAAACAGCTGCCGTTCAGGACATCAAACTCTCCTCAGTCACGCCGCCCATTCAACATATATTCTGTAATTAAGGATGCGATGGGTCACTGTTTTACCGAAGTTGAAAGAAACTTGCACACATGTTATAAGTGGGGCAGTAATTTCAAGCACATCCTCGTCGTGCAATGTGGTTCTAGCTTTATTCGATGGCTACCACGCGCGAAACACATTTTTCTTTTTGAGGTCATAAACAGCATTGTATATAATAAAAAGGACGAAATTCAAAGCTTTGTTCTGACAAAATTTATGTATAATTTTACAATATTTTTATTGAAGAACATTCGTCATCTTTATAGTAACGTGTTTTTAGAGCAAAGCGTGATGCTACTTTCAGTTTGATGGTTAAATAACACTTCCATTGTTAATGTTTCTCTTCACATCCATTCACATAATAATACCATTTCCACTTAAACTATTTAAAATGTGTACATGTGTCTTTTCTTTCGTGGCAAAGATTGTTGTTTGTTTTTGAATTTCGCACAAAGCTAGTCGAGGGCTAACTGTGCTAGCCGTCCCTAATTTAGCAGTGTGAGACTAGAGGGAAGGCAGCTAGTCATCACCACTCACCGCCAACTCTTGGGCTACTCTTTTACCAACGAATAGTGGGATTGACCGTCACATTATACGCCCCCACGGCTGGGAGGGCGAGCATGTTTAACGCGACGCGGGCGCGAACCCGCGACCCTCGGATTACGAGTCACACGCCTTTACGTGCTCGGCCATGCTAGCCAGGCCTACATAGCAAAGATAAAATAGTATATATGATGTAGAAGCCTAACGCTTTGTTACTTCTGCTGTCGACGATATTTTCAAGAATTCAAGACTCATTAGCACATAGTAGATCCGATCTATAAAACAGAATGATGACTTATGTCCACACATAAATTATTTTACGTTGATGTTTTGATGATTGAAAAGGACATAAAAACCACATGTAATAATTATTCAAGATATTAAACTTCCACATCAACATCCAAGAACTGATATAACACTGATTATTTAATTTATTAAGAAAAAATATCAATTTCGTTTTCTATATAATGATATTAATTACTCTTTAATATTGTAGAACACTAACAATCAATGATTTTAACCACTTTTTAACATTGTAGAACACTAACAATCAATGATTTTAACCACTTTTTAACATTGTAGAACACTAACAATCAATGATTTTAACCACTTTTTAACATTGTAGAACACTAACAATCAATGATTTTAACCACTTTTTAACATTGTAGAACACTAACAATCAATGATTTTAACCACTTTTTAACATTGTAGAACACTAACAATCAATGATTTTTACCACTTTTTAACATTGTAGAACACTAACAATCAATGATTTTTACCACTTTTTAACATTGTAGAACACTAACAATCAATGATTTTTACCACTTTTTAACATTGTAGAACACTAACAATCAATGATTTTTACCACTTTTTAACATTGTAGAACATTAACAATCAATGATTTTAACCACTTTTTAACATTGTAGAACACTAACAATCAATGATTTTAACCACTTTTTAACATTGTAGAACACTAACAATCAATGATTTTAACCACTTTTTAACATTGTAGAACACTAACAATCAATGATTTTAACCACTTTTTAACATTGTAGAACACTAACAATCAATGATTTTAACCACTTTTTAACATTGTAGAACATTAACAATCAATGATTTTAACCACTTTTTAACATTGTAGAACATTAACAATCAATGATTTTCAATAACTCTTTAACGCTATAAACGATCAATGTTTTAAGAGAAGCAGTGATGCTGTTTGATTACTAATATATTTTGTCCACAAACTTTTCCTGGTGATCTTCTGCACGCGCTCTCCAAGATGTTGAAACGTTTATAAACAACATGAACTAAGTGGCAATTTAATTATTCAACCTTCTGATGATGTTAAAGGTATAACCAAACCTGTATTTATAACACTATTATAATGTTAGGGGTATAGCCAAACCTATATTTATAACACTATTATAATGTTAGGGGTATAGCCAAACCTGTATTTATAACACTATTATAATGTTAGGGGTATAGCCAAACCTGTATTTATAACACTATTATAATGTTAGGGGTATAGCCAAACCTGTATTTATAACACTATTATAATGTTAGGGGTATAGCCAAACCTATATTTATAACACTGTTATAATGTTAGGGGTATAGCCAAACCTGTATTTATAACACTATTATAATGTTAGGGGTATAGCCAAACCTGTATTTATAACACTGTTATAATGTTAGGGGTATAGCCAAACCTGTATTTATAACACTATTATAATGTTAGGGGTATAGCCAAACCTGTATTTATAACACTTTTATAATGTTAGGGGTATAGCCAAACCTGTATTTATAACACTATTATAATGTTAGGGGTATAGCCAAACCTGTATTTATAACACTATTATAATGTTAGGGGTATAGCCAAACCTGTATTTATAACACTATTATAATGTTAGGGGTATAGCCAAACCTGTATTTATAACACTATTATAATGTTAGGGGTGTAGCCAAACCTATATTTATAACACTATTATAATGTTAGGGGTATAGCCAAACCTGTATTTATAACACTGTTATAATGTTAGGGGTATAGCCAAACCTGTATTCATAACGCTATTAGAATATGTCACCAAAGAGTTATTTTTTTTTATCTGGATATCATTACGAATAACTTAATGGGGTATCAATAGGTTCAAATGTTGCATTATGTTTGGCTAATTTATTATGAAAAATGAATGGTTGAAAATTGTCCGATATACTTTAAACCTTTTCACTATAGAAAATATGATGATGCAAGATTATGTTTATCACAAATAAATCTGAAACTTTATAATTTCAAAATTATTTCAATAATCAACATAAAAACATTTTTTTGGTTGAAAAACAGACAGCTAACGGTTTACCGTTTGTATACACTACAGCTGTTAATGTATGTTAAACTTTTGACACAAAGTACTTTCATAATCCAACTTCAACAGGTTAATATTTTAACAATTTTTTTTTAACGTTTTGACAGTATCAAAATTAGAACTTAGCTCATCAGGGTTATATAACATAGTCTGTTATATTTCCTCTTCTCATGAAGAAATACAAAACTTGAAGGTTGTTTGAGAAAAATAAAAAAATCTTGTACTATTAATCGATAACGTTAATAGGATTGTACATTTCTAAAACTAGTAAACAACTTGAAAATAACTTTGTTGTATTTACCAGTTATATTAAGTAGAATTAAAGAAAAATTTAAATTCACTTTGAATAATGTCATATGGCCCAGTATGGCCAGGTGGTTAAGGCACTTAACTCGTAATCCGAGGGTCGCAGGTTCGAGTCCCTGTAACTCCAATCATTCTTGCCCTTTCAGCAGTGGGGGTGTTATAATGTGATGGTCAATTCAACTATTCGTTGGTCAATGAGTAGCCCAAAAGCTGGAGGTGGGTGATGATGACTAGCTGCCTTCCATCTAGTCTTACACTGCTAAATTAGGGTCAGCTAGCGCAGATAGTTCTTGTGTAGCTCTGCGCGAAATTCTAAACAAATCAACAATATCATTTACCCTTAGATTGAGGTTGGAATTATGTTTAAGCCATTATTTCATTTAAGTAATTGTTTTCAATACAAAGACAGGATCCAAATTACGCATCGCCCTCATGTTATGTATATAAATTAACACGTCTAAAGTGTGACTACTAGAGCACTGCAACACGTTGTTTGAATTCACGTTTAAAAAGACTGTATAAAAGTTGTCGTTCATTCTCCGCCAGGGCTTACAGCACTGTGACGTAAAAGTCGTTTCTAAACACTAGAGAACCGCTATGCAACGCGCTAATACTTCTAAACACTGGAGAACCGCTATGCTTCGCGCTAACAATAAGTGATATCAAATAATATTTAATATAACAAATGCTTTGTTAATCTCGTGTGTACATCTGCGTAATATCCACCAGACTGGCGAAATCTAATTCTTAAAACACCAAAAAAACTGCGATTCACATAATTTGGTGATGATTGTTGTGATATGATGTAAGTTTATACGTCACAGATGATGTCATTAAGAAGCAGCCTTTAGTTCTCAAAATTAAATACTTTTGTAAACATGGAGATAACACAATGAAAAATAGTGAGGTTGAAATATATAACCGTATGAGGAAGTGCTACTTATTTTTGCTGCTGCCCTATTATTTTTATTTTAACTGGTTACAAAATGTTGTTCGTATCCTTCCATTTTTCCTACGTTACTGAACCGTAACCAAGAATGAAGTTATTGAAATCGAATTCGACAGCAGAATAGTAATAACACAGCAGTACCAAAAACCAGTACTAGTTTATAACATCGCTGTAACAAAATATAAAGAAAAGATATGACAAAAGTACTAAAACAGACAATACATATGATAAATATACACTATAATGTAGGTCGGGAAACTTGTAAGAACGTAATATAACTGTTGTAAACACTTCGTTTCAAAACATATCAAAAACAATCAAGTGGGTTGTGTTTTAGAAACTTGTACATGCTTTAAAGCTTGGTAACTCCAATCAGTGATGTCGAGAAACCCACCTGTTGAGAAATTTATATGTAAAAACGGCTCGTTTGGGTTGAGAAAATATTTTACATAGAAGAGCAAACAACGTTTCGACCTTCTTCGGTCATCGTCAGGCTCAGGAGACGTTTTTGCATATAAATTTCTTGGTTACTCCAGATAAATAGCCTGGCATGGTCAGGAGGTTAGGGTGCTCGACTACTAATCTGAAGATTGCAGGTTCAAATCGTTGTCGCACCAAACATGCTCGACATGTTTTCAGTTTTGGGATCTTTATAACGTGTCGGTCAGTCCAAATATTCGTTGGTAAAAAAACAACAATCAAAGTGCACGCGGTGGGTGGTGTTGACGAGCTGCCTTCTCTCTAGTCTTGCACTGCTAAATTATGAATGGCTAGCGCAGACAGCCCTCGGTTAGCTTTACACGAAATTCAAAAACAAACTCTGAATAAATGTATATTACCTAACTCCAAATATTTGGGGAGGGGTGAATGGAGATTTCTTCTTAAGATATGATACACTTCTAAAAAGAATAAAAACTATAATAATTGCTTTTTAGTAAGGAATATTGTGCACGAGGAATGATTGTTTGTTTTGTTTTGTTTTTGGAATTTCGCACAAAGCTACTCGAGGGCTATCTGTGCTAGCCGTCCCTAATTTTGCAGTGTAAGACTAGAGGGAAGGCAGCTAGTCATCACCACCCACCGCCAACTCTTGGGCTACTCTTTTACCAACGAATAGTGGGATTGACCGTCACATTATACACCCCCACGGCTGGGAGGGCGAGCATGTTTAGCGCGACGCGGGCGCGAACCCGCGACCCTCGGATTACGAGTGCACGCCTTAACGCGCTCGGCCATGCCAGGCCGTGCACGAGGAATGAAGCACATATAGTTCACGCAGTGAATGAGGAATTTGGCAAGGAACACATTCAGACGACTACATTGCCAAGTGTGGTTTTGGTTATATTTGATACAAGGATTTAGACAATTTGTAAAATGTTTGGATTGTTTCCTTGTATCATGCCTCATATGCAACAATTAGCGTCGTTATCATTGTATATCAGGCAACTGTACAAGGACACTTTATAAAAACATGCCTAGCTAGCAAATTATGTAACGTATTTGGACTGGATAATACGAACATATAGTTTCGGATGTGGTCACTATTTATTTCTGAGTGACATGTTATACAGGTTTGCTCTAGTTTATGCAACATTTACTGTGAAAACTAACTTTTTAAAATTTCCGAGATTTGTGGTTGTTTGCACTTTTAAAGCAAACATAATTGAAATCGTGATTATTATTTTAATGTGAAGACAAATTAATAATTAAAAACAAATATAACTGATTTTTCAATGTTAGGCTTAACAATAACAGTGTTGACAATAGGTTATTGGTATTTGGTACTGAGATTTATTTTCAAGCTATAACTATAAATACAGTGGTTAATGAACTATGCATTCACGGTTTGTTAAGTGCAAACGATTTAGTGGGTTTTATTGGTGAACTTGAGTATGACATGTACCTTTAATGAAAGCTAATAATGAAGATGTGCAACTTGTATGTAGAACTCGTAGGTTGAAGGGTAAGATTAAGCCTATCCAAATTAAAGTAGAAGCAATAGATTAAGAAGATGTGTAGACTATAGGGACTAGCAGGAGGATTTTAGTGAGGGTTTTAGCTTTTATATGCAAGGTTTGATTTGGTTTGTTTTGAATTTCGCGCAAAGCTTCACGAGGATTTCTGCGCTGGCCGTCACTAATTTAGAGGGAAGGCAGCTAGTCATCACCACCCACCGCCAACTCTTGAGTTATTCTTTTACTAACGTAGAGTGAAATTGATCGTCACATTATAATGCCCCCATTGAAAGGGGGGGGAATGTTTAGTGCGATGAGGATTCGAACTCGCGACCTGCGGATTACGAGTCGAGTGCCTTAATCGCCTGACCATGCTGGGCTTATATGCAAGGAATACATCAGCCAACAATGACTTTCAAGAAGTTAAATAAAGCACAATTATTGGTAAATGTAATGAATTTAATTCTAATGAGCCTATTCGGTTAAGCAAAAAAAATCAGCTTTTGGCTTCATCAGACTAGGAGCTTTTGGAGAGAAAAAACAAAATGGTCAAAAAGGATGTGGACGATAAAAAGGTTATAGTTACAGGTGATTCCTTGATAAGACATGTGGATAGAATAGTCTGTGGGATAAATAGGGAGAAAATCATCAGATTATGTTGTACATGGACACAAGTGGAAGATATAACTGACGGAGGAGGAGATATGATAAAGGTAGCTAGAAGAAATGCAGTTTTTGTTTTGAGTGTAGGGGTTAATGATGTAGGGAAAGGTAGATAAGAAGAGGTAATTAATAACTATAAAGTGTTAATAATGGCATTTAAAGGAAAAGCGTGATTAATTTTGTAAGCGATATTGCACAGACTTAACTGTGGATATGTAGTTATAAGTTGGCTACAGTTTGGTTAGTTGAACTTGAGTGATCAATTTAGTGGAAGAAGGGAGATAGTTGAAGTGGATCGTTTATATTTAAATAAGGCAGAACTTTGTTGAAATTGATGATTTATATTTAAATAAGACAGGGCTTTGTTGAAATGGATGGTTTATATTTAAATAAGACAGGGCTTTGTTGAAATTGATGATTTATATTTAAATAAGACAGGGCTTTGTTGAAATTGATGATTTATATTTAAATAAGACAGGGCTTTGTTGAAATGGATGGTTTATATTTAAATAAGACAGGGCTTTGTTGAAATTGATGATTTATATTTAAATAAGGCAGAACTTTGTTTAAATTGATGATTTATATTTAAATAAGACAGGGCTTTGTTGAAATTGATGATTTATATTTAAATAAGACAGGGCTTTGTTGAAATGAATGTTTATATTTAAATAAGACAGGGCTTTGTTGAAATTGATGGTTTATATTTAAATAAGAGAGGTCTTTGTTGAAATGGGTGATTTATATTTAAACAAGACAGGGCTTTGTCTGTTTGCTACAATTATCATCTCGGCTGCAAAGGAAATTTTAAATTAGAACTAGATAGAAGGCCTGGCATGGCCGAGCGGGTTAAGGCGTGCACTCGTAATCCGAGGGTCGCGGGTTCGCGCCCGCGTCGCGCTAAACATGCTCGCCCTCCCAGCCGTGGGGGTGTATAATGTGACGGTCAATCCCACTATTCGTTGGTAAAAGAGTAGCCCAAGAGTTGGCGGTGGGTGGTGATGACTAGCTGCCTTCCCTCTAGTCTTACACTGCAAAATTAGGGACGGCTAGCACAGATAGCCCTCGAGTAGCTTTGTGCGAATTTCCAAAACAAACAAACAAACAAACAAACAAACAAACAAACAAGAACTAGATAGTGGTATGAGCTAAGATAAATTAAATACAAAGAGAATAAGAGACAATAATACTTTAAAATAGGAAACTGGAATAAAAATTGTTATAATGATAGGCCTAATTGTTGCTCTTCTAATGTAATAAGTATGAGAAATATCAGATCACTGATAAGTACAAATGGATGGTTTTTCTATAATTTATTATATACCACCAAATGACACTGATAAAAGTAGTAAGAAATTATAGGATAATAATAATATTTCAGCTGAATAACTTTATAACTGAAAGTTATGAATAACTTTAACTTCAGGCATATAGATTGAGAAATGTTATACCACTAGTTAGAAAGGTTTATGGTAATTGTTCAGCACTGCTTTCTTCACACATTAATCAAGGAATCTTCTAAGAACAATGGTATTTTAAGTTTATATTAACCTGTAGAAATGATGAGAGGACTGAAATTATGGAGCATCGAAGGAATCTGTTGGTTCAACGTTTTGAGATAATGAATTATGATAGTTGTTTGCCAATTAAAAAACACCAAATTTTGAAGGGATGTGACAAGAATTATCTTGTGTGAACTTGGCAGCTGAATTATTTAAAGCTGTTGATCAGATTTAAAGAAAATTCAAAGAAAATATATTCCTTATAAAAAGAAGAGGGTAGTCTTCATTTTTGTAACCTTCTAAGTTTCCTTTTATGGCAGCCAATAAAAATGAAGAAAGGTGGTGTACCAGGAAGTGTTGTCATCAAACAATTATGATGTGAAAATGAAACAATCAAGGCGAGGGATTTCTTTAACTACATTAAGGGTAAACAAAATATTGGATGTAGTTAGGGTCCTTGACAGATGATAAAGAAAGGCTTGCAACAGGTGATTATGAGTTGAAAGTTGTTAAATTTTGATTTTTTTGGTTGTTACTAACAATAATTTAAACAGTATTGCACATATTTTAACAACTGATAGATAGAAATGAGATCAAACAAGATGACTGCAATAATTCTGTGATGGTTGAAAAATAAAAGGAATGATAAGACTCCTGGTAATATTTCTCCAATGGTCCGGAAGATGGTTAAAGATTAGATATGTGATCCAATCGCAACTATTTTTTGTTAGTCCTTGTATAGTGGGCAAGGTACCAGAGGATTTGAAGTTAGCTGATGTAAATTATCTTTTCAAGGGAGGGGAATAAAAAAAATCATTCCAGTTATTGAAGACTTATTAGCCTTACATCATTTGATCTAGAAAAGACTGTTGAAAAAACGTTTTCTGAAGTAATTTACCAAAGTTTATAATTTTACTGGGTTTTAATTACAATGAAGGCAAGATAATGCACGTGGGTTATAATTGTTAGCATGACTTGCAATATCCCTAAAAGTATCATAAAAGAAAAGGATGTTATTTTAATAACTGATAAGTCTGTAAAGCTAACCATGCAGTTTCCTATTGCTAGTGGTAAGATAAATAGATTTTAGGTTGAAGTTACATAAATATTAAATATAAGTCTAAAGAAACTCTAATTTTATTGTAAAGGTTATCGTTTGGAGTGGTGTGTTTAGTTTAGGGTTTCTTACCTTAAGAAGATAATGAATTGTTTGATAAGGTTCATGAATGGTGTACTAGAAAGGTGTTTTGCATAGAGTAGTTGTCACATGAGAAGAGGTTGAAAATTGAAGAGTTTGGGACAATCTGACTGAAATGTTTAAGATTGTAAATGAAATTGATAAATTCTCACGCATGATGTTTCTCATACGTCACGGGGAGAACAGTAGAACTAGAGATACAAATATCAGTTTTCATAAGGTAGGAGTTATATTAAGCTAAACAGTTTTATTCTTCTAACAATGTTGTTGGCCTTTGAAGTGAGTTGTTCTCGGATGTTGTAAAGGTTGCAACTTTAAGTGAGTTTAAGAGAAAGTTTTGTACGTATACGAATGTTTAACTTAGCTTTAAGATTTTTTTTCTATATGTTTTTATTAATAGCTTTGTTTAGTTTAGAAAATGGAAACAGTCGAGATGTTCCGTGTTGTCTCTAAAAGCTATTTTATTTTATTTATGTAAAGTTCATATAAACCAATTTGCAGTTTTCAAGAAAGTTCACAGTTTATGGAGTTAATTGTTCGTTTCTTTATACAGTTTAACCAGGAATCTGAAATGTACTTTATGATAAGGCTACTTTATCATAGTTTTACAGTCTTACTAGGCTTTGCTTCCTGTAAAACTTGGAGTGCAAGTCAACCTTACTAAAGTCAAACTAAGATAGAATTTGTAAACGTTTTTCTTTGTTTCTTGTAGGAAGGCCTAGGCTTAACCAACCACTGTTTACGTCAATGGGAATTACTTAGTAAATTCAAAGTCCATAAACGTTCGACTTGGGTAAAGATAATAACATTGTGCATGTTGTTATTATTACGTTGTTTTGTTTGTATAAATTTGATAAAAGCAAGTATACGCCACCTATTACGTTTTCTTTCTCAGTTGTAAGTGTAGTATATTATGACAGTCAATAAAGCGATTCCATGTCTCTCATTAATTACTATGTGTTACTAAAATGACACCAGGTGTCCTGATTTATTTTCTTGTTACCCATATGACAAACTTCTGGCCTGGCATGGCCGAGCGCGTTAAGGCGTGCGCTCGTAATCCGAGGGTCGCGGGTTCGCGCCCGCGTCGCGCTAAACATGCTCGCCCTCCCAGCCGTGGGGGTGTATAATGTGACGGTCAATCCCACTTTTCGTTGGTAAAAGAGTAGCCCAAGAGTTGGCGGTGGGTGGTGATGACTAGCTGCCTTCCCTCTAGTCTTACACTGCAAAATTAGGGACGGCTAGCACAGATAGCCCTCGAGTAGCTTTGTGCGAAATTCCAAAACAAACAAACAAACAAGACAAACTTCTTTTAGCTAATGCCATTTATAGTAGGGTCTCCAGTATGTTTTCGGATTTAGAACGCTAAAACTAGGGGTATGATTCTCCTCGATAGACACAGCACCTAGCTTTGCTATAATAAAACACACACACATTTATATTGGATGCTCTCTGTCAATAACATATTTGACACTAATTGAAAAGTGATTGTTTCAAGTTCATCTAAGAGAACTTAAAACGAGGCACATTTAAAACAAAAAAATGAACAAAACTTTTAAATACAGGTATGATCAGTGCGCTCATTTTGTAACTAGGATACTATTTTTCTTCTTATACTGATACATACTTGGCTCTGTGTGAGATACAGAAGTGCCTTGTCCCATGATGTTAAGTTATCCTGAAATTACTGGCCATTCTGGATAACAGACATTACTGTAGAAGACAGATTTCTGATTCAGATATTTAAGCTCAATCAATACCAAACAAATACCGACAGCATAGTGCAGAACCATACTTGGCCAGGATGTCACGTGATATTTTGTTCGAGATAAGATTAAAACGTTTACGTAGACAGTGACACAACAGGTTGACGTTTGTAACAATTTATGTAGACACAAAGTAATATGTAAGCGGATATTCTTTCAAATAGCTATGTTAGTTGGTTTTACATTTCTGGAAACGGATATGCATTTATCTATGACGAATTTATTATAAACGTAATTTGCATATGTTGACTAGACACATATGTATTTAATTCACCCTAGAAAAAACTAAATACTTAACAATGACACGAAAAATATTTGTTAGTATGTTTTTACCGTGTGTACCGATAACAATCGTATGGTTTACCAAAGGTGTAACAGGCGTTTAACTGTTATTTGGAAATTTGTACAAAAAGTACATCCGAATTTCTTTTCAATGTCACTTCAAAAAGTATGAAACAGTTCTAATTATCAGTCACTGAAGAATATCAGTCCCGAACTGAACGGTTGCTTTATTTAGAATTTTTTAGATGGTTAATTTGTCGTCGCTCAGAGGTATCGTAAGTTAAATCCTATATTTTAATTGAATACATGAAAACAAAAACACTCTTTAGACATCATTCTGTCATATTAACTTTCACACTACATTTGAAAGTGCAAGACGGAACATGTTTGTAAATAATCCAGCAAAGGTTTTACTGCTAACTTTTAGCCTCAAATGAAAATCAGAACCCTCCATTTTAACATTACTACTAAAGAAAACAAAAATTGCACGATTGATTATGTTAATTTTCAGGAGTATTAATTGTATTTTGCAAGAGAAGACAGTTTTTGACAAATACTAGTTCCTACTTTCACTCACATGTACTCAAACCTGACAGTGAGAAATGGAATTTCATTGACACAAGGGTTACCTGTACATCGTACTGCGCGTGAAGGTATTAAGTTATAGATAGCTACGATACGACATCCACACTTTTGTATTGGTATAATGAACATGTGGAATCTATTACTAGCTAATCTACGATATCCAAACTTTTGTATTGAAATAATAAACATGTGGAATCTATTATTAGCTAATCTACGATATTGACACTTTTGTATTGGTATAATAAACATGTGGAATCTATTACTAGCTAATCTACGATATTGACACTTTTGTATTGGTATAATGAACATGTGGAATCTATTATTAGCTAATCTACGATATCCAAACTTTTGTATTGGTATAATGAACATGTGGAATCTATTACTAGCTAATCTACGATATTGACACTTTTGTATTGGTATAATGAACATGTGGAATCTATCACTAGCTAATCTACGATATCCAAACTTTTGTATTGGTATAATGAACATGTGGAATCTATTACTAGCTAATCTACGATATCCAAACTTTTGTATTGAAATAATAAACATGTGGAATCTATTATTAGCTAATCTACGATATCCAAACTTTTGTATTGGAATAATAAACATGTGGAATCTATTATTAGCTAATCTACGATATTGACACTTTTGTATTGGTATAATGAACATGTGGAATCTATTACTAGCTAATCTACGATATCCAAACTTTTGTATTGAAATAATAAACATGTGGAATCTATTATTAGCTAATCTACGATATTGACACTTTTGTATTGGTATAATGAACATGTGGAATCTATCACTAGCTAATCTACGATATCCAAACTTTTGTATTGGTATAATGAACATGTGGAATCTATTACTAGCTAATCTACGATATCCAAACTTTTGTATTGAAATAATAAACATGTGGAATCTATTATTAGCTAATCTACGATATCCAAACTTTTGTATTGGAATAATAAACATGTGGAATCTATTATTAGCTAATCTACGATATTGACACTTTTGTATTGGTATAATGAACATGTGGAATCTATTACTAGCTAATCTACGATATCCAAACTTTTGTATTGAAATAATAAACATGTGGAATCTATTATTAGCTAATCTACGATATTGACACTTTTGTATTGGTATAATGAACATGTAGAATCTATTGCTAGCTAATCTAGCAATATAGATTGTTGTTTGAGATAAATTAGTATAAACCCTGAACAGTTAGAGAACTGTCTGTTTGAGATAAATTAGTATAAAACCTGAACAGTTAGAGAACTGTCTGTTTGAGATAAATTAGTATAAAACCTGAACAGTTAGAGAACTGTCTGTTTGAGATAAATTAGTATAAACCCTGAACAGTTAGAGAACTGTCTCTTTGAGATAAGTTAGTATAAATCCTGAACAGTTAGAGAACTGTCTGTTTGAGATAAATTAGTATAAATCCTGAACAGTTAGAGAACTGTCTGTTTGAGATAAATTAGTATAAAACCTGAACAGTTAGAGAACTGTCTGTTTGAGATAAATTAGTATAAATCCTGAACAGTTAGAGAAGTGTCTGTTTGAGATAAATTAGTATAAAACCTGAACAGTTAGAGAACTGTCTGTTTGAGATAAATTAGTATAAATCCTGAACAGTTAGAGAACTGTCTGTTTGAGATAAATTAGTATAAATCCTGAACAGTTAGAGAACTGTCTGTTTGAGATAAATTAGTATAAATCCTGAACAGTTAGAGAACTGTCTGTTTGAGATAAATTAGTATAAATCCTGAACAGTTAGAGAACTGTCTGTTTGAGATAAATTAGTATAAATCCTGAACAGTTAGAGAACTGTCTGTTTGAGATAAATTAGTATAAAACCTGAACAGTTAGAGAACTGTCTGTTTGAGATAAATTAGTATAAAACCTGAACAGTTAGAGAACTGTCTGTTTGAGATAAATTAGTATAAACCCTGAACAGTTAGAGAACTGTCTGTTTGAGATAAATTAGTATAAATCCTGAACAGTTAGAGAACTGTCTGTTTGAGATAAATTAGTATAAATCCTGAACAGTTAGAGAACTGTCTGTTTGAGATAAATTAGTATAAATCCTGAACAGTTAGAGAACTGTCTGTTTGAGATAAATTAGTATAAATCCTGAACAGTTAGAGAACTGTCTGTTTGAGATAAATTAGTATAAATCCTGAACAGTTAGAGAAGTGTCTGTTTGAGATAAATTAGTATAAAACCTGAACAGTTAGAGAACTGTCTGTTTGAGATAAATTAGTATAAATCCTGAACAGTTAGAGAACTGTCTGTTTGAGATAAATTAGTATAAATCCTGAACAGTTAGAGAACTGTCTGTTTGAGATAAATTAGTATAAATCCTGAACAGTTAGAGAACTGTCTGTTTGAGATAAATTAGTATAAATCCTGAACAGTTAGAGAACTGTCTGTTTGAGATAAATTAGTATAAATCCTGAACAGTTAGAGAACTGTCTGTTTGAGATAAATTAGTATAAATCCTGAACAGTTAGAGAACTGTCTGTTTGAGATAAATTAGTATAAAACCTGAACAGTTAGAGAACTGTCTGTTTGAGATAAATTAGTATAAATCCTGAACAGTTAGAGAAGTGTCTGTTTGAGATAAATTAGTATAAAACCTGAACAGTTAGAGAACTGTCTGTTTGAGATAAATTAGTATAAATCCTGAACAGTTAGAGAAGTGTCTGTTTGAGATAAATTAGTATAAAACCTGAACAGTTAGAGAACTGTCTGTTTGAGATAAATTAGTATAAATCCTGAACAGTTAGAGAACTCTCTGATGCGTGATTCTGATACTTCTTGTAAAGAAATGATTTCTTTCTGGCTCTTTATTATATATGAAAATTCCATAAAAGCATTTGATTGGTTTCTTATTACTTTTTTGTATAACTTGATACTGATGTAAGTCAGGCGTTGTTAAGTATTGTTGTAAGTTAAACCTTATAAAGTGCTGTAATAAGTTGATCATCGTAAATTATTGTTGTAAGTTAAGGACGATAAAGTACTACTGTAATTATATGAAGTTTACTTGAATTTTAGTAATTGCAGTAGTAATTCTATAAAATTGACTTTAATGCTACGATTGTAAGTTGGTCTCAACTCACCTAAAATCATTAAACAAAAGCTTTGAGACTAATGTTTAGACCTATTTTAGTAAGGAAACCTTAGGATTAGTTTTGTAATAAGAGAAGATTGTTATTTTCAGTAGACAATCTTTCACAGAAAAAACAGCAAATTATTTTTGGTGTTCTTCAATTCCAGCGCGGTTTAAACTGTAGTTCAAAATTTTCGAAACTTCCTTAACTTAGTTGCAATTCTATTTTATATTACAGCCCTTGTGCTTAAACTATTGATTTAACATGTCAATTAGCCTGGAAACTTTAAGGTTTGAATCTCCTGTAAAAAGGTAGTATACGCTAAAAGAATTCAGGTCAATGACCTCTTGATCACGTGGAACTAATATCAAACTAGGCCTGGCATGGCCGAGCGCGTAAGGCGTGTGACTCGTAATCCGAGGGTGGCGGGTTCGCGCCCGCGTCGCGTTAAACATGTTCGACCTCCCAGCCGTGGGGGTGAATAATGTAACGGACAATCCCACTATTCGTTGGTAAAAGAGTAGCCCAAGAGTTGGCGGTGGGTGGTGATGACTAGCTGCCTTCCCTCTAGTCTTAAACTGCTAAATTAGGGACGGCTAGCACAGATAGCCCTCGAGTAGCTTCGTGCGAAATTCCAAAACAAACAAACAATATCAAACTATTCCTTGTTACATCTCGACCTAACCTACACCAGTTTTCTCAGAGTAGGGTGGTATTCCACCCTCACATTCTTGTGTTAAGTGTCTCTGACGTGACACTTAATAAGAATGAAGACCAATGATATTTAATTTGAAAATTTATATCTCATTATTCAATTACAGTTACATGTGTTTCAGCAAATATATGTTTACATAAGTGTATTAAAATCTTAGAAGTATGGCTTGACTTAACAGCTTGGGAATATTGTATAGTTCTTTAAATTTAGCAATAAATAAGAACTACTTATCTTTAGCAGTGTATTATCAATATTGAAAAAAATTATAAAGGAAAAGTTTTAAATATCCATGAGTGATGGTAGTTACCAGAGACAGTGTTACATAATTTTATGATGAATAATTACTGATTCTTTACTCTAATTTTCCCTTGTTTTGAATATAAAAATATCACAAAATAAACACCCTGAACTTTAGTTATTATGTAACGGACCAATTGTGAGCTGATATTAAACTAGCTGACATCGACGTCATTTGAAATATTGTTATTAGTTGTAAGGACGAAAGCTACATTAAGCCTTGTCTGGTCTTAACGTTAACGAGAAATTTAAGCTTGGTTCATACATTACGAATAACTTTACAAGTATCACACACGTTGTCGTTGGAACAAGTGCAAATCGAAATATATCGTGTAAGATACTTTTAGTCACCAGGTGGGACTCAAAATGTAAAAATATCAGGTTCGATTTCCCGCTGTAGATGCTGTGTCGCTTTGCTTTTAAAACAGAAGAACAAGTGAACATTCTTCTTGAAAACATATTTGGCTTAAAGAGGATTCGAACCAGCAACCATCAGAGGAGTAGTCGAAAGCCTTAACCACCTAGCGGTGCAGGACAGTTTTATTTATAATGTTTAAAACTGCCATTGTAAAGTTAATCTAGGTGGTAGGTATCTGTTTATTAATGTGAACGATACGTCCAGTTCAGATATTCTTATGATTCAATGATAGCTATCCTTAATTTCAAATTACTGACCAGAGGAAAGGCAATTAGTCGTCATCACTCAACGGCCAAAGTAGCTAGTCTTAACTGAACTGACTGCCACCCTTATAACGCATTCACAACTGCAAGTGTGAAGTGTATTTATTAGCACCTCGTTTCGAACCCGGTCCGACAAGAGTTCGTCGTTTGAACTTACGTGTCTACTTAGGAGTGTGGGGTCGGCATGCGCGGCTTGAAACGAGTGCGGTAACGCTCGGCCTGACACAATTCATAAGAACTGCTATTTGAAGACTGTATTATGTAAGTAATTTATTTAGCAGAGCTTACTTCAAGTTATGTCTATCATACATGCAGAATTTGGCACGCGAAAAGTAATAAATTGTAAAAAGGATAATAATAGATTTAAATGTTAAACTTATTTTACTCGTACCACAAATGGCCAAAAACAACAAAAAACATTAATATAATATAAAGTTAATTTTCAATGTCCTGTTTCAGCCTAATGAGGGATAATACGTGTAGTATCAAAATATATTACACAACATAATTAAAGAGAATAGTTTTATATTATCGAAATGATATTTATCATGTTTATAGATGCACTAGAAGTCTGAAATAATTTTGTATAATTACTCATTTTGAAGGCAGTTCTATCCTTTACAGAACTATAAAAATAATGTAAAACTTTTGTATGAAAAAACACGAGAGAAAAACTAAAACAATAATATTATGATACAAAAGACATTGACTTCTCTATTTTACAAGTTGGTCATTATTTTCAAGCAAAGGTCAAGGCAATGAACCGGTTTCTCTCGTAAAACTTCTTGAAGCTTGTTCGAAACTACTTCCTCGTTTGGTCGTTGAACTTACAGAGGAACACGACACTTCCTTTTACACAGAAGCGAACCTCCTAGTTCTCTGAGTACTCCAACTATTAACTACTTTCTTTTACACAGCAGAGAGTGAACACGAACCTTGTGCACACTTCCAGCTTCAAACCGCCCACAGAGCACAGAAGTTATCATGCTTCAAAAGTTTAATTTGTCATTTTGAAAAGCTACCAGAGCAATTCTAGTATATCAAAACGTAAATGCAAAATAAACACTTGGCTGGAAGTCAAACCAGAGGTAACAAGTTTGTCTTCATAAGAAATTACTTATGATTCACGAAGAGAGAAGATACCGTTGATTGATTATATTTTACTAAATATAGATCTTCAACACGTACTTGGATGTAATAATTTAATTTTCACATATGTATTATAACATATTAAATAGTATATAGACTGATCTCGCTATGTTATCACTTATGTCTTCAAAGACCTCCAGAGATTTATTTAAACTGACGTAAGAAAAGAATGAAATGAATTGTGAAAGATGATTTTTTTATGTGTTTCAAACCCTGATGTAAAAAACCCATTCTGCTGCTTCACGTCATTCAAAATTTGATATTCTTATTAAAGAGTTGAACTTTGTCAATATTAACCGAACAAATAAAACGTCTAAAACTACTATCTACCACAACAGTGTACACGTAAACATGAAAAGTGGAATCTTTCCCATAATAACAGATATATAATGTCCATTCTCGAATATACCAATGTTTCTCAATAAAGTTCTCATAATTAAATAAAACACTGATTGATAATCCCACAAATCCCAGTGGACTGAGAACATTTTTTTGATTATGAATGAGTCGTGTCGAGTCCAACTTAAATTGATTGACTACGTCACGTGGATATGTCGTGTCTTCCTTCATTGAAAGTGATCACTCGTGGTAGGAATTGTACATGCTAGAATAACTTGAAAATGACGATGTTAATTCTTCAAGCCATCCATATAGTCAAGTTTCGTTAAAAATACATTTTAACTAAAGGGTTTGGTGGGTATTAAGCGCAATGGGCTATCTGGGTTGTGCTCACCACATTATATATAAGTTTTAACTGAAGGTCGTTTACATCATTCCTGATTTATATTACTTCCAAAGATTACAACATAAAATAATAATAAACATGTTCTTCTCTGATTTTAAAAATCAACATTTTCATAAATAACTGAAGCTCTTATTAATTTATCGTGTGCCAGTTGGAACCCATCTGTTCTTCAGTGCCAATAACTGAGTTATAGAAAGATATCTTTGTTTCGTTTTCAATTGAAAAAAATAAACTTGGAACCTAGTGGAGAAACGAACAGGATTTTTCAAAAATTTAATATAATCAAGCTTACTGTTTAACTGGTGACCTTTCTCGGCTGAGAGTAAACAACGAACACTTTGTACACGAGAAGGAAGAAATTTGAGTTGAAACGATCGAGTGTTTACAGGTAAGGGAGTAAGTAACCTGTAGAAACACTGGTCTTCGTAATTTCAAGAAACTGTCAGCGTTCTAAGTGAAAACAACTTACTCATACAACTGGTTTGTGGATAGTTTTTTTTTGTTAGTTGTCCTTCACCGTGGAGTACGGAAAATAGTTCTGTCTAATTAATCATGGTACTACAACACATAAGTCGTCAAATAATCCTTGAATGTTAATAGCCATAGGCCTGTCCATACAACAATGAAATCACGAACGTGATAGTGCATGTTGGCAGAACTGTGATTGGTAGTGGATTTTTGTTTTATGTAATAATGGTAAGTATGATGCATAAAGTTGCTAAAATATGCTACTGCCTTTGTTAGAAGAATGATTTAATATATTTTTCCATATACGAGCATTAAGTTGTTTGAAAATTAGCTTTGGATGTCCTATAGTTTGATAGTAAAGACTGTTAGCAGGTGAACACTATTCTGTGTTCTATATATATATATACCCAGTAGTTTTGTTACCGATGCGTTTGGTAAAGTTAACTTTAATATGTTTATTATAAGTAAAGAGAAACGTTACAACAGTTTATCAACAATAATATTGTCATATTAAAATAAACAATACAGCACTATGTGCTGTGGAAACATAACACTTTGATGATTTCAGAATAAAATATGAACTCCGCTGACACAACAGTCGTGGATGTGCCACTCGTAGAAGGGGTTTAGTTTGTTTTTCTTTTCGAGTACAAACTTTTAGCTTAGTAATCTCTCAATTGATTTGAGATCTAATTACAATTATAACTGAGATCAGGAAGTCAAACTCCTTCAACTGATGTATTTGATCACGCCAAAGGTCTCATGGATAAATTTATCCCAATTCTGTCTAAATTAATTTCAACTTGAGAGTAAATTGGTAGAGATTTTTATGCGTAATAAAACTGAATCAGGTGTACACGCGCCTCGCGTTTGGTATTGTTGGCGCACAAAAATATAGCTAATAAACAGGGAAGACTCATAGACTAATTCTCATGAAAATAATTTCAGGCGCCGCGACTATTGAGGATTCCCTCTTATTTCAACATGAAATAAACAGCAACTTGAAATACATGTACTGTGCTGGTATAACATGTACATTAACTCTTCGTAGATACACCGGGCTAACATAACGCCTCTTCGTCTTTAGAAAAAAATATACAGAAACAATAAATTCAACCCCTGATGTTAATTTATGTACCAATAAAACCGTCGTACCTTCCCACGCAATCCGATTACGAAATACAAAGGCTTTATGAATTAGAATAATACTTTTTCCTTGTATAAAATGTTAAGCGAAATATTTTAAATTATTTGCCCAAGCAATATATAAATATGTATTATTTACAAGAGTTGTTTTAGTTTGTACGTTCACTCTGGCGTTGCAAAATGTTTGACATATCTTAGTTTAAGAAGGTACGAACATGAACCTAACCTGTATATAGGTAATAGATAAAATAATTCTTTTTCTGTGTCCTTACTTGGTATGGCCTGGCAATTAATTGACAATCTGAGGGTCACGGGATCAAATCCCGCCACAGAATTTCCTCTCCTTTTTAACAATGAAAGCATTATGATGTACGGTTAATCACACTATTCGTTGGAAAAGAAATATTAGCCCAATTTTTATCAGCTGCCTTCCGTTTGTCATTAAGAACGGCTGTTATCTCAAGTAGTTTTTTAAATGTTTACATGTAGTTTTTCAAATGTTTACAAGTAGTTTTTTCAAATGTTCACATGTAGTTTTATAGGCCTGGCATGGCCGAGCGCGTTAAGGCGTGCGCTCGTAATCCGAGGGTCGCGGGTTCGCGCCCGAGTCGCGCTAAACATGCTCGCCCTCCCAGCCGTGGGGGCATATATGTGACGGTCAATCCCACTATTCGTTGGTAAAAGAGTAGCCCAAGAGTTGGCGGTGGGTGGTGATGACTAGCTGCCTTCCCTCTAGTCTTACACTGCTAAATTAGAGACGGCTAGCACAGATAGCCCTCGAGTAGCTTTGTGCGAAATTCCAAAACAAACAAACAAACAAACGTGTAGTTTTTCAAATGTTTACAAGTAGTTTTTCAAATGTTTACATGTAGTTTTTCAAATGTTTACAAGCAGTTTTTCAAATGTTTACATGTAGTTTTTTCAAATGTTTACAAGTAGTTTTTCAAATGTTTACATGCAGTTTTTGAAATGTTTACATGTAGTTCTTCAAATGTTTACATGAACACAATGGTTTACCCCAAATCCGTTAATGTTTATTTGTTGTTAAGTTCAAAGCTTCACAATTAGGCATGGAGTGGTTTGATGATTTAAGGCATTCAACTCGCAATCTGGGAATTGTGGGTTTGAAAACCCGTCATCAAACAATTTTGCCCTTTCAGCCGAAGAAGTATTATAAGTTACGACTGATCGACTGTTTCTTTTTAAAAGAGTAGGGCAAGAGGTGGGAGTGGGTTATCTATATGAGGACATTTTATAACAGATTTGTTTCTGGTATTCGTTACACTAAGGTTATCTATATGAGGACATTTTATAACAGATGTGTTTCTGGTATTCGTAACACTAAGGCTATCTATATGAGGACATTTTATAACAGATTTGTTTCTGGTATTCGTTACACTAAGGTTATCTATATGAGGACATTTTATAACAAATTTGTTTCTGGTATTCGTTACACTAAGGTTATCTATATGAGGACATTTTATAACAGATTTGTTTCTGGTATTCGTAACACTAAGGCTATCTATATGAGGACATTTTATAACAGATTTGTTTCTGGTATTCGTTACTCTAAGGTTATCTATATGAGGACATTTTATAACAGATTTGTTTCTGGTATTCGTTACACTAAGGTTATCTATATGAGGACATTTTATAACAGATTTGTTTCTGGTATTCGTTACACTAAGGTTATCTATATGAGGACATTTTATAACAGATTTGTTTCTGGTATTCGTTACACTAAGGTTATCTATATGAGGACATTTTATAACAGATTTGTTTCTGGTATTCGTTACACTAAGGCTATCTATATGAGGACATTTTATAACAGATTTGTTTCTGGTATTCGTAACATTGTATATGAGGTTTAATTTTGAAACTCTAATCAGAGAAATTTGGTCGTTATTTTGATGACATATCAGCTTATAGCTAGAAAGTTGAAACACGCTTGTATGATAATAAAATGTAAATGACGTATTTGCGGTTTCACACTTTTTTCACGCTAGCCACTCGGACACGACCGTTTCCATCATTAAAATGACCTTCCTCGAGGACTCTGAGATCTCTTCGTGCTACAGGAATCTCACTCTTATTTGTACTTTAGTGAGTCAATGGAATAACATTCAGTCAAACTAAGATTGCATATTTCAAGAAAGAAACTGGTTAACGCGCGTAAACCTCAACATAAGTTTTTTCCCATCATTCTTGTTTTAAATGTCACAGTTTATATTATATAAATATATATTGTATTTATATTTATATTGTATAAATAACGAACTTACGCTATTTTTAAATTTCATTTCCAGGTTAAAAATTAATATTTTTTTGGTCATGTGATTAGAAATAACTACAGTCATGTAAAAAAGTTAGGACACCCTATGAAAGCCTGGGTATTTTTGTAACATTTTTAGATATATAGATATTTAGTCTCAATTTCAACAATACTGAGAGATTATAGGAATATAACTGAACAAGTAAAACTGAAGAAAAAACTTTTTAAGAACTTCTATAAATGTAATTCTTCAAAAATGCATATTCTAACAGAGGAAAAAGTTAGGACACCCTACCCCCAAATATCTAGTGTTACCCTCTTTAGTTGAAATAACTGCAGTGAGACGCTTTTTGTAGCCACCTACCAGTCTCTGACATCGGTCTGAAGAAAGTTTGCCCCACTCCTCAATGCAGAATTCTTTCAACTATGACATGTTTGACGGGTTTGGCATGTACAGCCCGTTTCAAGTCACCCCACAGCATCTCAATGGGGTTAAGATCTGGGCTTTGACTCGACCATTCCAGGACTCTCCATTTCTTAGTTTTCAGCCAGTACTTGATGGATTTACTGGAATGTTTTGGGTCATTGTTGTGTTGCAGAGTCCAGTTCCGCTTCAGCTTTAATTTTCTTACAGAAAGACTCACGTGTTCCTCAAGCACCCTCTGATACACAGTAGAATTCATGGTGGATTCCACGATTGTCCAGGTCCTGCTGCAGCAAAGCAGCCCCAAACCATGACACTTCCACCTCCATGCTTCACAGTTGGTATGAGGTTCTTTTCCTGGGATGCTGTATTTGGTTTACGCCAAAAATGTCCTCTGTTCTGGTGTCCAAATCCAAATAATTCAATTTTGGACTCATCTATCCAAAGAACATTATTCCAGAAGTCCTGGTCTTTGTCTACATTCTATCTGACAAACTTCAGTTTGGACTTGATGTTTCTCTTAGAGAGCAAAGGTTTTCTCCTTGCACACCTCCCATGCAAGTTAAACTTGTGCAGTCTCTTTCTGATTGTAGTGACATGCACTTCCACATCAACAGTAGCTAGAGCCTGCTGTAGGTCCCGTGATGACATGTTAGGATATTTGAAGACCTCTTTTAGAATCTTACGGTCTGCTCTCGGGATAAACTTGCTTGGACAACCAGACCTGGACATGTTGACAGTTGTTTTGAAAGCCCTTCACTTGTTTACTATTTTCCGGACAGTGGAATGGCTGATTTTAAAATATTTTGGAACCATTTTAAGTCCCTTACCAGACTCAAAAGCTGCTACAATTTTCTTTCTGAAGGCCTCAGACAGCTCTTTTGCTCTCACCATGGTGCTCATTCTCACTTAAACAGTCAGGAGCACACCAAATTAAATGTCTGAGATTTATACAGGGCAAACCTCATTCAAAATGATGAGTAACGATTTTCTAATCACGTGCCCCTGGTGTGATACATCTGTGTGTAGGTTGAGCCATTTTAAGAGGAAATAAATGTGGGAGTGTCCTAACTTTTCCTCAATATGGCCTGTCAGTACACTTGGTTCAAGAATATTTGTTTGAAGTAAAAGAGTCCAATCATCTACGTAGTTTCGTTTTCACTTAAATAAGCGAACTGTGACTATGTTACCATAGCCTTTACAGATATGTGAGTTCAAGTTAACATATCCGCTACATCAGCTTGGTTTTACCGGGAACATGTTTGTAGCTAACTGGTAATATGTATCTGATTTACGTCGTTGAAGTTAATCTTACTATTATCACTGTTGTAATGAAATATGTATTTTAGTATGCTTTTACCTTTTGTTTGTTGGCGAACTCCAGGGGGTAGGTAGTTTTAATATAAAAGCAGAAAGATGTTCTATTGCTGTCTATAAGGTATTTTTATATACAACAAGAATAGCCAGTAAAGTTAATCAGTGTTAAATACAAGATTATATAAATAAACAAAAACGGTTCAGTTACAAAAATGTACGACACAAAAAATACGTTGTATTACAGAATGAATTATGTAAGACAAAAAATACATAAAAATATGTTGTATTACAGAATGAATTATGTAAGACAAAAAGGTATACAAAAATATGGTGTATTGCAGAATGAATTATGTAAGACAAAAAGGTATATAAAAATATGGTGTAATACAGAATGAATTATGTAAGACAAAAAGGTATACAAAAATATGGTGTATTGCAGAATGAATTATGTAAGACAAAAAATACATAAAAATATGTTGTATTACAGAATTAATTATGTAAGACGAAAAGGAACATAAGAATATGATGCAGGACAGAATTAATTATGTGACACGAAAGATACATTAAAATATACTCTTCAAAAAAAGAAACGCAAAAGGGAAAATTTGAGACAAATTGTTAACAAGTTTATTCTGGGTAGTTCTCTATGACATGTGTGAAACTTTGCACATTCACTGCTGAGCATCCAAAGTCTGCAAAGGCAAAGTCCACACTCACAAGTTGAAGTTTAACGTCAATAACGAGTATGCCCCCCATGAGCATCAATAACTACTTGGCATCTCCTGGCCGTGGAAGCGATGAGATGACGAATCACATCCTGTGAAATGCCACTCAGCCTGCAAAACTGCTGCAAGCTGAGGTAGAGTCTGCAGTTGAGGTTGTCGCCGTTGCAGACGTCGGTTTGTTTGTTTGTTTTGGAATTTCACACAAAGCTACTCGAGGGCTATCTGTGCTAGTCGTTCCTAATTTAGCAGTGTAAGACTAGAGGGAAGGCAGCTAATTATCACCACCCACCGCCAACTCTTGGGCTACTCTTTTACCAACGAAAAGTGAGATTGACCGTCACATTATAACGTCCCCACGGCTGGGCGGGCAAGCATGTTTGGCGCGACTCGGACGTGAACCCGCGACCCTCAGATTACGAAGCGCACGCCTTAACGCGTTAGGCCATGCCAGGCCCGCAGACGTCGGTCCAACTAGTCCCAAAGATGTTCGACGGGGTTTAAATCTGGTGATCTGGAGAGCCAGGGAAGAACGTTGATGTTGTGGTGTATCAAGAAAACAGTGGTGAGTTGGGCTGTGTGAGGACGGATGTTGTCATGTTTAAAAACGTCGTTGAAGTTCACCATGATCGGTTGCACATGGGACCTAAGAATCTCGTCTACGGTTGCGTACGGTCTGATCGGAAATCCTATGCAGCCCTGGTATGGTTGAGGCAGTAGACGTCGCAGTGGTGGTCCTATCCCGACGGTGACGTAACCGGATGTAGCGATCTTATGCGGGCGTGGTCACACGAGGTCTGCGAGATCGTGGACGGTCACGAGTTGATCCATGTTGTTGGTGATTAATCCATAGCCTTGTGATGGTGCTTGGATGGACATTCACAGCTCTGGCAACATCTGATCGAGATTCGCCTGCTTCCAAACGACCAATGGCGTTGTTGCGTTGTGCTTCAGTCAGTCTTGGCGTAACTGTATTGGGTGTCGGTAGCTCAACACTGGGCTATGGAAACCGAGAACTTGTCATTTTTATAGGGATTTTATACATGTTGCACTTGCAAAACATGCAGATCTCTCAAACAAATTTATTGGATACCAATGCGTTTTGGCGAGAAATCCTATGTTTTCCTCCGTTTTCAAAGTGCACAACTTTTATTGTCATTTTGGTCTGACAATCAGTGCTTTAACACGTGTAACATCACATACTCTGAGCTTGTAACGTTATTAAATGTATTTCTTTTTAAAATAACAAAAATATACCTTTTGCGTTTGTTTTTTTGAAGAGTAGATTATGTGGGACAGAATGAATTATGTAATACGAAAAGGTGTATTAGAATATTATTTATGGCACAATGAATTGTGTAAGACGAAAGATGCATAAAAATATGATGTAAAACAGAATGAATAACGTAAGACGAAGATGTAGATAAAAGTATCATGGAGGACAGAAAGAATTATGTAAAACGAAAAGGTACATAAAAATATTCATAGGATAGAATAATTACGTAAGACGAAAATGTTTATAAAAATATGATGCAGGACAAAATGAATTATGTATCACCACTATAGCCTTTCACTTGTGTCTCCACAACCGTCAGTTGACGTCCATTCTTCAGTCATTCATCATGTTTTGTAAGTGTTGTACATCGATACTGTAGTCTTTCACTACGTTTTATAGGTTCTGTATATCGCTAGTATAGGTTTTCACTATGTTTTATAAGTACTTTACTTCGTTACTATAGTCTTTCACTACGTTTTATAGGTTCTTTACTTCGCTATTATAATATTTCACTATGTTTAGATGTTTTTTGCATCGCTACTACAGTCTTTCACTACGTTTTATAGGTTCTGTATATCGCTAGTATAGTTTTTCACTATGTTTTATAAGTACTTTACTTCACTTTTATAGTCTTTCATTATGTTTTATAGGTTCTTTGCTTGACTAGTATAGTTTTTCACTGTTTTATAGGTACTTTACTTCGCTACTATAGTCTTTCACTGTGTTTTATCGGTTCTTTGCTTCACTAGTATAGTCTTTCACTATGTTTTATAAGTGATTTTAATGAAAATGAAAACCAGAGTGTCGTTATTTATTTACGTTCCTTTTTAGGTATCAATGTTTTTGTTATAATTATGACAGATCTCTGTTTACACATATTTATTAACATTTTATGTCGTCTGAACCAGAAGTTCACGTGCTTAGTGACATCATAAGTGACACGCACCACTGCGTCAACTGAACAAAAGAACAACTCTGATAAAATTTAGTGGTTAGGTAAAGGAACTTGACATTGTTTGAGTCTGAAAACATATAACTCATGAATTTTATGAAAAGTTATTAAATAATCATTTTGATCATTAATTGTAAAAGAGCTGACGAAGACCTAATCTGAATTGTTCTTTTAACCTAAAGCTGACGTGCCCGACTGGAAAAAATGTATTCTAATCTTTATTAAGTAAGAACGTAAAAAAGTATTTATGTGCACCTACACTTATTACCGTGTTGACTTCTGTTTTGATCTTAGTAAATATCTTGCTCTGATCAGAAATTGATATTATGATATTACTGTCGTTTGAAATAGTTAAGTCCATTTGATGGGTTCCCAATTTTCATTCACATCTCTATTTTAGAAACCTCTCAGTTGACATTTAGATACAGAACATCTTGCCAAGATCAGCTTACTGTTCAGTGCAGTACAAGTTGGTATGAATAACAAAGTACAGAAGAAGTTAGTAAGAATAACAAAGTACAGTAGAAGTTAGTATGAATAGCAAAGTACAGTACAAGTTAGTATGAATAACAAAGTACAGTACAAGTTAGTATGAGTAACAAAGTACAGTAGAAGTAAGTATGAATAACAAAGTACAGTAGAAGTAAGTATGAATAACAAAGTACAGTAGAAGTTAGTATGAATAACAAAGTACAGTAGAAGTTAGTATGAATAACAAAGTACAGTAGAAGTAAGTATGAATAACAAAGTACAGTAGAAGTAAGTATGAATAACAAAGTACAGTAGAAGTTAGTATGAATAACAAAGTACAGTAGAAGTAAGTATGAATAACAAAGTACAGTAGAAGTAAGTATGAATGACAAAGTCCAGTACAAGTTGGTATGAATAACAAAGTACAGAAGAAGTAAGTATGAATAACAAAGTACAGTAGAAGTAAGTATGAATAACAAAGTACAGTAGAAGTAAGTATGAATAACAAAGTACAGTAGAAGTAAGTATGAATGACAAAGTCCAGTACAAGTTGGTATGAATAACAAAGTACAGTAGAAGTAAGTATGAATAACAAAGTACAGTAGAAGTAAGTATGAATAACAAAGTACAGTAGAAGTAAGTATGAATAACAAAGTACAGTAGAAGTAAGTATGAATAACAAAGTACAGTAGAAGTAAGTATGAATGACAAAGTACAGTAGAAGTAAGTATGAATAACAAAGTACAGTAGAAGTAAGTATGAATGACAAAGTACAGTAGAAGTAAGTATGAATAACAAAGTACAGTAGAAGTAAGTATGAATGACAAAGTACAGTAGAAGTAAGTATGAATAACAAAGTACAGTAGAAGTTAGTATGAATAACAAAGTACAGTAGAAGTTAGTATGAATAACAAAGTACAGTAGAAGTAAGTATGAATAACAAAGTACAGTAGAAGTAAGTATGAATAACAAAGTACAGTAGAAGTAAGTATGAATAACAAAGTACAGTAGAAGTAAGTATGAATAACAAAGTACAGTAGAAGTTAGTATGAATAACAAAGTACAGTAGAAGTTAGTATGAATAACAAAGTACAGTAGAAGTAAGTATGAATAACAAAGTACAGTAGAAGTAAGTATGAATAACAAAGTACAGTAGAAGTAAGTATGAATAACAAAGTACAGTAGAAGTAAGTATGAATGACAAAGTCCAGTACAAGTTGGTATGAATAACAAAGTACAGAAGAAGTAAGTATGAATAACAAAGAATAGTAAAAATTAGTAGAAATAACAAAGTATAATGTAAGTTAGTATGAATAACAAAATACAGTAGAAGATAGTAAAAATAATAAAGTATAATTGAAGATAGTAGGACTACTGCAGTTTGGTATCTTTTAACGTTATTTGTATGTGTGAGTGATATGTTATTATTATAACCAATCAGATTATGGACTCAAAAGCATTGTTGTGCACATACAGTTCAAATAACTTTAAAATATTTAAGAAATAAATATGACACAGGACATTAAGATAAGTCTTAAATATAACACATAACATTAATATGTCTTAAATATGACACAGGACATTAAGATAAGTCTTAAATATAACACATAACATTAATATGTCTTAAATATGACACAGGACATTAAGATAAACCTTGTAATAATTTAACATTTTTCTTCATTGCCTCAGTATAAATTTTCAGTAAAGATAATTTTATATTAATATTTCAACTGACGGATACACATATTTTACTCAATAGTAAAAGTTATTAAACCAGCTGTGTTATAACATAAAGTCGTTTTGCAACATTATTTACATGAATCGCTCATGAAACAAGAGATCTGTGGGAGGCTTTGTTTTGTTTACTGTACTACACAAGTTTTGAAAATATGTATATTGAAGTGGCATTGGTTTCTAAGTGCACAAGAAGTCTCAAGTTACATCATCGCCAAATTTCTGAATAAAGTTACCTATTCCAATTGCAGTTAAGCCAACGTATATTTCCTCAAAAGAAGAGCATAGAGGTTCTTACATTAAAAGGTGCCAGAAAGCTTTATGAAATTCTAAAGGTTGTTTTAGGCTTCAAATTACAAGAGAACTAGAAACTATCTCCAGAAATAATAACTAGTGCAACTATGTTTATGTTTTTTTATAGCAAAGCCATATTGGGTTATTTGCTAAATCACCGAGAGGAATCGAACCCCTGATTTTAACGTTGTAAGTCCGAAGATTTCTAGTGCAAATCTGGTGCATTGTTGTTGAAGTCAATGTCTCAGTAATCATAAGAAAAGTAAAAACTATTTAAATTTTCGAATTTGAATGAAATGTTCTGCTGGTAGAAAGATAATATCGTGTAATATGATATGAAATAAAACGCGTTCTCTTCAGTTCAATTTTAAGTTATACATTTTTGTGGTACCGCCATAAGACTGTTTAAAAGCAGTTTGGTTTCAATGTTTGAACAAGACTGTGTCAATATGAGCTAGCTTGCACATTGAACGTGACATTCTTTGAAGATTGATGATCTCGCTGTAAGTTAACAATTTTAACAGTTCGATCTAAACGCAGAAGTTTCCAGATTTGGAGTTAAAAGGTTTACTGCTAATGTGTAACTTTAACAAATAGATATGACACAATCCACGTGAGATGTTGGTGGAGGTCATGTTTGAATAAATCACTTTATTGTAATGTCGTAAGTCTTTCTGTTTGTCTTCTAAATTTATGTTTGTGTAAAGTAGAGAGACGTTGTTTTGTTCTGAAAGGAAAGTTAAAAATAATCTTTTATGCTCTAATTTTGCATCGATGTGTATTTGCATGTTATTATTATTATTATTATGGCAAAAACTAATAAAAATTTAATGAAATATTTGTGTAATGAGAGTATTTTTCAATCAGAACTCTCGTTCAAACAAAACGTAAACCAAAACTTCGTGGCAAATTAATTTCATTAGTTTCCATTAGTTTCATTAGTGTGATTTCTGACAACCCCACACAGTTCTTGTAATTTTTATCGGTAATCTGTGCTCGAATATAAGAAAACACTGTTACCATTGTCAAAATAAATATTTGATCTCCCTTTAAAACGAAAAATACAATATTAATTTATATAAGAATTGTTTAACATTTAAAAAATACAATATTAATTTATATAAGAATGTTTTAATATTTAAAATATACAATATTAATTTATATAAGAATGGTTTAATATATAAAATATACAATATTAATTTATATAAGAATGGTTTAATATTTAAAATATACAATATTAATTTATATAAGAATGGCTTAATATTTAAAATATACAATATTAATTTATATAAGAATGGCTTAATATTTAACGCACTTGTTTCAGATTTAAACATAAGTAATTCAAATAACAAATCAAGCCAGATGTTAATCCTTTGGTGATGTGAATAATACGGTTTGGCAACCTAACAAATACAGTTTGAAGAACATCTTAATTTGTTAACCTTCTAGAGATTGAAAATAGAACATATTAAATTCGTGGGTCGGATTAAGGGTTTCAATCAGCGTCGTTTCTAGAAACGTTTTATGTCGTCGTTTCGCTACACAACAGATCGAATCATCTGTGAACACAAACATTATACGCTTTTTACACATTTGTAGGTATAGCACTGAAAATCTGTACTTACGATTGTGACTTATGTTCAAAGTTTATTTTATTAAAATATTGTGCACAGAGACAAGTGCTACGATTCCGAGGGTATTCGTGGGCTCTACAATTAACATTTACGACTTAGCACAAGAATTTTCAATTTTTGTTTCTTGTTAAACACAAAGCTACACAGAAAGTTATTTGTGTTGCGTTCAGTGATATAAACCTTCTGAAGAAAGAGAAAGTATTTACAAGGTTAAACGGATATGAGGTGGTTCATGATATGATTGCTAAGGGTACAAGATATTTTACCAAGTATAGGAAACATGATAAAAGCAAATACATTGTAGGACAGTTTTCTACCTGTGTTATTAACACAGTAACATGTAGAAAAAATAAAGTCAAACAGAGTGATAAATGTCATATTTATAACACGTGTAAAAGACAAGAGTAAAAAAGGGAGATAAATGTCATATTTATAACATGTGTAAAAGATAAAAATAAAACGGAGATAAATGTCATATTTATAACATGTGTAAAAGATAAAAATAAAACGGAGATAAATGTCATATTTATAACATATGTAAAAGATAAAAATAAAACGGAGATAAATGTCATATTTACAACATATGTAAAAGATAAAAATAAAACAGGGAGATAAATGTCATATTTATAACATGTGTAAAAGACAAAAGTAAAACAGTGTGATAAATGCCATATTTATAACACGTGTAAAAGACAAGAGTAAAAAAGGGAGATAAATGTCATATTTATAACATGTGTAAAAGATAAAAGCAAAACAGGGTGATAAATATCATATTTATGACATGTGTAAAAGACAAAAGTAAAACAGTGTGATAAATGTCATATTTATAACATGTGTAAAAGATAAAAGCAAAACAGGGTGATAAATGTCATATTTATAACATATGTGGAAGACAAAAGTAAAACAGCATGATAAATGTCATATTTATAACAAGCTTTTTGTCTTTAGTTTAGTTTATATTCGTCAAACATGTAGAAATCTGGAATCCAGAATTAAATAACATAAAAATGTGACAGATAAACTGAATTCATCAACTTTATCATAGAATGTAACAGGTAAATCTCACGTTGAATAAAAATTATTAAATTTAATTAAAGTTGAGTGGGAACTAAATATCAGATATTTGGTAAGAAAATACAAGTTTTATTTTTTATAAATATTTTGGCTCAGTTGTGAGATACTGTTTTTATGATCTTTTGGTTTAATTGCAAACCGTACGTTATAAAGTTAGGCGGTTCGGTATCTGATTTGAACTGTTAATTCTAATTTTAATGACACCAAAGCCTGTATTCTTACCGTATGATCAGTTTTAATTGTTGTTTCTTCTAACACATCAACTTCGTACGTTCGTTTACAATGTGCAATACACAGATACAGTGTTCTGCTCTGAGAGCGAATTGGGTGGTTGCCGAGAGGTGTAATACCCCATTGTTAACATGAGAGTGACCCCAACTCATATAGATAACACATGGAGCTCGAGAGAAAGAGAAAAATAAAAGTCGATTTATAGAATGTTTTTCATTATTTAAGGTATATTCCTATATAGATATATTCTTATATGGATATTTTGTTTTTGTTCTTGAATTTCGCACAAAGCTACTCGATGGCTATCTGTGCTAACCGTCCCTAATTTTGCAGTGTAAGACTAGAGGGAAGGCAGCTAGTCATTATCACCCACCGCCAACTGTTGGGTTACTCTTTTATCAACGAATTGTGGGATTGACCGTCATATTATAACGCCCCCACGGCTGAAAGGGCAGCATGTCTGGCGCGACGGGGAGTTTTATGGATATATTTCTATAGAGATATATCTTGTACAGATATATTCCTATAGAGATATTTTCTTAGATAGATATGGGCCCCCGATAGTACAGCGGTATGCTTCCGGATTTACAACGCTAAAATCAGGGGTACGGGTCCTCTAGATGAGCTGAGCAGATAGCCCGATGTGGCTTTGCTATCAGAAAAACACAAACTCAAACCACTTATATAGATATATTCTTAAACAGACATACTCCTATATAGATATATTCTTAAACAGACATACTCCTATATAGATATATCCTCATATGGATATATTCCTATTGAGATATAATTCTTATTGATATATTCTTACACAGATATATTCCTATAGAGATATATTCTTATGTAGATACACTCCTCTATAGATATATTCTTATACAGATATATTCCCATATAGATATATTATTATATGGATACATTCCTATATAGATTGCTAGTAGTATTTCCACATCTGTTTCAAATATTTTACTGGATTCTGAGTGCTACACTTTCATTGTGATATAAACTGTTTCTCATTACTTTTGACTCTGACCATTGAAAATAAAGTCTTCACTGTCTTTCTACTAATAAACCAATGTCTAGTCCATTTTTGTGCAAAGACTTAGATAAAAACAGTAAAATACGGCACTTCTTTGTAATATCGTATCCTCTCACAAAATAATTAAACAACATATTTTTAAATATTGTATAAAGTATACCATTGGAGAAGGAAAGTCTAAAGTTTACTCCATGATTATACAAATACCAGAAGGTAAGCCTGTTTCAGGTATAGGTTTTCACAACTTGTTTTGTATCTTTACTCACACGTCTCGATGTTCGTATTGCGCAAACCATTGCTTGACCTGATTCAATGCCAGGATCAGGTCAGTCCTCGTCTCAAGGCCAACATAGTCTAATGTACGTTAATCGCACGACCTTGTTTCTTCAACAAGTACTCATCGGATGAAACGGCGTCTGACACGCCCTCTACATTAGCAGATCTGGTCTGACGACGACGCAACACAACCATCTTTTGCATTAGGGTCTTGCTTGGAATAAAACTAATTACATATCAGTTGTAGAATGTGCCAGGCCAGGAGGAAAAACGTTCATTGTTGTTTTACAAATTCATTTCAAATATACTACTTACACTGAATTCTATCACGCATCTGATTTAGCATTTGCTCGAAGAAACTGTGCTTTAACACAGAATATGGTGTTCAAGATGATATGATAATATAATATACTACTAAAGTGAAAAAGAAAATAGAATTGTGAACGCTCTATAAAAGAATATTAGGCCAGATTTCCAATACTGGTTTAGTAAAAATTAAAAACTTCGGGTGTCTATCAATTGTTTTTCAAGTCAAAATATGTAGTTAGATGTGATCTGGTGTTATCTTTCTGAGACAAAAAAAAAACACGTCAAGGTTCAAGGCTCGATATTCCTTTGAACGTGTGAGTTATAAAAGCGAACGTCAGTCGGGTTATTCGGTGAATTAAGAGTAGTTGTGGGCTGCCGACCTTATGGTCATTAGCTCTGGTTCCATACAGGTCATGTGTGACATAAATTGTCTTAGTACATCGATAAGTGATATTTTATAGCACATTACTTTGAGCATGACTGTTACTTCATTTTCAAAATATAAATAAAGTTACTTTGTACAGTTCTAAAGTCATGTCATGGAAAATAAACAATCACGTGACAGCTGAATAATCCGAACAATAATTTACATTCAGGATTGTTTTCTTAATGAACTTTCATAGACGTTCTATGTCCAATTTCTAGGTCTTAAAACAATGTGGGTCAAGGGTCAAGATAAAAATACAAGTAAATGTCAGAACGTTCTGTAATTAGAATTCATGAAAACATGAAGTAGTTAATATGATTTAACTTCACGAAAATGTTTATGGTTTTTGGAATGCTAACATTATGTGTTGTTGGATCATTAGTCGTTTGGTTATCCGTTTCTGGGTTATTGAAAATCATCTACTGGATAACATCATTAATCTACAATGATGGTACGTTATTATACCTTCCATCTTGACTAACTTCCACCTGTTGCATTTTAATCAGAGTTTTTTCTTATGTTTAAGTCATTTTTTTTATTCTAATTACTTCTAACTGCTTGGATGATGTTTGGTATTTCTGTCGAACTACTAACAGTTTTGTTACAAGTCACGGGAAAGTTACAGGCTTTATAATAAAGTTTCATCACTCTTTATAATCCAAATTATCATGTTAGTTACCATCAAAATCGGGCATCTGATTGCCTCTATGTGCGGTGTAAAGACTGAATGGCTAAATCAAAGATACCAAGGTTTAAGCGTAACTTTCCTTAATCTAGAACTGTTGACCAGAGAAATGATAATCAAGCTAGAGGGAGCTTTTGATACCTCGACTCGTTAACTACCAGGAAACGTCCAGTTTGTAAATTATCTATAACTAAATATTTATTGTAAAACTGAACGTTCTACAAGTGAAAACAAAACAAATAACATCCGACTCACAAACTTTGGGTCGCAGCAACATACACTAAAAGCTGAAGATATTTTTATTATAAAATTATTTATTTGAGAGATAGTACACTTTACCAACAGTATACCACACTAATCTATCTAACCAGAAATTGTTGATTAGTGATTTTTAATAACTTTATTTCTAGATCACATTTTATTCGAAGTTTTTGTTTGTTTAGGATCCCTAGGAAACCTAGAGAAAAGCTTTCAGAAATAGCCGACCTTAATTCTGGACTATTATACTACAACAAAGCCAGTTAGTAAATTCTTTGTAAACTCATTTAAAAGGTAGGATTTGACCTAAACTTTTACAATGCATCTGTAACTTTAAATTACGGGGACAATTTTCCAGCAACAGGACGTGAAATATAGACCCTCGGATGCTGGTCGAAGGCATACCAAAGATCACCGAAGGCGTCAAGTAAACTTAAATGTGCTTAAAGGTTCATAAGAAACAGGGTAGCTGTCGAAATATTTCGCAACCAACCTACCTCTGACCTAAATCTTATGCTAAGTGAGCTGAAGCCAGTTTGGGTATCTCGGTACTGATTTTATCTGTATTGTCAATGACAAATTCATATCATGTTAAAGTAGATGATTTAGTTTTCCTTAAGGTGTCAATACATGAGCGAAAAATGTGCAACAGTTCTTAAAAAACTGATTTCAATTGCTTCTTTTCACGATTTATAAGTGTTATAAATGTTCCGAGATTATGAGCAATATTTTAATGCTTCAAGAAGATACTTCAAGGTTTTCAAAATAAAACAGTATATAACTTTATAACAGCATATAGCTTATTAACAGTATATAACTTTATAACAGCATATAACTTATTAACAGTATATAACTTTATAACAGCATATAACTTATTAACAGTATATAACTTTATAACAGCATATAACTTATTAACAGTATATAACTTTATAACAGCATATAATTTATTAACAGTATATAACTTTATAACAGCATATAACTTATTAACAGTATATAACTTATTGCTGTTCGAACATATCATCAGGGAATACTTATTTGTATTTTGGAGAATGAAATAAAACAAATTTGCTCTTTCCAGAAGACGCTCGGCATGGCCAGGTTGTTAAGGCACTCGACTCGTACTCTGAAGGTTGCGGGTTCGAATCCACATAACTCCAAATATGCTCACCCTTTCAGCCGTGGGATCGTTATAATTCTACTATCAATCCCACTATTTGTTGGTAAAAGAGTAGTCTAAAAGTTGGCGGTGGGGGGTGATAACTAGCTGCCTTCCTTCTAGTCTTACATCGCAAAATTAGGGACGGCTAGCGCAGATAGCCGTGGTGTAGCTTTGGGCGAAATTCAAAACAAACAAACTTTCCAGAAAAACAAGTCACACTTAAAATATTCGCACTTTATTTTTTTCAAGGAAATGTGCACAAGTGTTAACCATTAATATCGTAATGGAGGTCTTCACACACTTAAAACACGTTTGTGTAAAGAGCTGGGTATTTACCAAGTGGGTTTGAAGTAGGTCTACCTTAACACTTCACCGTACTTTCATTATGCGAAAAGTGCACAAATATTATCTTATTTGCTATTAAAAAGAAAAATGTTTTAGAACTGTAGAAATAACTCCGAGAGATATGAATCTTATGTTAGTTTTTTTGACGTGGCTGTTTTTGCTTTACAACAGATATATATATATCACGGTGTCAAGTCCTAGAAGTATATCGACTGAGGAAAGAAACTAAATACAAAAGAGATGGACAGACATTGGATAAAGATTGAAAGTTGTGTGGTGTAAAGAGATGGACAGGCATTGGATAAAGATTGAAAGTTGTGTGGTGTAAAGAGGTGGACAGGCATTGGATAAAGATTGAAAGTTGTGTGGTGTAAAGAGATGGACAGACATTGGATAAAGATTGAAAGTTGTGTGGTGTAAAGAGATGGACAGACATTGGATAAAGATTGAAAGTTGTGCGGTGTAAAGAGATGGACAGACATTGGATAAAGATTGAAAGTTGTGTGGTGTTGAAAACATCTAAAAGTGTCGAATACGTTGAAACTGTAAACAAAATTAGAATGTCGAATTATGCAGTTTAAAATAAGACGTGGACACTGATGAACCATTTGACCATTCATTTAAAACTTTGTCCCGCCTTTCCAATCCAAGAAGATTATACTCTAAATTTAGCGCAGATGGACAAAGTGGACTTTATACATTACTCCCGTGTAATATTAACAAGTACAAGTGGATTTACGAAGTGGATTCACACATTAATCCCGTCTACTATTGTAAACACATTGTAGAATTGTATTGTAGAACAGCATTTATGTTCTTCATATAAGTGAAGAAGCTCTACTTCTTATTGAAATTTTTCCACATAAACAAGTTCCTCACATTATAGGACAAGAGCATAAGGCAGAGTGTGAATAAACATTTTCCACATAAACAAGTTCCTCACATTATAGCACAAGAGCATAAGGCACAGTGTGAATAAACATTTTCCACATAAACAAGTTCCTTACATTATAGGACAAGAGCATAAGGCACAGTGTGAATAAACATTTTCCACATAAACAAGTTCCTCACATTATAGGACAAGAGCATAAGGCACAGTGTGAATAAACATTTTCCACATAAACAAGTTCCTCACATTATAGGACAAGAGCATAAGACACAGTGTGAATAAACATTTTCCACATAAACAAGTTCCTCACATTATAGCACAAGAGCATAAGGCACAGTGTGAATAAACATTTTCCACATAAAGAAGTTCCTTACATTATAGGACAAGAGCATAAGGCACAGTGTGAATAAACATTTTCCACATGAACAAGTTCCTCACATTATAGCACAAGAGCATAAGGCACAGTGTGAATAAACATTTTCCACATAAAGAAGTTCCTTACATTATAGCACAAGAGCATAAGGCACAGTGTGAATAAACATTTTCCACATGAACAAGTTCCTCACATTATAGCACAAGAGCATAAGACACAGTGTGAATAAACTCACATTGAACATGATCATAAAAGCCAGAAAGTCAAGTGTTTAGGCTTATCACGTGGAACAAGAAAGCTTATGTTTTATAGAGTTTTTGAAAAGAAAACGTTTAGCAAGTCGATTTATTATCAAGTTACTGTTATCCTCACCGGTTACTTTCCCAGAAATCTAGAATAGGTTTATTGTATCACCTAGGATTTGGTTGGATTGCAAACTGACTCTTACACTGGCTAAATAATAAACTTCAATGATTTGATAAAATATTTCTCATATTTTACACTACTTACAGATTAATTATTTATCTTAATTAAATGTATGTACCGATTGTATCTTAATATTCCAGAAGGTAGTTGTTACTGAATCCCAAAGTTTATTGTTTTAAGACTACTTTAGGCAGTGTACATAAGGTAAGGATGTGACTTTGGTAGACTGTTTAGTCTGTTTATAGAGTGAGATGATGTATCGGCTTCTATAATGATGCCTTCTTCAAGCCAACTCTGTACAGAAGTTTAGTCTGTTAAAACCAAACCGTTATCTTATCGCTTGTTGTTTTCTAATTATTATTTCTTTTTTACACAATCATTTCTTCACTTTCGGTATTGAAAACAAATGTTTTTAGATTATACTTTTATTATAGAACAGTAAAGAAACGCAGGCATGATAATTAATTTAACCCATCAATAACCATAGTTATAACCTTCTTGACCAGTTTTATCATCAGCTAACTTGGAACTCAAAATTACAATATATGGAAAATATTAATAACCAATATAATATACAGCTACACATAAGCATAACATTACTTATTTGACTTGTCCACCTTTAGTTGTTAAGATGCTCTCTTTATAAACGCCCCCCAGTGGCTCAGCGGTATGTCTGCGGACTTACACGCTAAAATCCAGGTTTCGATACCCGTGGTGGGCAGAGCACAGATAGCCCATTGTGTAGCTTTGTGCTTAATTCAAAACAGCAACAACTCTTTATAAAAAGTTTAAAAATGAAAATTAAGAGTCACTTTCATAGGCACACATGACTACAAATAGCTGAAAGGGACACGAGCCATGTACTCGAAAATCCATAGTTTGAGAAGATAACTATCAGGCCATGTTAGATCGAACGACTCTCTAATACGATCGTTGTCCCTTATCTACATAACGTAAATAGTACTGCTTTTCGTCAATGTTTTGTTGTCTATGTATATTATAAGATAAAGTTTGATTTAACAGATAATAGTTTATCTAGTTAACTGATGTTTCTTAATCCCACAATACAAATATACCAGTTGAAAATAATAAAAATACTTAAATTATGTGGATTCAGCCTACCTTCGAAACGCTGATGGAACTTTTCTTATTATCCAGAACGTTTCACAAGTCCGAAACAGTCTTCGAAAGTTATTTTAACATTCGAATCAAAGCCACAACATAAACACATATCGACACAAACAGACGGTCGGGGAATGAATAGCCCTGGTTACATGCCGATTGCTGGCTCAGCTCTGGTTGTTAAGCCTCGAAGCGAGACGCGCCAGGTAGAGGACTCCCTGTATCCCCTCTAGCTAGGTTGTAACCTGCAACGAAGCAGTAGGGGCCCTTGGGGGTCGGGAGGGGGTTGCAGAGTAGATTACATATGAATAGCAGTTACGCTTGTTGCGACTTCCTCTCTGGATATATATATATATCCAGGATGGATAGCTAGTTGTGTGTTAACAGAGCGTACAGGTTGTGTAGAGAAAACAGCTAATTGCTGAGAGTAACTTAACCGACTTGAATTCAGCGAAGAGAAACAAAAAAATATTAAATAATTTTAATATGAAACGTGAGGACAGTAAACAAACTTTCTGTCACAAGTGAAGAGAATACGTTGAATTTAATTCTCAGAGTTATCGTGTTCCTGGTTAGTTCTTTTAGCACTTTGTCAGTTCATAGAATTCAGCAACTAAAGCTGAGATATCTAGTTTATTTTTCTAAAAGTAATGACGCGTTCAGTGATTTGCTAAGTGTGATTAAAGTGACCGACATTGTTGGAAAATCAAGAATTAAGTCAAATTATTTGTGGGTTATTATACGTAATTGGCACTTGTTTTTTTTAATTTCATACTGTATTGATATATAAGACAATGCATGATATAGGGTACAAAATAGTTATTTTTAATAAGAGTAATTATACAGGAAAAACAACTTATGTTAATTATTTAGAAAAAACTTAGGTTAATTATCTAGGAAAATTGTATGGTAATTATCTAGGTAAAAAACTTATGTTAACTGATAGCAGTAAGACATCCATTACATAAATAAACTCACTGAAGTACCCTTCGCTTCAGAAATAAATAAGTAAATAAATAATACACATTTATTGATTGATAAAACTCTGCGTGACGCTCAAAAGTCACGTACAAGCACCAATAACCTTCTAGACTATTTTTTGACTTGGATATGCTGTTAAAAAAGTGATAAAGTATCTTGTTATAAGCCACGAGAATACATTGTAGGAACAGTTATAGATGTGCTGTTAAAACAGTGGTAAAGTATCTTGTTATAGCCACGAGAATACATTGTAGGAACAGTTACAGATGTGCTGTTAAAACAGTGATAAAGTATCTTGTTATAGCCACGAGAATACATTGTGGGAACAGTTACAGATGTGCTGTTAACCAGAATAAAAATTCTTGGTTACAGTTTGGTTGAAAACTTTTCGTACAATCTCCCAATTAATTACGTTTTAAAACACTTGTTAAAGGATTTTCAAATAATCTAGAATATCGAGATGTCCATATTTGTACTGTAATAGTTATAAATAGGTGACCTTTACAACTAAACAAGTTTATATCCATTTACAAAACACTGTGTGCAAATTTTGTTTTCAAACAAACTGATCATATGTATTTGGAATGGACTGCAGTATTTTTATGTTACGAAAGCGATTATTCCAGTGGCTATAAATAAACCTTTTATTACAGTATACTTCAAGTGTGTAACAATATTCTATAAACTGTTCTTATTGCTTTATAAAGTTAAAGAATCTGTCATAATCTTAACTTTCTCAGAGTTAACTCCTATAACGATAACGAAATCTCTTGTAACTGTTCCTACAGTTTACTCCTGTGGTTACGAAATCTCTTGTAACTGTTCCTACAGTTTACTCCTGTTGTTACGAAATCTCTTGTAACTGTTCCTACAGTTTACTCCTGTGGTTATAACGAAATATTTTCTAATTACTCTCATTGCACCCGACTAAATTACTGTTGTTGTTATTGTGTATTCCTACCCTGCACCTATTGTAGTCACTGTTGTTATTTATTGTGTATTCCTACCCTGCACCTATTGTAGTCACTGTTGTTATTTATTGTGTATTCCTACCCTGCACCTATTGTAGTCACTGTTGTTGTTTATTGTGTATTCCTACCCTGCACCTATTGTAGTCACTGTTGTTGTTTATTGTGTATTTCTACCCTGCACCTATTGTAGTCACTGTTGTTGTTTATTGTGTATTCCTACCCTGCACCTATTGTAGTCACTGTTATTGTTTATTGTGTATTCCTACCCTGAACCTATTGTAGTCACTGTTATTGTTTATTGTGTATTCTTACCCTGAACCTATTGTAGTCACTGTTGTTGTTTATTGTGTATTCCTATATTTAGAGGAATTACATTATGTTTCAGTCTCAGATTTTTAGTTATTTAATTACTTCATGACACTAATAAGTGAGTATCAAGAAGATATTTTAAACTGTTGCTTTAGTTTTCTCGTTGAATAAATCATTATTTTTCATGGCGTTGATATAAAAGCAAAAGTCGAGAACATTTTTAGGATGACGTTTCCTTCATCAAGTGAAGTCTGTTGTTGAAATTATGTCATTTTTAGGATGACGCTTCCTTCATCAAGTGAAGTCTGTTGTTGAAATTATGTCATTTTTAGGATGACGCTTCCTTCATCAAGTGAAGTCTGTTGTTGAAATTATGTCATTTTAGGATGACGCTTCCTTCATCAAGTGAAGTCTGTTGTTGAAATTATGTCATTTTTAGGATGACGTTTCCTTCATCAAGTGAAGTCTGTTGTTGAAATTATGTCATTTTTAGGATGACGCTTCCTTCATCAAGTGAAGTCTGTTGTTGAAATTATGTCATTTTTAGGATGACGCTTCCTTCATCAAGTGAAGTCTGTTGTTGAAATTATGTCATTTTTAGGATGACGCTTCCTTCATCAAGTAAAGTCTGTTGTTGAAATTATGTCATTTTTAGGATGACGTTTCCTTCATCAAGTGAAGTCTGTTGTTGAAATTATGTCATTTTTAGGATGACGTTTCCTTCATCAAGTGAAGTCTGTTGTTGAAATTATGTCATTTTTAGGATGACGCTTCCTTCATCAAGTGAAGTCTGTTGTTGAAATTATGTTTCCCTCTTCTTGAAATAAATAAGAACGATTTCTGTGTATTTTAGATTAAATACGTTATCAGTTTAATACTTTGTGATTATAAGTATGTATCAAAAATTATTCAATTAGAACATAACGGACTAGATATTCGGAGTTGTTCACAAACGTTTTAGTTTTAAATAAATCAAGTAAGGGCGAGAGATACCTGAAAAATATCATTAAATATTATCAGTATGTAATAGACGTTATTATTATATGAATGATACATATAAATCATAAGTGTATAATATTAGTAACTAATAGAAGTTATTATTATATGAATGATACATATAAATCATAAGTGTATAACATTAGTAACTAATAGAAGTTATTATTATATAAATGATACATATAAATCATAAGTGTATAATATTAGTAACTAATAGAAGTTATTATTATATGAATGATACATATAAATCATAAGTGTATAATATTAGTAACTAATAGAAGTTATTACTATATGAATGATACATATAAATCATAAGTGTATAACATTAGTAACTAATAGAAGTTATTATTATATGAATGATACATATAAATCATAAGTGTATAACATTAGTAACTAATAGAAGTTATTACTATATGAATGATACATATAAATCATAAGTGTATAATATTAGTAACTAATAGAAGTTATTACTATATGAATGATACATATAAATCATAAGTGTATAATATTAGTAACTAATAGAAGTTATTATTATATGAATGATACATATAAATCATAAGTGTATAATATTAGTAACTAATAGAAGTTATTTTATATGAAAGAAAATATGGGTTCTTGTGTGAAAACTCAAGAGTTTCTATAACCCGTTCATTTTTTATACTCTAACTTGCACTTAGAATTTATAGCCAGATTACACTGAAGTGTTTTACTGCCATAACTAGCTAGATTAACGAAGGTCTTTACTGAGAACCCAATCTAAAGTGTCGGTGTATCTGTTCTTCATATACAAACAGTTTCAAGTTTGTAACTCACAAGCCAATTGTTAATATTTTAGCTCAGATTTCAAAACGTCTGTCTGTTGTGGGTCCGGCATGGCCAAGCGTGTTAAGGCGTGTGACTCGTAATCTGAGGGTCGCCGGTTCGCATCTCGGTCGCACCAAATATGCTCGCCCTTTCAGCCATGGGGGCGTTATAATGTGACGGTCAATCCCACTATTCGTTGGTAAAAGAGTAGCCCAAGAGTTAGCGGTGGATGGTGATGACTAGCTGCCTTCCCTCTAGTCTTACACGACTAAATTAGGGACGGCTGGCACAGATGGCCCTCGTGTAGCTTTGTGCAAAAAAACAAAACAAACAAATTGTCTGTTGTGTAGGTTTGATTATTATACGAAACTTTGGCAGCTTATGTGAGACACGCCCAACCTTATGAGACCGGGCCCTTTATGTTTGTACTGTTCTAGGTAGGTTGTTGTTGTAGTTATCAAGAACTAAACACTGCATGGTGTTTACTCATTTTGGACAATAAAAAGTTAAATTTTTATATGGTTAAAGTTATTTCGCTATTTGTTTAAAATTAGTACACGTTTCATTTTTGTGTATTAAGGTTGAGGTGCATCTTTTTTGATATGGTGATTTACTAGTGTACTTAACTTCTATCTACTCATCTATAGTATTTGTGGATTAAAGTCGTGAAATTCTGCATGTTCAACTTTCCTGTTGTTAACTCTTCGTGGTTTTCTTTAATCACGTTTTACTAGGTTTTCCTATCATTGCATAATTGTTCTAAACTAAAGTTTTAAAACGCTCAGTGACATTGCCTTATGATATGTCTAATTTGTGTTAGTGAACATAGAGTCTCGGTCAAAATGTCCGCGTTTTTTGTAATATACAAATACTCTTAACGCTGGTAAACTAAGAAATACATATATAATTTGTAGAATGAGGCATTCTTTATGACAGTCATGAAAAGTATATTAGAACAGCAAACATTACTCCTAGAAAAATTGTTTAATTCAACATTTCACATATCACAACAAACCTTACCAAATTACATATTGTGGCAAAATATAACATCAAATTATTACAAATAGTATATGTAATCTTATAACTTTTCACACTAATTTCATACTCCAATAACTTCTGGAAATTAACGTGCCATGCTGTCGATAAGGTTACCAGAAGACTCTGTAGTTCAATTAGATTAACTGTTCGTGGTCTTGTTTAACCATTTTCCTGTTTATTTCTACTGGACTATTCTCAACGGGAATTAAAATCTGAATAGTTAACTGACCATGGAAATCTTGTTACGTTTTTCTAGACCAAATAATACTGTACAACAAATGAGCACACTGTGGGCAGGGGGTGGCATTGTCATCTTGGAATACATAGTTATTGACCAACCTTGCCCAAGTATTTGACATAGATATTGTCTTTATGTTATGATTTTAGAATGCGACAATAACATTTCCCCGGAGAATATGAAGAGTAGTTTTCCACCATGATCATTAATTGCCCGAACATATACTGAACCACTCCATGCGTGATTTCTTTGAGAAAGAGAGGCTTCCTTCATCTTTTTTTTTCCAGACAAACAATGAACATGAATCTTTCCATCGGCTTTTACAAGTCAATAACAGCACTCATGTAAACAAAAAATGACATGTTGCTAGTGGCACGAATGTACGTTGGCATGCTAACTTGCTCAAGTAACACAGAGAAGTCAGTGAATTCTTGTTAATATCGGCTTACCGATAACCCCTATAGCAGAATAACCTTATTTGCTCAGTCTTGTAATTACTGTTATTGATATCAATGTGTTCATGTCATTTCCTTTGTAAGATATTACAAGACTTCATTTGATTTCAACCTTTTTACCTCTTCAAAACACGGTTATTTAGAACATTAGTTTACCAGTACACTTTCTTGAAACAAAGTTAAGGATGACGTTTCAGGATTCCGGATATAGTACAGTGGATCTACCAAGCTCTTTTGACAATGTCCGTTTTTTCATCCCATTTCTGAAAATTCGAAAAATTTGGCGCTCTTGGTACGTGGCAAACTGAGACTCTAGATCGCTCTATAACTATTGGTACGTGGCAAACTGAGACTCTAGATCGCTCTATAACTATTGTTACATGGCAAACTGAGACTCTAGATCGCTCTATACCTATTGGTACGTGGCAAACTGAGACTCTAGATCGCTTTATAACTATTGGTACGTGGCAAACTGAGACTCTAGATTACTCTATAACTATTGGTACGTGGCAAACAGAGACTCTAGATTACTCTATAACTATTGGTACGTGGCAAACTGAGACTCTAGATTACTCTATAACTATTGGTACGTGGCAAACTGAGACTCCAGATCAAATACGTGAAAATTGTCTTAATAAAGCGTTGATTCGCTTCGGAAAGTAGATATTTTGATACAAAACAGGTGTGCATGTGTTTCCTGACAAACAAATGGTCTAAACAACTTATGCATACAATAACAAAACGTACTTGTTTGTTCGAACGTACTAACCTTCTCTGTCACTACTTAGATATTCACTAAATAACTAACAACTCCATGGATGCGCCCCCCAGTGGCTCAGCGGTATGTCTGCGGACTTGCACGCTAAAATCCGGGTTTCGATACCCGTAGTGGGCAGAGCACAGATAGCCCATTGTGTAGCTTTGTGCTTAATTCTAAACAACAACAACAACAACCATGGATGTAGCTAATAACATTACATATAGAATATTATGCAAGTATTTTAGATAAAAGTGCATGAAAGTTGAAAGCTGACGCGATCGAATGCACTGATAAAAACTCTGGATAAAAGAGTAATCATTTTAAAATAACATACAGTGTAAAGTGAAACAAATATACAGGCAGTGGTTATCTTAGCATATGGGAACTTTTTATGTAATTGCATAAATAACAACTACACGAAAATAAACTGTTTCTGGCTTGAATACGACCAAAGTGACCAGTACATCTGTAATTAAGAAGATGTGTATAACTACAGTTATGATGGTCAGTATAGCAACAGGTATAATGGTCAGTACAGCTGCAGGGAAGATAACTAGTATAACTATCGTTATTATGGTCAGTATAGCTGTAGTTATTAGTAAATATTACTGTAGATGTGATTGTCAGTATAATTGTAGTTATTAGTGAGTATAACTGTGGTTATGATGGTCAGTATAACATTAGTTATGAGTGAATATAACTGTAATTAGACGGCCGGTATGGCTGTAGTTAAGATTATTACAATGAATATTATCAATATATTTGTACTTCTGAGTCAGTATGAATGAATTAATTATTGTCAGTGCAACTGTGATGAATTTATTGAATAGAACAGGAATTATCATACTGATAGAATGTAAAGGTACAATATGACATGGTATCCTTGATCTAAAGTTAAGGTACAATATGACATGGTATCCTTAATCTAAAGTTAAGGTACAATATGACATGGTATCCTTAATTTAAAGTTAAGGTACAATATGACATGATATCCTTAATCTAAAGTTAAGGTACAATATGACATGATATCCTTAATTTAAAGTTAAGGTACAATATGACATGGTATCTTTAATCTAAAGTTAAGGTACAATATGACATGGTATCCTTAATCTAAAGTTAAGGTACAATATGACATGGTATCCTTAATCTAAAGTTAAGGTACAATATGACATGGTATCCTTAATTTAAAGTTAAGGTACAATATGACATGGTACCCTTAATCTAAAGTTAAGGTACAATGTGACATGGTATCCTTAATTTAAAGTTAAGGTACAATGTGACATGGTACCCTTAATCTAAAGTTAAGGTACAATATGACATGGTACCCTTAATCTAAAGTTAAGGTATAATGTGACATGGTACCCTTAATCTAAAGTTAAGGTACAATGTGACATGGTATCCTTAATCTAAAGTTAAGGTACAATATGACATGGTACCCTTAATCTAAAGTAAAGGTACAATATGACATGGTACCCTTAATCTAAAGTTAAGGTACAATATGACATGGTACCCTTAATCTAAAGTTAAGGTATAATGTGACATGGTACCCTTAATCTAAAGTTAAGGTACAATGTGACATGGTATCCTTAATCTAAAGTTAAGGTACAATATGACATGGTACACTTAATCTAAAGTTAAGGTACAATATGACATGGTATCCTTAATTTAAAGTTAAGGTACAATATGACATGGTATCCTTAATCTATGAAATATTTATTGAGAAATATATGAAGTTAATTGATATAATTTGACCCAAACTACACGTTCTGAAGGTTTCTGTGTTTGATCATAGAGGAAAAATTTAGGATATAGTAGTTCATCTGAAGTGTCTGTTTATTTATAGTTAACACAGGATAATTTATTCTTGAGAGAAGACGGTGTGAAAGTTTTAGTATTGCTTGTAATTCCTTCTATTATTTCGTTGTGTTGAAAGTCATGAAACTGACCAATATGTAGCATAATTTAAAGAAGCAAACTGCACATGTGTTTTTAGGCCGAAGCTTCCATCTATATAAATGTGAAATTTGGTCTGTTTTATATGGATGTATATATGGCATATTAGTAATTTGGTCTGTTTTATATGGATGTATATATGACACATTAGTATTTGTTTTATATGGATTTATATATGGCATATTAGTGTCCTAGTTATTCGTCATTAGTCTGGATGACTATTCATCTTGATTCCGAAGGAAACCACGCTATAAAGACACACTGCTTATGTGGTTGTGAACGAGGTTAACAGGGCACTTCCTCATGCTTGAATGGTATCGAAATACCAAGTGGTAATTCAGGATTTATAGATAAGGAAATATCTGTATCCACTGGATAACATACATCCAAATGAAATTTTAGGGTTATTTTAAAATTAAGGCAAATTCTTAAGATATTTGTACACTAATATGTTGAATTCTATTCACCTAAATACCTAAGGCTTAGTCTATTAAATTTGATAAATGTGAAAAATGAAATGGCGATACTGTTAACAACTATTTTTTGTACTATCTCAGCAGCTGCAAATGTTGTAGATTTGCTCTTATGGTGTTAAAATATACAAAATATTCTTTTAGTCTTCACTGGTTTTTAAAAACGTAATTAATGTGTAGAAAGGAATAATTTTCAAATTATTCAAATAGCAAATTCAAGAACGTTCCAAGTTTGTTAGTATTTTTTTTATTAAGGATCCATTGGTCATTGATGTTTCCACTGAGTTGGATTTGATTATCCATAACCTGGTCTTTCATGAAAGCGTTCTGATTTATACATTACGATTGTTTCTGTACGTTCAACTGTGTTTACGATTTGAGTTCCACGAGGTTTCTTTAGCTTTTAGGTATATTAGTTGTGATCTTGAAACCGTTACTTCGTATGTGACACCAAATTTATCTAAACGGTTCTCATCAACAGGTTTCAATAGTTCTTTCTTCAAGTAACTCATTAAGTAAACTAATGCACAGTGATATTATGGACAAAGGTCAAATAGGCTTTCCTACTCTTTATTACCTTAGAGAGGTATTATATTTAATTTAAATAATGTATTTATTTATATTTAAATACAGATATGACTTGTATTTCTGGCGAACGGAACTGTAAAATTTATAATTTACTTCAGTTGGTGTTAGAATATGTCCCAGTACTTTGGTGAAAATGTCAACAAATTTTGTTGTCTCTTGGAAAAGGAAACTGAAGTTAAGATATATTTGTGAATCTTAAATATCGCTCTCTGTGATATTACAGTAAGAAACAGCTACTCGTGATCAGCCACAATAAAAGTAGGAACCTAAAGCAATACATTATACTGGAAATTACTTTGTATAGTGGAAGAAATTAACATTTGATCTTAATTTTTTAGACTTCACTCGCATTAAAATTTAGAAACAGAACTACCTTAACTTAAAATGGGTTTTGTATCTATACCATTTATTATACTGACATATACGGACAAGTGTTATTATTGTGTGTTTTGTATCTATACCATTTATTATACTGACATATACGGACAAGTGTTATCATAGTGTGTTTTGTATCTATACCATTTATTATACTAACATGTACGGACAAGTGTTATTATAGTGTGTTTTGTATCTATGTCATTTATTATACTAACATGTACGGACAAGTGTTATTATAGTGTGTTTTGTATCTATATCATTTATTGTACTAACATATACGGACTAGTGTTATCATAGTGTGTTTTGTATCTATATCATTTATTGTACTAACATATACGGACTAGTGTTATCATAGTGTGTTTTGTATCTATATCATTTATTATACTGACATGTACGGACAAGTGTTATTATAATGTGTTTTGTATCTATACCATTTATTATACTAACATGTACGGACAAGTGTTATCATAGTGTGTTTTGTATCTATATCATTTATTATACTGACATGTACGGACAAGTGTTATTATAGTGTGTTTTGTATCTATACCATTTATTATACTAACATATACGGACAAGTGTTATCATAGTGTGTTTTGTATCTATACCATTTATTATTTTAGAAATTGTGAGCAGTTTGTGATTTTGCTTTTGTTTACATGTAACTGTTAGTCGTGTTGTTACTGATATTTCTGTCATTACATTTCTACTACAGTCAAACTCACTCTTACTTAGTAAAGAAACCTTGGCTTACCGTGAAAATTAAACAACTTAAGTTCAGTTGGTGTGTTTAGTTAGTTAATAATTTGTAGGTTCATGAACCTGTAAGGTATCTTACTACAGAAATAAATGTAACTCGTCAACTCTCAGGTTTTACGAACACGAATGAATACACCAAAAAATGAACAACATCCTATCAGACACGAACAAATTTAAACCAATACACACAAATCCAACAAAGACACATGAGACACAACTGAACAAATTACTACTACAAATGAAAAAAGCCAACACAATTTCACAAACACTTTATTCCTACCTACGTAAAACCGACTCACGCACACCGCAAATATACGACATCCCCAAACCTCATAAACCAGATTGTCCATTACGACCAATAATGTCCACATATGAATCGTTTTATTATAATCTTGGTAAATACATAGCATGGGCATTCTTTAAATATGTAACATCAGTCCGCTCATTCATCAAAGACTCTTTTAATTTCAAGTCTAATCTAAATCAACTTAATCATAAAGCCTTAATGGCCAGTTTCGATGTTATATCCCTCTTTACAGAAGTTCCAACAATAGAAGCCTGCAAGATAGCCTTAGAACTCTATATCCGAGACCCTAACCCAACTATAGACATTCCTAGCAACCAATTAGTAACCCTCATAGAATTCACAACGATAAAGACAAATTTCACGTTCAACAACCAAAACTATATACAAACAAATGGTCAAAGAATGGGCAACCCAGTATCACCAGTTCTAGCCAATATTTTTATGACACAAGTTAAAACACAAGTAATTAACACAGCATTGCATCCATCACTATACTGGTACAGATATGTAGATGACACGGTTGCGGGATTCAAATCTACAGAACACATACTTAATTTTTTCACTCACATTAACTCTATACATCTCATTATTAACTTCACATGTGAACAAGAAGAAAGCAATCAAATATCATTTTTTAACCTCAAAATTATAAGAACCGGCACACAATTCAAGACAGAAATCCACCGAAAAAAAATCACCCATACTGGACTATACATTCCTTGGGACTCAGAACATGAAACAAAACAAAAACTCAACATACTAAGAAACCAGATAAACACAGCCATAAAACTATGCTCACCAGATAAAATTAACGATGAATTAGACAAAATAAAACAATACTTCATCAACATCAATAAGTTTCCTCCACAAACCGTAGAAAACATTATACGCAGACACCTAGACAGAAAGCAAAATTAACCAACAAAAGTAAATATATCTCACAAATAAAAAAATCACGAAACCATATACTGCTGTATACCATATATTCCTGACATCAGCAAACAAATAACCAACATTTGGTAAAAACTAGTAACAAAATATAACATTCCAGTTAATACCAAATTTATTCAAAAATCAGGCACAAAACTAAGGTCTATACTATGTAAGAACTACACTGACAAACACCACACCAACATTATTTATAAAATACAATGTGATAACTGCCACGACTTCTATATTGGAGAAACAAGTAGAAAAATGTAAACCAGATTCAAAGAACATAAAAAGTCACCTTCACACGTTTTCGAACACTGCAAGTCAAATAAACACAACATAACCATAGAAAACACTCAAATACTAAATAAAGAAACAAACATTAACAAACGCAAAATTAAAGAAGCCTTACTTATAGAACAACTTAAACCCAAAATAAACCAATATAAACGAACGCCATTATACCTATATTAATATAATAAAATTATATATTCAAACATCTAACACCGCCCTCTACATTCCGATACTCAGTTACACAACCTCTTCCAAACATGTGGTCAGCTTCCGGTCAGTTACCTCTTTCTTTGTGAACCTAACGATGACCGAAGAAGGTCGAAACGTTGTTTGGTCTTCTATGTAAAATATTTTCTCAACCCAAACGAGCCGTTTTCGCATATATATTTCTTTACAAGTGGGTTTTTTCGACATCACTGAATGTAAAGTATTAAATGCATTACTGAACAGGATCGGTGGTGTTTTGATCTGACTGTAACATCTCCAAGATTTGACTGGATGTCTTTTTTTAGTGTGACTTTCTGTATAATTTTACTTTACCCGCAGAAATAGTAAAATAATATGCCATATCATTTACACATTCCATTTTTAACAGTAACTTGAAACATGTGGTATTCATAATTAATTTGATGTGACTTTCTCAAATCTTCTACTCAGAAGATCTTGGTAAAAATCCACGTAAAGAAAAAGAATTGGTCATAGGCACATTTAATAGGCCTAAATTCACAAACAAACTTTCAGCTTGAGCTTTCAAACATTGTAAACATGATAAAATAATAACATTTAACAATAATTTTCTTGATTGATAAGAAATGCAGATGAATTTACTGATCAACTTATAAAAGCCGATTTTTTGTAATTGAATAACTTTTCTTAACCAACGTTGTTTCATTCATTCAAACATTAAACATACTTCAGTGCAACTGTTGGAAAGTGTTTGTGTTTTTTTCGTATAGCAAAGCTACAAAGGGCTATCTGTTTAGCCCACCGAGGGAAATCGAACCCCTGATCTTAGTGTTGTAAATCCGGAGACATACCGCAGTACTAGTGGAGGGATTTTGGAAATTTTTGGAGATGACTGAATTGTGCAGAGCATCGAGTCTGTTTGTGGAAACACCAACTGAACGAGCTATTTACATTAACTATTATTTCTCCATTTCGTACATAACAATACTTCTTGTAGGTGTAATGAATTCCATTGTCCCTCTTGTGTTATTTCCTTATGGCTGTTTGCTACGAGGTACATCCTGCACCATTCGTGATCCATTTTATCAAACACATATAGCCATTCAAACACGTATAGCAATTCAAACACATATAGCCATTCAAACACGTATAGCAATTCAAACACATATAGCCATTCAAACACGTATAGCAATTCAAACACATATAGCCATTCAAACACATATAGAAATTCAAACTCATATAGCCATTCAAACACATATAGCCATTCAAACACATATCGCCATTCAAACACATATATAACCATTCAAACACAAATAGCCATTGAAACACATATAGCCATTAAAACACATATAGCAATTCAAACACATATAGCCATTCAAACACGTATAGTAATTCAAACACGTATAACAATTAAAACACATATAGCAATTCAAACACGTATAACCATTGAAACACATATAGCCATTCAAACACATATCGCTATTGAAACACATATAGCCAATTAAACACGTATAACCATTGAAACACGTATAGCCATTGAAACACTTCGCAATTCAAACACGTATAGCCTTTCAAACACATACAGGTATCCTGAGTGTTGCTTCACATTATTTCTTCGTAATCATTCATGGATGTCCAGTTCTGATTGTATTCTTTTGTTCTAAAAGTTGGCAATTTTTGCTCTCTTTTCAACTGATCTTCTTCCGGTAATTTCTGTTTTCTTAATGTTTATTTCTTTGTGGCTATTTTGGTATACTTGGGCTCTATCTTCTTGGTTTATATAAAATATTTTAATTTCTTCTGGTCTTAGTTGTTATGGTCAAGTTACTCACATCGCAATATTCCTTCTGAATCAATTCTTGAAATGTTTTCAATTTAAATACACATTTTTTTGTTGGTTTATTTCCTCCACTCTGTGTCACTAGTTGTCCAACTTATCATTTTAGTTCTTCTAGACTACAGCAAGAAAAAATTGGTGATACAGTGCTACTTGAACGGATACAATCAGGTAGTTGGTGTCTTTTGCAGCTTGATTATGAGTGACTTTAATGAATTCAAGTTACATCAGCAACCGGAAAGCTTCCTACAAAAAGGTACACCTACAAAGAGATACACCTACTAAGAGGTACACCAACTAAGAGGCACACCTACTCATACCCTCACTTTTTGTTACATTTATAAGCTGGTTAAGATGTCAACAACATTTTGAAGACTAAACAGAGAATATTTCAAGCAAACATTTCCAAGTTTTCTGCAAGTCTTTTCTTTCCCTTTTGTTCTGTTCCGATATCTATGAAAGAAGCTGTCTGATAGGTTTTACAGACATTTAAAACTTGTCACTTTAAATTAGCAACTTGGTGAATCGCTTTCAGCTCACAATTCCATCTGTTTCCTCCGATAATTACTTTTAAATGAAGGATATTTTTCTAATTGTATCTTTCCTCTGTAAACCGTGAGTTTTCCGATTGGACAATGTTATTGAACTGGGCAGCTTGATTTAGTAGTACTACTGGACAATGTTATTAAACTGAGCAGCTTGATTTAGTATTACTACTGGACAATGTTATTAAACTGGGCAGCTTTATTTAGTATTACTACTGGACAATGTTATTAAACTGGGCAGCTTGATTTAGTAGTATTACTGGATAATGTTATTAAACTGGGCAGCTTGATTTAGTAGTACTACTGGACAATGTTATTAAACTGGGCAGCTTTATTTAGTATTACTACTGGACAATGTTATTAAACTGGGCAGATTTATTTAGTAGAACTACTGGATAATGTTATTAAACTGGGCAGCTTGATTTAGTAGTATTACTGGACAATGTTATTGAACTGGGCAGCTTGATTTAGTAGTACAACTGGATAATGTTATTAAACTGGGCAGCTTGATTTAGTAGAACTACTGGATAATGTTATTAAACTGGGCTGCTTGATTTAGTAGTACTACTGGATAATGTTATTAAACTGGGCAGCTTGATTTAGTAGTATTACTGGACAAATGTTATTGAACTGGGCCAGCTTGATTTAGTAGAACTACTGGATAATGTTATTAAACTGGGCAGCTTGATTTAGTAGAACTACTGGATAATGTTATTAAACTGGGCAGCTTGATTTAGTAGTATTACTGGACAATGTTATTAAACTGGGCAGCTTGATTTAGTAGAACTACTGGATCATGTATTAAACTGGGCAGCTGATTTAGTAGTACTACTGGACAATGTTATTAAACTGGGCAGCTTTATTTGTATTACTACTGGACAAATGTTATTAAACTGGGCAGCCTTGATTTAGTAGTACTACTGGATAATGTTTATTAAACTGGGCAGCTTGATTTAGTAGTATTACTGGATAATGTTATAAACTGGGCAGCTTGACTTAGTAGTATTACTGGACCAATGTTATTGAACTGGGCAGCTTGATTTAGTAGAACTACTGGATAATGTTATTAAACTGGGCAGCTTGATTTAGTAGTACTACTGGACAATGTTATTAAACTGGGCAGCTTTATTTAGTATTACTACTGGACAATGTTATTAAACTGGGCAGCTTGATTTAGTAGTACTACTGGATAATGTTATTAAACTGGGCAGCTTGATTTAGTAGTATTACGGATAATGTTATTAAACTGGGCAGCTTGATTAGTAGTATTACTGGACAATGTTATTGAACTGGGCAGCTTGATTTAGTAGAACTACTGGATAATGTTATTAAACTGGGCAGCTTGATTTAGTAGTACCACTGGATAATGTTATTAAACTGGGCAGCTTGATTTAGTAGTACAACTGGATAATGTTATTAAACTGGGCAGATTTATCTAGTAGAACTACTGGATAATGTTATTAAACTGGGCAGCTTGATTTAGTAGTACTACTGGATAATGTCATTAAACTGGGCAGCTTGATTTAGTAGTATTACTGGATAATGTTATTAAACTGGGCAGCTTGATTTAGTAGTATTACTGGACAATGTTATTGAACTGGGCAGCTTGATTTAGTAGAACTACTGGATAATGTTATTAAACTGGGCAGCTTGATTTAGTAGAACTACTGGATAATGTTATTAAACTGGGCAGCTTGATTTAGTAGTACTACTGGACAATGTTATTAAACTGGGCAGCTTTATTTAGTATTACCACTGGACAATGGTATTAAACTGGGCAGTTTGATTTAGTAGAACTACTGGATAATGTTATTGAACTGGGCAGTTTGATTTAGTAGAACTACTGGATAATGTTATTAAACTGGGCAGCTTGATTTAGTATTACCACTGGACAATGTTATTAAACTGGGCAGCTTGATTTAGTATTACCACTGGATAATGTTATTAAACTGGGCAGCTTGATTTAGTAGTACTACTGGACAATGTTATTAAACTGGGCAGTTTGATTTAGTAGAACTACTGGATAATGTTATTAAACTGGGCAGCTTGATTTAGTAGTACTACACCTGTAATAGATAAGAGAAGTCTTGAAGTTACAGGTATCCTTGCAGTAACATTAACAAGTTTAGTAATATTAATATGTTTAGATCAATTAATTTTTCCCATGGCATATTTCGTGGTGAATTGTGCCATTGAGGTGATGTAGAAACAGATGTGGTTAGTTGAATCATTACATTTGTTTACAGATGTTTTATTTTGTCAGTGATGTTTACTTTTATCTGAGGACACCTTTCTATTTTTATTATTATCGTCTCTTTCTATATTTCATCTTTTCTTTTGTCATTCATCATTTTTATCTTTTTTTAACATTTCGATTCTTCTTTTAAATTCATGTTTAGTTCTTCTAATTTTTCTGTCTTCCATCTTGATCGTTTGAGCTCGTTCTACTTTAATTTTCTGTTGTTTTCCCTTCTTCACATTTAATTAATTAATTACTTTATCACTTCTAGTAATCATTGCCTTTTTTGTCCATCGTCCTTCACGTTAAAAGTTCAATCTCAGTTAAATTTTAAATCCAATAAAATAATCGCAAATCTGATATCAGTTGCTTCAACATATTTTGTCGCTGAGTGGAGTTGTTTGGATAATTTGGTTAAACTAATTCCAACTTCAATCTTTGTAGTGATAACAAACTAATTTGTTTCTTCAATACCGTTTGGACCCTCAATGCCTCAGCGGTATATTTGCAGACTCATAACACTTAAAATGAGGTTTCGATACTCATGTTTTGCATACCACAAATAGTATACTGTATATTTTCGTGTTTAACTGCAAATGAACAGTATTATCTCAAACAGGTGACGTTAATTTCGACACAAGTTTTAGGTCTAAATTTTTGTATTTGTGTGTTATTTAAGACCAGCAGTTTTGAATAACCTGATATTTGACAATATGTTCCAGTTGTTTTTCTGTTATTAATAAAAATAACTGATCATGTCCACATTACACAAGTTTTCCAAGTAAATTTTTCATTTCTTCTATTTATTTAAACATATTACAAATTACTGTAGCTCTTTGTACGCAGTAACAAATTAAAACTATAGTAACCGTATCTCGACCCGTGTCACATTTTCAATCTAAGTCAGAGCTTGGCTACAAGGTCATTCCAGGTATTTGTGAGAAAAGTAGGTCGTCAACTAATGTGTAACCATGTGCGTGATTGTCTTACAAAAGAGGTAAGTCAGACGGTTTTGGTCACTTTGGTTTAAGGATTAAGTTTGTGTTAGTTGGCCTGGCAAGCGAAACACGTTTAACCTGTTATTGTTTAAAATCTGAAATGTTCCAAACATTGAACGTTAAATAACGTTTATAAATTATGAATTGTTAACAGTGTTTAAGAGAATCTATGAAAGATATTAATTCGACATTTTCGCACGTTTGTGTTTTGTGTTTATAGCTGTAATTTGAATGAAATAATTTTATTTAGAGTAAATGTCTGGTGTTGCTCTGATCAAGAAATCAAGGAGTAAATACAGACAGTTTTTGTTGCTGTTCTTGTTTAAAATGTTTTGTGTTTTATTAGTTATTTAAGATATGATGTTATATAGTTAAATATAAGAGCAAAACCTTAATGCCATTTTAGCCGTAGGGGCGTTATAAAGTTAGGGTCAATCCCAGTATTTGTTGGTAAAAGAGTAGCCCAAGAGTTGGCGGTGGATGGTGATAAGTAGTTACCTTCCTTTATAGTCTTATACTGCAAAATTAGGGACGGCTCGCGCAGATAACCCTCGTATAGCTTTGAGCGGAATTGAAAACAAACCCAAACCAACTCTATGGCAGTAAATTAAAAAAACACGGTCTTCGTAATCTCCATTAGCCAGAGATATTCCATCAATAGTAATTTTATGTTAGATACACAGTTATAAAAATTGACGTATTTCCATCTCTAGCGTACCTGCTGACTGTAGCCTAGTGTAGTATTACCTCTCTTTACTTCAGTTTCTCATGTGTTAAACAATATATTTATGTATATTAACCAACTTTTTGTTTCTCTTTGTACTTCTTGACTTATTGTAACTTAAATGGTTTGTTTGTTTGTTTTGGAATTCCGCACAAAGCTACTCGAGGACTACCTGTGCTAGCCGTCCCTAATTTAGTAGTGTAAGATTAGAGGGAAGGCAGCTAGTCATCACCACCCACCGCTAACTCTTGGGCTACTCTTTTACCAACGAAAAGTTGGACTGACCGTAACCTTATACGCCCCCATGGCTGGGAAGGCGAGCATGTTTAGCGCAACGCGGGCGCGAACCCGCGACCCTCGGATTACGAGTCGCACGCCTTACGCGCTTGGCCATGCAACTTAAAAGGAATCACAACATAGCTACAACAGTCCTTCTGGGCTGTGAAGTTGACCACAGTGGATCAACTTATGTATCAGTCAGTTTCGTATAATTCCTTTCAAGCAATGGATGGATTTAAAGTTTAAATCACATTTTATTGTTCAGAAGTGGTTTGTTATTGCTGAACAAAGATAAACATCGGTCTTTTCTGTCAGATGTACCAATGATACTGCTGTGACTCGCTGCTCAGTCACTTGTTCAAAGCTACACTTGAATCCTGAGAATATTCGGCCTTTGCAATTCAACTTAAAAATGCCAAGTACAATTTGTATTTATGATGAAACAAAATATTTAACAATCATACTATATTGTTAATAATATTGACACGACAATCTGTTTTAAGGGTTCCATTTCCTCTTTATCAATTTCTATGAATAACGAGTCTTTCATATTTTACAAGTTTTACTAAACAGTGGTGTTCACATTATGTATGTATTTCATGCTTCGTACCAACCACGTGTTCAAACAAAAGAAGATGTCGTTTACTTGTTATTCTAACTGTTTGAAGAATATAGTTTGGATTCAACAGTATTGTTAAGTTGAAGGATTTAACACCGTTACGTGCTTTACATTACAACTGTTAAACTTCAGACAACTTACATTACAGTTGTTATACTTCCCACAACTTACATTACAGTTGTTATATTTCCTACAATTTACATTACAGTTGTTCTATTTCTTACAACCTACATTACAACACTTTAGACAACTTACATTGCAGTTGTTACACATAAGACAACCTAAATTACAGTTTTTACATTTCTTACAACTTACATTACAGTTATCATAGATACTGATTATCCATACTGTAATTGTCACTTTATTTAGTATATTGAAGTCAGTAACATTAAACATCTGAAGACTCACAGTACCAATGAATTCGTTCAAAGTCACAACACCATTATTTAAAATCTTTTCCAGCTACTCGTCAGAGTATGTGTGCAATAGCCACTGGTGCAATTCTGCCGGGTCACTGAGGATCGTCGACCTCTCAGTTTGTGTGCTGACGATGTGTCGTTCCATTTACTTCAAATGCAGATCATTTCACTATTTTCATTTCGTTTGTATGAAATATTCAATTTACGCTTCAGCCCATCTTGATAATAAATAAACGATGGTCTCAGTTATTTTTATTATGTAATAAGTTTTTCGAAATGCGAGTGCATTTTTTTTTCTAGTTTCCTTTAACGTCTACAAACCTGCGAAAATGACGATCTTACTACGGAAATTGTTGAATCAGTAATTTAGGGGTACTGTAGAGAGATCTTACAATTGTCGGATAATTTATTATATGATTTTATGATTAACTGTTCTGCTGGGTAGTGAGTAAAGGAGATAGTAACGACCTCTTAGTTCTAAATTTAACACTATTCCACTGGTCATAGACCAAGACGATCTTGGGTGATGTTTGTGAAATACATATTTGAAGTATAAATTCAGTGTCTGTATCTGGTTCACAGTGTAGAATAATGAAGAACTAAAGGTATGTTTATTTGTCTGTCTACCTGTGCTGTGTCTACCGAGAATAACGAAACCCTACTTCTCAGAATTATCTTGAGTCGAAGTACTTCATGTGTGTATATTTGAAGAAAGTGGTTTGAACAAGGAAATATTGACTTATCTCTGATGAGCTTACCGCTTTAAATACTCATTCAATGTTTAAACAAGGAAATATTGACTTATCTCTGATGAGCTTACCGCTTTAAATACTCATTCAATGTTTAAACAAGGAAATATTGACTTATCTCTGATGAGCTGACCGCTTTAAATACTCATTCAATGTTTAAACAAGGAAATATTGACTTATCTCTGATGAGCTTACCGCTTTAAATACTCATTCAATTACAAACTTTCAGAACAGTGCCAATCTTTGTTGTTTTTCAGAGTTTCCAGCACTTTTTAAAAGTATTGCTGTATTAAACAAGAATATTTCATGACTGTACATAATAATGACTGTTCAGACAAGATTATTTTCATTCGTTACGTTTCATGTTACTTTAGCAACTTAGAGTTTTGTTGTTAAGATATACTCCATGTGAAAGAAATCTATCATATACAGAAAATACAAGAAAAGTGAAACGAAAGATACATACAAAATTAAATATATGAAAACATTTATGAAATTTACAAATTTCATAAAAGTAAGCATGAAACAACAACAAAGTGTTCATATTGATTGATGGGTGGAACCTTTTTGAAATTCATAAAGCAGTTCCTCCAATCGATCTTCGTCTTATTTCAAACATTTGTAAGAAAATGTACCTTTTTCGAACTCTTAACTGTGATGGAAGATCTTTTTGTTTCAAAAAGACCTTCTTTTCCAATCATACAAAACAAATTTGTGTACACTTACTGGCCTGCTCTTAACAGTCACGTATAAATATTTTTTTGAAGACAAGGTAGGAATTCCTGGTTTTTTAAGAAATGTTATTTGCTTATAAGACCATATGTTAGGTGGAGAAGTAAACACACTTGATGTGGATGTTTTCATGTTAACGTACATGTTAGGTGGAGAGGAGAAGTAAACACACTTGATGTGGATGTTTTCATGTTAACGTACATGTTAGGTGGAGAGGAGAAGTAAACACACTTGATGTGGATGTTTTCATGTTAACGTACATGTTAGGTGGAGAAGTAAACACACTTGATGTGGATATTCTCATGTTTACGTACATGGTTATAGAAGTTGATGTGATGAGATATTCTAAATTCTAGATCAGGACAACCATTCTGGATCAAAGATGATTTCTGTGAAGGCTTCATTTCGAAGAAGGTCCTTGGTGTGAAAATATGATGTTCTCATCAGAGATGCAGAAACACTATGATGATGTTACACTGAATTCCTGAAATTTGTGGTGGCTCAAGTTTGACCATGGTCAGTTCGTGGTCCAGCATAAACATGTTTCGCTAAAATAAAGCAAACCGGTTTCACAAAAATCAGTCCCAGAAAATCTATTTCTTTCTCACTAATTTAGAAGTGAAGCATTTGTCGCACTGAGACCTCAGTTGGAACAAGTACATTCAGTGACTCAATATTTCTTTATACAACATTCAGTGACTCAATATTTCTTTATATAACATTCAGTGACTCAATATTTTTTATACAACATTCAGTGACTCAATATTTTTTATACAACATTTAGTGACTCAATATTTCTTTATATAACATTCAGTGACTCAATATTTCTTTATACAACATTTAGTGACTCAATATTTTTTATACAACATTTAGTGACTCAATATTTTTTATACAACATTCAGTGACTCAATATTTCTTTATACAACATTTAGTGACTCAATATTTCTTTATACAACATTCAGTGACTCAATATTTCTTTATATAACATTCAGTGACTCAATATTTTTTATACAACATTCAGTGACTCAATATTTTTATACAACATTTAGTGACTCAATATTTCTTTATATAACATTCAGTGACTCAATATTTCTTTATACAACATTTAGTGACTCAATATTTTTTATACAACATTTAGTGACTCAATATTTCTTTATACAACATTCAGTGACTCAATATTTCTTTATACAACATTTAGTGACTCAATATTTCTTTATACAACATTTAGTGACTCAATATTTCTTTATACAACATTTAGTGACTCAGTATTTCTTTATACAACATTTAGTGACTCAATATTTTTTATACAACATTTAGTGACTCAATATTTCTTTATACAACATTTAGTGACTCAATATTTCTTTATACAACATTCAGTGACTCAATATTTCTTTATCCATTAGTTTTGAATCTGTGTGAACGATAGCTGGCTTAACTCTCAGGGTCTTTGGAATGGAATATTGTTAACTGACTTTGCTGAGGTTTTTCAAATGGGAACACTGAATGAATTCCCTTCATTATGCAGAAGACAGCGTGAACAGAAAGTACGGAAATTATTTGATGGGCAGCTGTATTTAAATTTGGAACACTGATAGAGCTTTAGAATCTATAATTAGGTGTTAAATTTAGTCTAAATATATATCACATGTGTAAAGCTAGTCAACAAAAATTTCACCAAAGAGTAAAGGTGGATCGTTTTTAGTTTGGATTAAAATAGGCTGATTTACAGCAGCAAAAACTCTAGAGTGAAAGCATGTGCAGATATTGAAGTACTGGCTAGGCCGATCAAACTAAATTAGCAGTTTCTAGATCAAGTTTCCAAAATAATCATACGGGAGAACAGCTATTATTTACTGCCAAATATTAAGCATAAATTTACCAAATCTTATGAATTTTTCCATATTAAAAAGTGCGTCATGTGATATTATACAAATAATGATTCTTTTTTGGGGGGGGGAATTTCGCACAAAGCTACTGGAGGGCTATCTGTGCTTGTCGTTCCTAATTTAGCAGTGTAAGACTAGAGGGAAGGCAGCTAGTCATCACCATCCACCGCCAACTCTTGGGCTACTCTTTTACCAACGAAAAGTGAGATTGACCGTCACATTATAACGCCCCCACGGCTGGGAGGGCGAGCATGTTTAGCGCGACGTGGGCGCGAACTCGCAACCCTCGGATTACGAGTCGCACTCCTTACGCGCTTGGCCGTGCCGGGCCTAATGATGCTTGACACGATTGTACCAGTGCGTGCGAGTCATGACAAGAATTTGTAATCTAGTTTTTTTGGTTTTATTATATAGGAAGTTAATAACACTCTAAAGTAACAAAAAGGAAAAAATCACCTTTGTGAAGAATCTGGCTGATTCTGTAAAGTTTAGGCTTGACATCATATTACCCTCAACATGACCACTGTAAGATCCCGGATTTGGTACAGCAAAGTACCTTGTATTATATTCTACAGACAAGATTCAAAAATTGCTGAAGCTGACAAACTTCAGCAATATAGATTGCCACAGAAATAGCAAACAACAACTCCCATTCCTAAACAGGATAGTTACCAACTCAGAAAACTCAGAGAAACACCAAATACAGTAGATGAAATCACTCAAACTGTCTGACAACTAACATTACAAATTATCTAATCTCTTGAACGAAGATGATTTTTAACACAAAAAGGTTAACAAGAGTTACTAAAAACGCGTGACTACATCTTCCTTGAAGACTTCCGTGGACACTTTTGACTTCTAACGACATGCTCATATTTCTCTGATATTATAGGTAGAATATGGAAAAACATAATGTGAAAAACTACAATACACAACGTAATCTCAGTAAAGGTGTAGCAGTCTGTGTGGTTTGGTTAAAAGTGCCTTACTAGTAATTTATCTCAGTGGAAAAAACACCGGATGTCCGGTATACGAGGGCTGTTCGAAAAATACTCAGACTGACGTCATAAAACAAAATGTACTTTATTTAAAAGTTACAGGTCTGGGACTCCTTCAAAGTACTCTCCCCAACACACACACTTATCCCAACGGTGTTTCCACTTGTTGAAACAGTCCTGGTACGCTTCTTTTGTAATGTCCTCCAGCTCTTTTGTCACATTTGCCTTAATCTCGGGAATAATCTCAAATTTTCTTCCTTTCAAGGGTCTTTTTAGTTTGGGGAACAAGAAAAAATCGCAAGGAGCAAAGTCAGGTGAGTAGGGGGGTGGGGAAGAACAGTAATCGAGTGTTTGGCCAAAAACTCACGAGTTCTGAGGCACAAATTTCGCAGCAACGCGATACATCTTCAATTTTCGGTCAAAATCTCGTAACAAGATCCAACTGATATCCCACACTCTTCAGCAAGCTCCCTGACAGTCAAGACGTCGATTTGCCCACACCAGGGTGTTGATTTTGTCGACGTGTGGGTCGTCAGTTGACGTGGAAGGACGTCCAGAACGCTCATCATTTTCAATGGACTGTCGAACATCCTTAAAACGTTCATGCCACTTGAAACATGCCGTACCCTTCATAGCAATATCACCGTAAGCCGTGTTAAGCACAGCAAAAGTTTCAGTCGCAGATTTTCCAAGTTTAACACAAAATTTCACAGCAAGTCGTTGCTTCTTCAGGTCATTCATTCTGAAATCCGCCAAACGAAAAAAATCGCACTTCACTTAAAACCGCGTAGCTAATACACAAATGAAGATATCTGCAATCGGGAAATGACGTCGTAATCAGCTGATCTGTGCAAACCTAGCAACACCAAGCAGATTCCTCTGAAACCAACTGGAGCCACGCAATTCAAACAGTCCGCGTACTTTTGAACAGACCTCGTATATAGGTATGAATTTCAGTTAAGAATCTAAAAAATAAAAAAAAACAAATTTGATCATGACGTTAATTGTCTTCCAACGATTGAAAACTAAATCTCTTGGACGGACCATGTTTACATGAGGATGGACGGACCGTGTTTACATGAGGATGGACGGGCCATGTTTACATGAGGATGGAAAGGTGTTGAAGAAAGTGGCTTACCTTTTGAATCCTTCAATTAGGTCACCCAACCAGTTTGAGATAAGTCTTGTGTTTGATTGTGTGTCTGGAAGGCAAGGTATGACCGCCTAAACAATTACACGAAGAATTACTTGAGAAGTACTTAAAGACCTACATTAAGAACTACTTAAAAACTAGATAAAGAACTACTTAAAACTGCCTAAACAACTATTTAAAAAACAGCTAAAGACCTACCTGAAGAACTACTTAAAAACTACATGAAAAACTGCATAAAAACTACATAAAGAACTACTTAAAAATCAGGTAAAGATGCATAAAAACTACATAAAGAGCTACTTAAAAACCAGGTAAAAAAACTACCTAAAAACCACCTAAACAACTGTTTAAAAACTAGCTAAAAACTACCTGAAGAACTACTTAAAAACTACATGAAGAACTACATAAAAACTACATAAAAAGTACATAAAGAACTACTTAAAAACCAGGTAAAGATGCATAAAAACTACATATAGAACTACTTAAAACAAGGTAAAGAACTACCTAAAAACCACCTAAACAACTGTTTAAAAACTAGCTAAAAACTATCTGAAGAACTACTTAAAAACTACATGAAGAACTACATAAATAACTACTTAAAAACCAGGTAAAGATGCATAAAAACTACATAAAGAACTACTTAAAAACCAGGTAAAGATGCATAAAAATTACATAAAGAACTACTTAAAAACAAGGTAAAGAACTATTTAAAAACCACCTAAACAACTGTTTAAGAACTAGCTAAAAACTACTTAAAGAACTACTTAAAGAAATACCTGAGAACGCAAACACAATTTCTTGTCAATATAAATAAACTTCAGTACTTTGAGAAAACTAAAATAAAAACCTTAAATAATTGAAATAATTTTTTCATCCAACTGACTTGCCTGTACAAAATGTGAATGCTAAACCTTTCGTTAGAACTAATACACTCAGGATCGAATTGTGACTTCTATTACGAAATACAGTTAATTTCAAATGGTAGCATACGAGCATCCTAAATACAGGATATAAGCCAACCAATCAATATAAGTGCATTAAAAATTATAACTAATTAATCATTAGACGTAACATAGGTCACAAATCACAACAATTATTAATTTATTTCTTTTACTTTTAATTTTTTATCATTCTGCACAGCTATCTCGTGATACCCAGAAATTAAAACTGCTTTTGCGTCTTTAGGCAACTGTTACAGAATTACAGTGACCTATTACCATATTTATCGTTTATAGGTTACTTTACTTTTAGGTCAAATCATTTTTCCACATTATCAAAAGATTAAAAAGTCGGTGTCCATTACTTCTCGTGATTTCTCTTATACGTTGAACGATAACAAAGTGAACCTGTATAAGGTTGCTGACAAAATAATTTATTGTGTACTTGATTTCCCACGTAAATAAAACTGGTTTTGGTCGATATAATCATTTAAACAGGACATCCAAGAAAAGTCTAAATAAGGACAGATTTATACGACCATAGGATTCTGAAAGAAGCTGCTTTATGATCATAAATTTAATTATTATTTGTAGATTTTTATTATTTTTGTCAATTTCAAGTGAGGCGATGAAACAACATTTTGTAAACGTGTTTGGTTTGATATTGTGTTTTTTGGTTACAACATTTTGTAAACGTGTTTGGTTTGATATTGTGTTTTTTGGTTACAACATTTTGTAAACGTGTTTGGTTTGATATTGTGTTTTTTGGTTACAACATTTTGTAAACGTGTTTGGTTTGATATTGTGTTTTTTGGTTACAACATTTTGTAAACGTGTTTGGTTTGATATTGTGTTTTTTGGTTACAACATTTTGTAAACGTGTTTGGTTTGATATTGTGTTTTTTGGTTACAACATTTTGTAAACGTGTTTGGTTTGATATTGTGTTTTTTGGTTACAACATTTTGTAAACGTGTTTGGTTTGATATTGTGTTTTTTGGTTACAACATTTTGTAAACGTGTTTGGTTTGATATTGTGTTTTTGGTTACAACATTTTGTAAACGTGTTTGGTTTGATATTGTGTTTTTGGTTACAACATTTTGTAAACGTGTTTGGTTTGATATTGTGTTTTTTGGTTACAACATTTTGTAAACGTGTTTGGTTTGATATTGTGTTTTTTGGTTACAACATTTTGTAAACGTGTTTGGTTTGATATTGTGTTTTTTGGTTACAACATTTTGTAAACGTGTTTGGTTTGATATTGTGTTTTTTGGTTACAACATTTTGTAAACGTGTTTGGTTTGATATTGTGTTTTTTGGTTACAACATTTTGTAAACGTGTTTGGTTTGATATTGTGTTTTTTGGTTACAACATTTTGTAAACGTGTTTGGTTTGATATTGTTTTTTTGGTTACAACATTTTGTAAACGTGTTTGGTTTGATATTGTGTTTTTTGGTTACAACATTTTGTAAACGTGTTTGGTTTGATATTGTGTTTTTTGGTTACAACATTTTGTAAACGTGTTTGGTTTGATATTGTGTTTTTTGGTTACAACATTTTGTAAACGTGTTTGGTTTGATATTGTGTTTTTTGGTTACAACATTTTGTAAACGTGTTTGGTTTGATATTGTGTTTTTTGGTTAGCAACATTTTGTAAACGTGTTTGGTTTGATATTGTGTTTTTTTGGTTACAACATTTTGTAAACGTGTTTTGGTTTGATATTGTTTTTTTTGGTTACAACATTTTGTAAACGTGTTTGGTTTGATATTGTTTTTTTGGTTACAAAACATTTTGTAAACGTGTTTGGTTTGATATTGTGTTTTTTGGTTACAACATTTTGTAAACGTGTTGGTTTGATATTGTGTTTTTTGGTTACAACATTTTGTAAACGTGTTTGGTTGATATTGTGTTTTTTGGTTACAACATTTTGTAACGTGTTGGTTGATATTGTGTTTTTTGGTTACAAACATTTTGTAACGTGTTTGGTTTGATATTGTGTTTTTTGGTTACAACATTTTGTAAACGTGTTTTGGTTTGATATTGTTTTTTTGGTTACAACATTTTGTAAACGTGTTTGGTTGATATTGTGTTTTTTGGTTACAACATTTTGTAAACGTGTTTGGTTTGATATTGTGTTTTTTGGTTACACAACATTTTGTAAACGTGTTTGGTTTGATATTGTGTTTTTTGGTTACAACATTTGTAAACGTGTTTGGTTTGATATTGTGTTTTTTGGTTACAACATTTGTAAACGTGTTTGGTTTGATATTGTGTTTTTTGGTTACAACATTTTGTAAACGTGTTTGGTTTGATATTGTGTTTTTTGGTTACAACATTTTGTAAACGTGTTTGGTTTGATATTGTGTTTTTTGGTTACAACATTTTGTAAACGTGTTTGGTTTGATATTGTGTTTTTTGGTTACAACATTTTGTAAACGTTTTTGGTTTGATATTGTGTTTTTTGGTTACAACATTTGTAAACGTGTTTGGTTTGATATTGTGTTTTTTGGTTACAACATTTTGTAAACGTGTTTGGTTTGATATTGTGTTTTTTGGTACAACATTTTGTAAACGTGTTTGGTTTGATATTGTTTTTTTGGTTACAACATTTTGTAAACGTGTTTGGTTTGATATTGTGTTTTTTGGTTACAACATTTTGTAAACGTGTTTGGTTTGATATTGTGTTTTTTGGTTACAACATTTTGTAACGTGTTTGGTTTGATATTGTGTTTTTTGGTTACAACATTTTGTAAACGTGTTTGGTTTGATATTGTGTTTTTTGGTTACAACATTTTGTAACGTGTTGGTTTGATATTGTGTTTTTTGGTTACAACATTTTGTAAACGTGTTTTGGTTTGATATTGTGTTTTTTGGTTACAACATTTTGTAACGTGTTTGGTTTGATATTGTGTTTTTTGGTTACAACATTTTGTAAACGTGTTTGGTTTGATATTGTTTTTTTTGGTTACAACATTTTGTAAACGTGTTTGGTTTGATATTGTGTTTTTTGGTTACAACATTTTTGTAAACGTGTTTGTTTGATATTGTGTTTTTTGCGTTACAACATTTTGTAAAACGTGTTTGGTTTTGATAATTAAGTGTTTGTTTAGGTTTTTTGGTTACAACATTTGTAAACGTGTTTGGTTTGATATTGTGTTTTTTGGTTACAACATTTTGTAAACGTGTTTGGTTTGATATTGTGTTTTTTGGTTACAACATTTTGTAAACGTGTTTGGTTTGATATTGTGTTTTTTGGTTACAACATTTTGTAAACGTGTTTGGTTTGATGTTGTTTTTTTTGGTTACAACATTTTGTAAACGTGTTTGGTTTGATATTGTGTTTTTTGGTTACAACCTTTTGTAAAACGTGTTTGGTTTGATATTGTGTTTTTTGGTTACAACATTTTGTAAACGTGTTTGGTTTGATATTGTGTTTTTTGGTTACAACATTTTGTAAACGTGTTTGGTTTGATATTGTGTTTTTTGGTTACAACATTTTGTAAACGTGTTTGGTTTGATATTGTTTTTTTTGGTTACAACATTTTGTAAACGTGTTTGGTTTGATATTGTGTTTTTTGGTTACAACATTTGTAAACGTGTTTGGTTTGATATTGTTTTTTTTTGGTTGCTTTATCATTTCTTCTGCTAATTTAAAAAGGTGATTTCATGACTGGTTAGACGCATGACACAACACTTAAAGCCAAATTTGATATACGTTTTATAATAAAGCCATAAACGTAAAGTAACATGTTAATTATATATCTAATCGTAATGATGTAAATTGGGTTTGTATTAAGCAGTGCATGTCAATATTTTTGCGCCGGGTGGACATTAAAAATGAAAATAATACTGTTTTATTGTTTTTTTAAAATAAAAAGCAAAACATGTGAAAAAATAATTTGTAATATCCTTATGTGTGTCACATCAGTAAATAAAACCAGTTTTAGTATCTTTGTGTGTGTCACATCAGTAAATAAAACCAGTTTTTACTTTAGTTGAAGAAATAAGTATATTATTTTATTTTCTACAAAATATATTACGTTCATTCCTTTAACTTATTACTGTTAGGAATAAATCTGGTGTAAGCACACTGAGGCCCGGCATGGCCAGGTGGGTTAAGGCGTGCGACTCGTAATCCGAGGGTCGTGGGTTTGAATTCCCGTCGCACCAAACATGCTTGCTCTTTCAGCCGGGGAGGCAATATAATGTGATGGTCAATCCCATTATTCGTTGGTACAAGAGCAGCCCAAGAGTTGGCGGTGGGTGGTGATGACTAGGTGCCTTCCCTCTAGTCTTACAATGCTAAATTAGGGACGGCTAGCGCAGATAGCCCTCGAGTAACTGTTCAACTTAATTGTGAGCATAAGACTGCTGTTTATCACAGTATCACAAAATTTAAAGTTATGCGCATGTCTTGCATTCGCCTCCCCTGCTAGTGCAGCGGTAAGTCTACGGATTTACAACGCTAAAATTATGGGTTCGTTTCCCCTTGGTATGCTCAGCAGATAGCCCGATGTGGCTTTGCTATAAGAGAACACACACACTGTCTTGCATTCATGAATGTGATACGCCCCCAGTGGCTCAGCGGTATTTCTGCGGACTTACACGCTAAAATCCGGGTTTCGATACCCGTGGTGGGCAGAGCACAGATAGCCCATTGTGTAGCTTTGTGCTTAATTAAAAACAACAACAACAACGAATGTGATACGTTTAAATATTTTCTCACACAATACTTTGGCACTATTGGAAGACTGTCACATTGCACTGACACACAACGTTCGTCAAGTGGGAAATAACAATGTGCAATCTGTGTTACAAATATAAGAACACTTCATATTTAAACCTTTTCAGGTAACTCAGTAGCAAGTCTCATGGCTCATAATGCTAACAGTCGAGGTTTGATATGCGCGGCGATCAAAGAACAAATAAATCATTGTATATCTTTGTTCTTAACAACAACAAAACAGCTAAATCTAAGATTATTATACCTTAAAACTGCTTTTACTATGGAAGGGACATTTTACTGGACATGCTTTAAAAATCACATTCATTATACTTTCTGTATTGTTTACAAGATCTTACACATTGATATGCATGTCGTCCAAAATCTTATACATTGATATGCATGTCGTCCAAATTCCAGACAATCTTTCTGAATAATATTTTATCTCCAATGAATTTCTGGAGAAATTTTGTCCCATAAAGCGATTGTTGTTGGAGTTACACTATTTTTTAGGATGTGGTTTATTTTGTTTCGTATCTAATACTGTAAATATTTTGTATGTATTTTAACCTTGACCCCATATAATTTTAATGAATAAACTGTTCTGGAAAGAATTGATAAAATACCCCCAAAATAAACGTCCATTGGGTTTGGTGATCCACAGGTTTGAATATGTGATTTATTTAAAACTGATATATAAACGTAGGATGAATACTGAACTCCAATGTTCGTGTAGATCCGTAGACAACATAGTGTCAGGGACCTACAATTGAAGCTTGGAATGGCAAATCACTGATTGTATTTGAAATTTGATAACACATTGTAGAGGCGTATCAGGGAAACAGATTTAGAACTTGATAACATAAGGGTGTGATAGGAAAGTGGGTTTGACACATTACAACACAATGTAAGGGTGTATGAGGGATGTACATTTGAAATTTAATAAGGCAGTTAAAGAGTGTGTTACACACTTGAAGTTTCATAAAACAGAATAAGGGTGTTTTAGGGATTATATTTGAAATATTGTATAACAACATGATGATGTAACAGAGACACAGGTTTGAAACGTGATAACATAGCATAAGGCTGTATCGAGGAATACATTGCAAACTTGGTAACAAAGTCTAAGGGTGTATTTTGGATGTACATTTGAAAAATTGAAACACAACGTAAAGGTGTGTCAGGAACATAGATTTGAGACAAACCCTGAGGGTGATTGTGACATTTATATTTAAAACTTGGTAAAACAGCCTAAGTTTGGGTTAGGGAGATAGATTTAAAAATTCTTAACATATCGTAGAAGTGTATGATAGATTCAATTTAATACATTGAATATATATGTGTATTTCAAACTTAAGAATGTGCCAGGAACGTATGATTCAAGTTAGTAATACAGTATAAGGACATGTGAGTGACATTTATCAGAAAACTGGTAACACAACATAAGGTTCTAATAAAGACGTACATTTGAAACTCGGTAATACAGCATTTGTGGAAAGAAAGTAACTTTGAAACTTGGTGAAAGCGCGGAAAGTTGTACTAGAGATTACAATGGAAACCTGATAAAACTTTATAAGTATGGGCCAAAGACATATATTTAAACATTTTATAACATAACGATGTTTGAAGAATCTACATTTCGTACTTGGTAACAAATCTTAAGGGTTTCTTAAAGCCATTAATTTGAAACCAATGGTGTGTTTGAGACGTACATTTCAAAATTTGATAACATAGAATAAGGGTGTATGCAGGAACATCGTAACACAGCATAATAGTCAGTGATGTCGAAAAACCCACTTGTTGAGAATTTTATATGCAAAAACGGCTCGTTTGGGTTCAGAAAATATTTTAAATAGAAGAGCGAACAACTTTTATATGCAAAAACGGCTGTTCTGGGCCCAGAAAACACTTCAAATAGAAGAGCGAACAACGTTTCGACCTTCTTCGGTCATCGTCAGGTTCACAAAGAAAGGGTTACTGGTCGGAAGCTGACCACGTGTTTGGGAGGGGTTGTATAATTGAGTGTTGCAATGTAGAGGGCGCGGTTTGAATATATAATTTTGTCTATAATATTAATATAGGTATAATGGTGTTCCTTTATATTGGTTTATTTTGGGTTTGAGTTGTTGTATAAGTAAGGCTTCTTTAATATAGGAGAAACAAGTAGAAAAATGGAAACCAGATTCAAAGAACATAAAAAGTCACCTTCACACGTTTTCGAACACTGCAAGTCAAATGGACACAACATAACCATAGAAAACACTAAAATACTAAATAAAGAAACAAACATAAACAAACGAAAAATTAAAGAAGCCTTACTTATACAACAACTCAAACCCAAAATAAACCAATATAAAGGAACACCATTATACCTATATTAATATTATAGACAAAATTATATATTCAAACCGCGCCCTCTACATTGCAACACTCAATTATACAACCCCTCCCAAACACGTGGTCAGCTTCCGACCAGTAACCCTTTCTTTGTGAACCTGACGATGACCGAAGAAGGTCGAAACGTTGTTCGCTCTTCTATTTGAAGTGTTTTCTGGGCCCAGAACAGCCGTTTTTGCATATAAAAGTTCTCAACAAGTGGGTTTCTCGACATCACTGAAGAGCGAACAACGTTTCGACCTTCTTCGGTCATCGTCAGGTTCCGTTTTGGCATATAAAATAGCATAATAGTGTTTCTGGGAAGTAGTTTGGAAAGATGAGCCAGAAACGTACACTTGAAATTTGGTAACCCTGCTTGTGGGTGTGTTAAGCACTACATTTTAAACTTGTTAAATCAGCGTAAATATTTATCAGAGACGTATTTGAAACTTGGTAACACGTGCAAGAGACGTGCATATCAAAGATGGCAACAGAACATGAGAGTGTATCAGAGATATAAATTTGAAACTCGATAACACAGTGTAAAGGTGTATCAGAAAATACATTTCACATTTGGTAAAACTGCTTTAGGGTTTGTCAGGGACATACGTTTGAAACTTGTTGACGTAGGGGGAATGTATTTCAGGTACATAGACTTGCCATTTTGTAACACAGCATATGGATGTGGCAGGGATGTTTATCTTAACCGTCGTAAGACAACGTAAGATTGTATCGTAGATTATATTTTAAAGTTGGTGACACAGCATAAGGGTGTGTCCAGGATAGGTTTTAAACTTGGTATCACAGTATAAAGAGATGTTACAGAAGTACATTTAAATAGTTTTAACATAACTTAAGGGTCGGTCAACGACACAGATTTTAATTTATTAATACTAACTTTGTAGCGTCATCTAGTATCGATACTTAGAACTATGATTGCAATAAAATAAAATGCAACGCATGAGTACAGATTCGTTTAGACTAAGTTTACGACTACAATTTCGTAAGAAACAACCAATGTAAATTAAAAGGTGTTTGTATATATTACGCCAACTTTAATATAAACTGTTAGATCTTCGTTTCCAAAAATGTTCTAACCTAATTGCTATTTGTTCACAGACAAAATGATTAGCAAAGTGCATTGTAGACATAAATAAAGAATTTTGATAGCCTTATTTGACAAGTACATTGTACATTTTTACCTTCTTTTTGTTTCTATTTATGTACACGACTATCAAAGCTAATGTACTAAAGAAGTAGAGACTTGTAAGACTGACAATCAATAGGGACAAATATAATTAATTAACTAGAACTGTGTGTTAGAAATGATAAATTTCTTAAATTAATCAACACTGGTCATTAACAACATCAAAAGGACATTTCTGCTCGATTCTTTTACCTTAATATGGTATATTAAAGAATCATTGATTTATTTGTTTTCCTCTAAGTATGGTCTTAGAATCAGTGTCCCAAAGACGTGTCCCCGGCAACGGCCAATTCTCTCTCTTTGTTGACCTGAAGATGCCCTAAGAAGGTCAAAACGTTGTTCTCTACTTTATTAGTAAAGTTTTAGTACCCATACCAGCTGCTCTGAGATACATTTTTGTTTCAAGTGGGTTTCTTGTCGTCAAGAAGTGTCTTTATTTATTGAACGAATATTGCATTTTTAAGAATTATATGTGTTAGGATAAGATAAGTAAAGATTTAAATTTGGTCAGTTATATGTCTCGATAGGAAATCTGAACAGCTTGTTTACCTATATAAAATACATACCTTTATTGATAGTAGAACTAACTGCGTCTTATTGGAGCTATTTAGACAAATAATAACAAACTAATTAGGAACAAGTAGCTTTTGATTGGACATAATCTCCGCTTTAAAGAATACAAATGAGAACTGACCGAGGGCTAATGATTCTAAAAGTTGAGGTTTGAACCCTGCTGCGAGTAAGAGTCAGAAAGTCCAATGTACAACTTTACGGCTAACAAAACCAAAGAAATGAAAATATATTGAATGAAATTATAATCTTATTAACCCATCTTTCAGAAAATACAATAAGTTAATGAAACTATTAAGTTCAAATGTTTTTGTAGTATATTCGTATTCAACACCTGTATTCCACTCTCGGCCACAGTATGTAAAAGAACACACATAATTACGTCGTTATTGGTGAAAACATTTCTGAGGAAGTAGTTTCTTTTGTTTTATACCATTCTGTGGCTCAACTGTAAGTATGGCGGCTTATAACGTAGAAATTCAGGGTTCGATCCTTGTAATAAATATGATGTAGGAAGCTCATAGTGTAGTTTTGCACTTAAACAAATATATAAATGTTTACTAAGAAGAAAAGAAGCAAAAGCTTGTGGTGTGATATACATAATAGCTAGAAAGCATAAATAATTTGATCTTGAAATATGTAATGCTTGGTGTTTTAAGCTATGCTACCTTACGAACTGTCGTATACTTGTAGTTATATGTTTCTTTTAAATTCTTAACTACCCCGTTATTCAAGTTTTAATTACCATAACAGTGATATTCAAGCGCATCACACGTTTTATACCTATTTTTGTAATGTAGAGATTAACATTTTTCGATTATTTAATTGCAGTAACCCGTGGTCTGGAAGGTTGTTAAGATTACCTTATTTATTTGCTTTATTTCTCTATTATTTGAAGAAGGTGATGCCTCTTGTGCCTGAGAGGATATTATGGTAACATATATCACCAATTTTAAGAGATTGACATTGTAAAAATACCAGTTTCTGGATATACAAGTACTTACCATGGAGAGGTAATTGAGTAAGAGAGACATAGAGTCAAGGGGAAATACTTTTCTAGACATGGGACTTTTGTTCATGATACAGCCTGCAATCATTCACTCGCTCATAGAGATTTGATTGCTTCTGGTGCAACCAGGCCACTTAGGCAAACAATACTTTTGAGAATCGATTTAGGCAGGAAGAAAGTTTCGATGACCAAGGTTTGGTACTTGGCCAGTTTGAAGCTCCATAGATAAATCTCTACTAGACTCCCAGATTGTCACCAATCAGAGCACAGCAGTAAAATCTCTGGTAAATACCACTGTAAATAGTGGACAGACGTTGCACATTGCTGGTGGATAATTTTTTACCAGTTATAGTCGTTGACATAAGAGAAAAACCGTGATCATTTGGGTAGTGTAATATAACAAACTGTCTTATTGCATGATATCACTTTGTGCTTTGCTGAATATCCCGATGGTGAAAAATGTGTGAGAATTAAAACTACGACCGCTCTGGTCATAGAAAAAGTCAACCACAAAATACCGAACTTCATTAAAGTTAACACTCCAATAAGACTCTGGTGTCGCTTATTGAGGTCATGCCTAACTAGAAATAACGAATCATGACCACGTGTAAATTTTAGTACATGTGCAAGAAAGTTTCTTGTACCATTTCTATCAACCTCACCAGTGCTGCAGTCACTGTTCACTAAATCTCTATAACAAGCAATAATTCAAACTTTGCAGGACACCAAGGTGTAAACTGCTTGTATGCTTACATTTAACGATAGTTCTTCTTGTGATGAGCAAGTCACGGTTTTCTGTTGTGGTTTTGTTGTTGAAAGTTTTGTTTCGCGCACAGGAAAAACCAGCTGAGACTTCTTGGATTTCTTCTGAAGACGTTAGTCCTAATTGTTGCTGATACACTCAGAGAGGATCTTTTGTTAAGAAGTTGGCCCTAATTGTTGCTGATACACACTCAGAGAGGATCTTTTGTTAAGAAGTTAGCCCTAATTGTTGCTGATACACACTCAGAGAGGATCTTTTGTTAAGAAGTTAGCCCTAATTGTTGCTGAAACACACTCAGAGAGGATCTTTTGTAAAGAAGTTGGCCCTAATTGTTGCTGAAACACACTCAGAGAGGATCTTTTGTTAAGAAGTTAGCCCTAATTGTTGCTGATACACACTCAGAGAGGATCTTTTGTTAAGAAGTTAGCCCTAATTGTTGCTGAAACATACTCAGAGAGGATCTTTTGTTAAGAAGTTGGCCCTATTTGTTGCTGATACACACTCAGAGAGGATCTTTTGTAAAGAAGTTGGCCCTAATTGTTGCTGATACACACTCAGAGAGGATCTTTTGTTAAGAAGTTGGCCCTAATTGTTGCTGATACACACTCAGAGAGGATCTTTTGTTAAGAAGTTGGCCCTAATTGTTGCTGAAACACACTCAGAGAGGATCTTTTGTAAAGAAGTTGGCCCTAATTGTTGCTAATACACACTCAGAGAGGATCTTTTGTTAAGAAGTTAGCCCTAATTGTTGCTGATACACACTCAGAGAGGATCTTTTGTTAAGAAGTTAGCCCTAATTGTTGCTGAAACACACTCAGAGAGGATCTTTTGTTAAGAAGTTGGCCCTATTTGTTGCTGAAACACACTCAGAGAGGATCTTTTGTAAAGAAGTTGGCCCTAATTGTTGCTAATACACACTCAGAGAGGATCTTTTGTTAAGAAGTTAGCCCTAATTGTTGCTGATACACACTCAGAGAGGATCTTTTGTTAAGAAGTTAGCCCTAATTGTTGCTGATACACACTCAGAGAGGATCTTTTGTTAAGAAGTTGGCCCTAATTGTTGCTGATACACACTCAGAGAGGATCTTTTGTTAAGAAGTTAGCCCTAATTGTTGCTGAAACACACTCAGAGAGGATCTTTTGTAAAGAAGTTGGCCCTAATTGTTGCTAATACACACTCAGAGAGGATATTTTGTTAAGAAGTTAGCCCTAATTGTTGCTGATACACACTCAGAGAGGATCTTTTGTTAAGAATTTTGCCCTAATTGTTGCTGAAACACACTCAGAGAGGATCTTCTGTTAAGAAGTTGGCCCTAATTGTTGCTGATACACACTCAGAGAGGATCTTTTGTTAAGAAGTTGGCCCTAATTGTTGCTGATACATACTCAGAGAGGATCTTTTGTTAAGAAGTTGGCCCTAATTGTTGCTGATACACACTCAGAGAGGATCTTTTGTTAAAAAGTTAGCCCTAATTGTTGCTAATACACACTCAGAGAGGATCTTTTGTTAAGAAGTTAGCCCTAATTGTTGCTGATACACACTCAGAGACTGCATCATTGTTACTGATTGTATCACGAAGTGGGTTAAAACTTGTCCAGTGATAAATACACTAATATAAACCATTACGAATGTGTTAACCAATAACTGGATAGCATAATGCGGAGCACAAGAAGAAATCAAAAGACATCAGAAAGACAACTGTTTGTTGAATTTTGTAAAGTATTTGGCGTGTGTGAAGAGTGAAGACTTGTACCTCACACTGTCTCCCTCAGTCTGATGATTTGATAGAATGGGTAATTCAGCTGACGAAATGGATTAAGACTTTTCTTATGTAATGATGATATATAAAATTACAAACAGATATTAAAAGGCAGTTTGCTGAATCAAATCATTCACATACGTGGGGAGTTACTCTGTGTGGATGTGAGGTATGTTCATTCCCCACCTGTATGTAAAATATCGACAATCAATGATGAGAGATGTGCACAACAGACGGAATGCTGGGATCTTGTTTCTTGATCTATTGTCCAGTGGGACTGAGTAAAGTGTATGGACTACACTTTGTAGCTGATTTTGAAAGTTTAAAACAGAAGCTGAGCTTTAGGATCACGGACTAAAAGGAAGTACACTTCCTTGTTTTATAAGCTATCGAATTACATTACAAAGTGATCCATGTGCTACATTTTTAGGAGAATCACGTGATTGAAAAATAAATTATTCAAAGGGCATTGGGACGTTTTGCTTTTCGAGACATAGACTACATTGTTTGGTACAAAATATTGTGTAATCTTTTGACAACACCACTTTAAAAACATGAATGTTTGATACGAAATCTGCACATAATATCACCCAATGGAAGATTTTTCATTTCTTTGGCCGACGAGGGTATCTTATATTTTCTCTGTGTCTGTATTACAGTACTTTAGTAACAGCAAATTTAGTTAAAACGTACATTCTTCTGAACTTTAAATTCTTCAATCGTGAAATAAAGGTCTGTTAAATTTGGCGACTCCTAGATAACACTACCGTCGCTAACGTGTATAGTTTAAACTTTGATGTCACGGGAGATGTTCATAGAGTTTGTATGAAAGTCAACATAGTTGTGGGGCAAACAACCCACGTGCGTTTGTAGAGAATAAATTAAAACAAATGAAGCACCCATAAAAAGAAAATTGTAATAAATAACATCTTAAGTTACAACATATTCTTGAGTACGAGACTATAAATGTGTTTATCTACGACGATTAGAAATATCAAATACTAAGAAGGATTTTCTACAGTTAAACGTTATCCAAACTTCCGGAAAGTTGAAGGTGGGGCGGTCTCAGGCATAACTTGGATGTTAGAAGTAAAGACCAGAAAACGGGTGATAGAGACAAATCAAATGGATTGTACAATGATTCCGGCAAACAACAATGGTTTTTCGACTTGGAGGGCTGGAATCAATAGAAGACCCAAAAAAACGTACATCACCCTGGTCTTCTAAAAACAGTTTAGCAAAAACTACGATAAATGTCCACAAAAAGGCAAGTGTAGAACTCTTTTTCTAGACCGCCCAAACGGTTATGAGCCAGCATAAGTTAAAGTAGATTCCAGTACTAAATAACCTTTGTTAGGAAATAGCAGCCTAGTCAACAGTGATTTGAGGCTTTTAAAACAAGATAAGCTGAGATAAAGTTAGTTTGAAGAAAGATATGACACATGTGATACTTTAGGTATATCGATATCTACACATGTGATACTTTAGGTATATCGGTATCTACACATGTGATACTTTAGGTATATCGGTATCTACACATGTGATACTTTAGGTATATCGATATCTACACATGTGATACTTTAGGTATATCGGTATCTACACATGTGATACTTTAGGTATATCGGTATCTACACATGTGATACTTTAGGTATATCGATATCTACACATGTGATACTTTAGGTATATCGGTATCTACACATGTGATACTTTAGGTATATCGATATCTACACATGTGATACTTTAGGTACATCGGTATCTACACATGTGATACTTTAGGTATATCGATATCTACACATGTGATACTTTAGGTATATCGGTATCTACACATGTGATACTTTAGGTATATCGGTATCTACACATGTGATACTTTAGGTATATCGATATCTACACATGTGATACTTTAGGTACATCGGTATCTACACATGTGATACTTTAGGTATATCGATATCTACACATGTGATACTTTAGGTATATCGGTATCTACACATGTGATACTTTAGGTATATCGGTATCTACACATGTGATACTTTAGGTATATCGGTATCTACACATGTGATACTTTAGGTATATCGATATCTACACATGTGATACTTTAGGTACATCGGTATCTACACATGTGATACTTTAGGTATATCGATATCTACACATGTGATACTTTAGGTATATCGGTATCTACACATGTGATACTTTAGGTATATCGGTATCTACACATGTGATACTTTAGGTATATCGATATCTACACATGTGATACTTTAGGTATATCGATATCTACCATCAAAAACAGCAGAAGCGCTGGTAGCTGTGACGGTGGAATAAGGAAGAACACAATAACATCTGATCACTTTCTGAGGTGAGTGTGTATTTAATGTGAAGCTAATGTATTATAACTTATACTATATTTCTGGGGTGACAGTGTATTTAGTATGAAGCTAATGTATTATATTTTATACAAAATTTTGAGGTGAGTGAGTGTTTAGCATGAAACTCAGGTATTACAAATTATACTATAATTCTCGACTGAGTGTTATGTAGTATCAAACTCATGCGTTATAATTCATACTATATTATCCGGGTGAGTGTGTATTTAGTATGAAGCTTTTGTATTATAATTTATGCCATATTTATAGGGTAAGTATGTATGTAGTAGGAAACTAATGTCCTATAATTCATACTATATTATCAGGGTGAGTGTGTATTTAGTATAAGGCTCATGTCTTAGAATTTATTCTACATTTCTGGGGTTAGTGGGTATTTATTATACAGCTTATGTGTTATATTTTGTACTGTATATCTGGGGTGAGAGTATATTTAGTCATTCAGCATAACTTTTTTTTTTTTTAAATTTCGCACAAAGCTACTCGAGGGCTATCTGTGCTAGCCGTCCCTAATTTAGTAGTGCAAGACTAGAAGGAAGGCAGCTAGTCATCACCACCCACTGCTAACTCTAGGGCTACTCTTTTACCAACAAATAGTGGGATTGACCGTCACATTATAATGCCCCCACGGCTGAAAGAGCAAGCATGTCTTGCGCGACCCTCAGATTACGAGTCACACGCTTTAAAGCGCTTGGCCATGCCGGACCCTCATTTAGTATAACTTATACTATATTTCTGAGGTGAGTATGTATTTTGTATGAAGCGCATGTATTATAATTTACCCTCTATTTCTAGGGTGAGTGTCTATTAAGGATGGAGATCACATATTATAATTTATATCATAATTCTCACGTGAGTGTATATTTAGAATTAATATCATGTATTTTAACTTATACTATATTTCTGGGGTAAGTGTTTATGTATTATAAAGCTTATGTATTATAATTTATGCTATTTTTCTCAGGTGAATGTGTGTTTAGTATGAAACTTAGGTATTATAATCTATACTTTATTTCTGGTGTGAGTGTGTATGTACGATGAATATTATGTGTTATAGTTTATACTTTATTTCTGAGGTGAGTGTAAATTAATTTTAATCTCAGTATTATATAATTTGTACTTTATTTCTGATGTGAGTTCATATTAGTATAAAGCTTGTGTATTATAATTAATAGTATATTTTTGAGATGAGTGTGCATTTAGAATGAAACTCATGTATTGTATTTTATACTATATTTCTGGGGTAAGTGTATATTTAGATTAAGCTTTTAAATTATAATTTATACTGTATTTGTGATTTGTGTTAGTCTGTAGTATTAAGCTCATGTATTATGATTTTTAATATATTTATAAGGTGAGTGTGTATTTTGTTTGAAACTCATGTATTATAATTTATACTATATTTCTGGGGTCAGTGGATATTTAATACGTAGCTCATGTATAATATATTTTATTCTACAGTTTTGACAGAAAGTGTTCGTACCCCTGCGTCGCGAGTAGTTTGCTCCTCATAACTTAAAAAGTATCTTGGTTAGGATAATGAAAGTAAGATATGTTATAAATATTATATTAATACACATCTACATAAATTTTTATTTTATTTAGATTGAACGAAAAATAAACTGTTTATAAACAAATAACCAAACATAGGGGGGGCGAAAGTGTTCATGCGTCTACTTTAATGGTCAGTTGTGTAGCCTTTCAGGTGAATTACTTGGCGCAATTTCTCGTCACAGCCCTCCATGATCGTTTGGCAGTACTCAACTGGTATTTTCTTCCATTCTTCTTTACAAAAGGCCTTCAACTCTTGCACGTTTTTCGGATGACGCTGATGAACCCTGGTCTTCAACTCATGCCAAAAGTTTTCAATTAGGTTGCGATCGGGTGACTGCGATGGCCATTCCAGAACGCTTATGTGGTTCCTCTGCAACCAGGATTGCACATATTTTCATGTGTGCTTAGGGTTATGGTAGTGCTGGAAGATCCAACAACACCCAAGCCACAAGTTCCGAGCATCACTCTTGATATAAGTGCCTAATATATCAACGTACTCTTCTTTTTTCATGATTCCGCTGACTTGGTGAAGGCTGCCCACACCAGAAGAGCTGAAGGAACCCAATAGCATGATCGAGCTACCTCCGTGTTTAACTGTATGGACGGTGTTCTTTGGAAGATTTCGTTCCCCCTTCTTACAGAAAATACAGCGAATATCATTGTGGCCGAAAATATCGATTTTAGTCTCGTCTGGCCAAAGAATACTCTTCCAATAGGTAAAGGGTTTATCTACATGCTTTCTTGCATACCTCAATCGTGCTTCTAAATGAACAAGCTTTAAATATGGAGTTCTGCGAGGACGGCATGCTTTGAACCCAGAAGAGCGTAACATGTTCGTAACTGTAGAGGTGCTTAATTCAACCCCAGTTTTCCTTACCAGTTTCTGTATGTCATTACGTGTTAAACGAGGGTTGCTACTAACTTCTCTGAGAACCTTCCTCTTGGTTCTCTCTGGATGTTTGGTTGGGCGTCCGGAACGAGGAAAGTTAGCAGTTGACAATTATGCTTTGAACAGTAGATTTCAACACATTAAAATGTGCAGCAATACTGGAAACAGACACACGAGACTTGTATTTTACAATAATTCGGTTTTTTAAATCACTGGGTAGTTGTTTCCTGTTCGTCATGATGACCAAGCAGATAATGACGGAGACGGCGCTAAATTACCAGAAGTACATTTTTTGCTGACTAAATTCCAATAAATATGAACCAAGTGTCTTGTTCTGGAATGGTATAATGTAGTTTATTCACCAAACAAAACAAAATGTTTATGGGAATATCAGTTTTTTTCACACGTTCTGAGCTGTACGAACACTTTCTGCTCCTCCAGGGTTTGGTTATTTGTTTATAAACAGTTTATTTGTGGTTTAATTTACACAAAAATGTATATAGATGTGTGTTAGTATACTGTTTATAATATATTATATTTCTATTAGTCTAATCGTGACACTTTTTAAGTTATAATCAAGAAAACTACTCGGAACGCAGGGTTACGAACTGTAACTGTATCGTCACTGTTTATCTCTGAGGTGTATTTATTATGAAGCTCATGTATTATATATTATACTATATTTCTGAGGTGAGTGTGTATTTAGTGTGAAGCTCATGTATTATATATTATACTATATCTCTGAGGTGAGTGTGTATTTATTATGAAGCTCATGTATTATATATTATACTATATTTCTGAGGTGAGTGTGTATTTAGTGTGAAGCTCATATATTATAGTTTATATTATATCTCATATTTTAAATTTAGATACACTTCTAACTTCAGCACATATAAGTGCACACGAAAGTGGTTTGGGACAGACTACAATTCCAATCTTCTTGTGATGTCCACAGTCATAACCCAATGCGAGTGTTATCTGAAGAAACAAACGTAACGGTTTTGTGTTTTTATTTATTTGATGTTTTATATCTACGAGGAAGTAGCTTTAAATCATTGTGTATATTTGATTTTACAAGTTTTTTGTTGCAAAAGGTTTTTCTTTCTGTTTTTATTAGTTTTGTCAGACTCTTTACTTGTGGGGTGTGCAGGGTGTCAGTAATTCTTTTTCTTCTTCTTCTGGTGTGACGGTGGTAAGTGTGTGGCTTTACAACGCTAAAATAAGTGGTTTGATTTCCTTTAAAGAATGCAAACTGGCTTATTTATTGCTTGACTTCTTTGTGTGTCTTTTATTGCTTGACTTCTTTGTGTATTTTTATTGCTTGACTCCTTGTGTGTTTTTTATTGCTTGACTTTTTGTGTTTTTTATTGCTTGACTTCTTTGTGTTTTTACTGCTTGACTTCTTTGTGTGTTTTTTATTGCTTGACTTCTTTGTGTTTTTATTGCTTGACTTCTTTGTGTTTTTACTGCTTGACTTCTTTGTGTGTTTTTATTGCTTGACTTCTTTGTGTTTTTATTGCTCGACTTCTTTGTGTTTTTATTGCTTGACTTCTTTGTGTGTCTTTTATTGCTTGACTTCTTTGTGCGTTTTTATTGCTTGAATTCTTTGTGTGTTTTTATTGCTTGATATCCTTGTATGTTTTTATTGCTTGATATCTTTGTATGTTTTTATTGCTTGACTCCTTGTGTGTTTTTTATTGCTTGACCTCTTTGTGTGTTTTTTGCCAGTAATGCATGTTATTCTACCCAAAGGGTATTGCAGTAATATACTACATCTAAGTTAAAGGATTGACACAGTAGTATCACTTGCCTGCCCATTATGACATTGGCTAAAGTAACTGTCAACCAGTACTGTAAGGAAAAAACGGTCATGAAGTAATATCATCTAGTGAAGAAAGAAAGTGAGTTTACTTTCAGGTGTATTTTCTTTAGCTCGTTTTACTAATAGGTTAAAGACTAAAGACCTACTTTACCATCTTTAGTTCAAGACAGAAAGCTGTGGGAACCGAGTTAGGAGAAACCGTATTTTCATGTGTGGAATTTATTCGGTCTACTTATTACACATACACTGGGAAGACGTAGTCAAGTTATATGATGAGATGCACTCTGAACAAGCATCATACTTGTCGAAATCAACTGTTTTTACATTAAAATACCTCAAAAAGTGTTTGAAAAATACTGTCTTACCCATTTTTTCATTTGATTTTTGGATATTGGATATTGTAGAAGTTTTAAAGATTTTACTGATCCAAACACATATTTTATTGAGCAGAAAATTTGAGCCCTCGGCTTATGTAGACGAAGAACTATTGGTTAGAGGGAAATTAGAACGAATAAAGAAGAACATGAATTCTGAACTCAAATAAGTTATAGTTACAGGTAATTCTTCAACACAGCATGATAATATAATAGTATTTGGGGTAAATAGGGAGAAAAGAGTTAGATTATGTAACCTTGTGGTACAGGTGGAATACTAGTTACAGAGCAAGAGGTGAAATGAAGGAGTCTGACAACTATGTAGTTTTAATACTAGTTACAGAGCAAGAGATAAAATGAAGGAGTCTGAAAACTATGTAGTTTTAATACTAGTTACAGAGCAAGAGATAAAATGAAGGAGTCTGAAAATTATGTAGTTTTAATACTAGTTACAGAGCAAGAGATAAAATGAAGGAGTCTGACAACTATGTAGTTTTAATACTAGTTACAGAGCAAGAGATATAATGAAGGAGTCCGAAAACTATGTAGTTTTAATACTACTTACAGAGCAAGAGATAAAATGAAGGAGTCTGAAAACTATGTAGTTTTAGTACTAGTTACAGAGCAAGAGATATGATGAAGGAGTCTGACAACTATGTAGTTTTAATACTAGTTACAGAGCAAGAGATATGATGAAGGAGTCTGACAACTATGTAGTTTTAATACTAGTTAGAGAGCAAGAGATATGATGAAGGAGTCTGAAAACTATGTAGTTTTAATACCAGTTACAGAGCAAGAGATAAAATGAAGGTGTCTGAAAACTATGTAGTTTTAATACTAGTTACAGAGCAAGAGATAAAGTAAAGGAGTCTGACAACGATGTAGTTTTAATACTAGTTACAAAGCAAAAGATATGATGAAGGAGTCTGACAACGATCTACTTTTAATACTAGTTACAGAGCAAGAGATATAATAAAGGAGTCTGACAACGATCTAGTTTTAATACTAGTGACAGAGCAAGAGATATGATGAAGGAGTCTGACAACGATGTAGTTTTTGTTGTGGATGTAGGACGAAGAGCAAGTCAGATGAAACAGTTAAAAAGTACAAGGAGTTAATAAAAGATAAAGGCATAACTTTAATTATATCAGTGATACTTTCAAGAATAAATTGTGGAGATGAGTAGGCCAGTACGGCTAAATTAATATGTAACGATGAGTATTGTGGGATCAGTTCAGTAGGAATTTTTCAGAATGGATGGAAAGGATTTGCCATGGTTTCAAAGACTGTAACGGAGCTGTAAGTGAAAATTTAAACTAGGACTACATAAACTAAATGAAACAAATTTAAGATGTAGAGAAAAAAATAGCATAAGAAATTAGTATACAAGTAATTATAAGAATAGATTTAAATGAAACATTTAAAGTATGAGAAATAAAAGAGATGATTAAAGGGTACTGGTAGTAAAAGAATATTTTGATATAACATAAACAGGTTAAATTTATAACATTATGATGACAGAAACGTCTTTGAAATACCTGAATATTTAATAGAGAGTGGCTCTATATGTAAAGTGTAAGTTATGTTGAAGTTTAGAATATTCTGGATAACAGCAAGGAGACTGAATCCATTTAGGTTTCTGTTGGTGGATATCAAGGATAAAACCTCTAGTAAGAATTTCTTACCGACCACTGGATGAAACTGATGAAATTAGGGATAAGCTTCACAGTAACATTAAGAGTTCAGGTGTTAGTAAAATCATAATTATGGGTAATTTTCAGATATATTGTAAGACTAGAGAGAAGGCAGCTAGTCATCACCACCCACCGCCTACTCTTCGGTTACTCTTTACTAACGAATAGTGGGATTGACCGTCACATTATAACGCCTTGACCATGCCAGGCCTAGTGTTTCCAATGTCATCCAAGAAACATGTTAGTGGTAGGGAAGTAGGAGTTTAGATTGTATTTTCTGAAATGTTGAATACAAGGTTATGACTTTATTGTGTAGATCACTGGTAAGGCCACATTTGGAGTTCTGTATTTATTTAGTCTTGGGCCCCTTAACTTAGAAAATATATTGAATTGTTGGAAAGGGTTCAGAAGAGGGCTACTAAAATCGTACCTGGAATGGAGGAGTGGTCGTCTTAGAAGAGATTAAAATTCTTAATATTGTTTTCTGTTAAAAAAAGAAGAGTTAGAGAGGATATGATTGAAGTGTTTAAAAATTATAAAATGAATGTTAATACGTCAATATTTTTGATACTTAATAACGAGAATTATAGAATTAGGGAACACAAATATAAATTAAGGAAAAATTGAAGTCATATTCAGCTAAGACAATTTAGTTTTAAAGACGAGAAAAAGAAAAAACAAAGTGTCGACCCTCCTAGGTCATCTTCTTAACATAAAATTTGATGTACTGAATGAAGGCAGTAAATTTGAGTGGATTTAAAATAAAGCTTGATAGATATATGAATGATAATAGCTGGCTTTAAGTTTTTAACTAATTAACTTATTTAATGGTTTTAGTTTGGTTTAAATGATGGGACAGTCGAGATGGACTGACAGGTCTTTTGTTGTCCTTAAATATTATGACATGTTATACATGCATCTTTATTAACAAACAATTTGTGACAAATGCATTACAGCAAATTCTAAAATGTTCTATGAGCAAAGAACAACAACAACCTGGATTTCAGGATGTCGTTACAATTGTAATTAATAAAAGTGATCAAATTGTTTGTTTTTTGTTTGAATGTTTCATGTGCTCTACTGACCACTGTGAAGTAGAACGTGCAGTGGAATGAATGTTGGCCGGAGTGATTCTATGACCACTACCCTGCAGTTCCACGATGGTTTTACACTTTGATACCTTCGAACAGTTTTCAACATGGTTGATATTATGGATATCGTTTGACCAACATAGTGTCTTCATCCTCTACCTTTTTTTCTAAAACAACGAAGTAAAACGTAAGATTTCTTTACACTACACATAGAATGAAATTTTATCTTTATTTTACGTCTACTTCGTTGAGTTATTGGATATTATCGACCTCATTAGTCTTGGGCATGGAGTAGACTCGTGCTGAAATGTTTGGGGCATGGAGCAGACTCGTGTCGAATTGTTTGGGGCATGGAGCAGACTCGTGTTGAATTGTTTGGGGCATGGAGCAGATTCATGCTGAAACACTTGGAGCATGGAGCAGACTCGTCCTGGAATGCTTGGGGCATGGAACAGACTTGTGTTGGAATTTGCATTGGTGAATTCTACCAAAATAATCCTGAACTATTGTCACTAACTGGAGATTGAGTATCTCCATGTAACTGTTTATATCGATAGTGCCTTTAATAACATGCAATCTTCTCACATCCTCATCAAAGATGTGTCCTCAAGATGTGGCCTGACCTTGTGGATGTTGCATCAAAATATTCTCCACACCATATATTTCCTATTAGACCCGTAGAAGTTGAAGTTTGATTCTTCTGACTCTCTAGGTTTAGCTTTACTAGCAATTTGATTTGCTCAAAGAAATAATTCGTGATTAACTTGGAATTAACTTGTAACTCTTAGCCATGGTGGTATCACAAACACATTTCTATATCTTAGTAAGAACTTCTATTTGCTGCAAAAACCTATGATCTAATCGTTGCTACATCTAACCTAATCGTTACTACATTTAACCTAATCGTTACCACATCTAACCTAATTTTGTACTCAACAAAGTTTTTTTAAAAGTCAGTGTTTTTCATCTAGTGAATCTTTCGAAACTTTGTATGTATGCTATCAAGGTATTATATCTATACCTTGTGTTCATCCTTACAGAGTATATAATTTATTATAGATCTCATAATAATGTTTAAAACTGTATTCTCTTCAAAGTACCAAATATGCATACACTTGAAATATAAATTGCTAATTTATATTTAACATTATTGACAGTCTTGTAAATTGTTCTTAGGCATTTGTAAATTATTTAGAAATTATTTGTAAAATCAGAATAATATATAATTTTTCTTATAAAGACTTTGATTTGTCATAGGACTACGAATTCAAGTCATAAAATCTTATGCTTATTTACTGACATCGACGGCCAAATGAGTTAAGACACTCGAATCGTAATCTAAAGGTTACGAGTTCGAATCCCAGTCGCACCAAACATGTTTGCCCTTTCCTCCATGAGAGCGTTATAATGTGACAGTTAATACCACTGTTCGTTGGTAAAAGAGAAGCCCAAAAGTTGGCGGTGGGTGTTGACGACTAGCTGTCTTCCCTCTAGTCTTACACTACTAAATTAGGGACAGCTAGCGCCGACAGTCCTCGAGTAGCTTTGCGTGAAATTAAAAAAAACAAAACAAACAAAACAAATTTATCAGGGGTAACGTTGTAAGTTGTAAAAGAAAAAGAAATATTTTGTTCAATATCAGCTCATAAATAGTATTAATCTGGATTTCCGTTTTTCCACGAAAAGAATAATCAGATTGCAAGAAGAGGACAAAGCAGAGGCCTCGTTGAACAATAAACACACAATCTTACTATGAAGATCAACAGAAGTTTCTGTTTAGTTTGTTTTGCCCAGTTAATGCCTGTTAGGATATTATTTCATAGGCCTAGTTGAACAATAAACACATAATCTTACTATGAAGATCAACAGAAGTTTCTGTTTAGTTTGTTTTGCCCAGTTAATGCCTGTTAGGATATTATATCATAGGCCTCGGGTTATCTTCAGTGGGGATTTTTACTTAGTAGCTTCCAACCCGTGGGCTAAAGACAGAATCGCGCAGGGACTCATAAAACCAAGATCAGAGTAATATTGAATTACAACAAGTGTAAGGTTACTTAGTAAATACCTCATGTGTTATTCATTAAAAAGATTGGTTTTTGTTTTCTTCATTTCTTAGATCTAAATTCAATATTAATGCTAATTAATAGCAAGATAGATTAATCAGTACACAGTTTTACTGTGGTGTTGATTAACGCCGAGAGGAAGTGATGGTTTTTATTTTTTTCAAACTAACTCTCATTACTTGTTGTCATAACATAAATTTCCTACAGTTTCTTAAACCTAATAAAACTTGAAGCTCTTTAACATATTATATATTCATCCGCTGATTTTGTGAAAAGTAATTCACGCAGTTTTTTGGACATAAGTAGTTAGAAATGAACCACGTCTTCTGTTGATGTCAAAATGATCTTCGACTTCTTTTTAAAGTTTAAATATAAATGACATTGAAATTCTGTAAACAAATCTCCAAGTGCAAAAGTTAACATAAATGATGAGAAAGTTGCATATATTTTGAAATATATAAAATTGTTTCGCTTAATGTATTTTGTTATCAGTAATGAGAACAATAATTTTCTTTGATATAATTACTTCATCCCCAATGGATCATTGCTAAGTCTGAAAGTCTAAAAATCTGGTTTAGATATGTGTAGATACAAGATAACTTATTATGTATAAAAAACCGTGTTTGATTCATACTTCAGTTATAATATATCTACTAAAATGATCTAACTATTTTTATAAAAGATATAAACAGGACTGAATCCTCGACTACTCGCATACGACGTGTTTGTCATGTCATATGACCAGATACGACTTTGTGCTATATGAGAAAACCATCTTTTAAATATATAAATTATTTTAATAATGCTGTTGTTGTAATACGTAGGTGGACATGAATGGAACAAAACCCCACAAAACAAAATATAAACTTGTGTTTAAATTTGACACAAGCATCTTGATGTAGATCCAAAAACAAAAGTTATTTCGGAAAGGTTCTGATAAGGTTAAAGCAATATGTGACCTCACCGGAAACCATGAGAGAGCAAAGTGAACCGACGTAGGCGTGAAGTTTGATAAAAGTGGTGTAGGTGTTCAGGTCTGATGAGAGAAACGTCGTGCCATACCAGCTAAGGCAGGGATATTTTGGTATGACACAACGTTTCTCTTACCAGACCTGAACACCTACACCACTTCTATCAAACTTGTACCACACCAGTGAAGACAGGAATATTTTGGTACGACACAACGTTTCTCTCTCCAGACCTGAACACCTACACCACTTCTATCAAACTTGTGCCATACCAGTGAAGACCGGAATATTTTGGTATGACACAACGTTTCACATTTGTATAATATCTAAAACGTAATTTTTCTCTGCGCATTATGTTAGATGTAGTACACCGTAGGTGAAAGTAAAATAACTATTAAAGCGGGTGAGCTCATGGTTCGTGTACAAAGTGTATTTCAGCTCTAGGCCTAACGGTCAAATTCCATGCATCTATTGGAATTTCAACTGAGGTGTAATGGTATTGTATTAAAGGTCACGGAAAGACAAATAAAAACTTAATGTGTTTCCTCACGTGTTTATTTATGCTACTCAAGTAGTTGTGTTTACAACTAATATTATAAACGTCGTAATTTTGCACTCATATATAACAATGCACGTTAAAAATCGTTCAATTCTGCGCCTGTAGAGTCGTAAAAATGCCGCTAGCCAATATGAATATTGGGTCTCTGTGTGAGCTTATTAGACATTGGCTCACACACTGCGACTGACTGACATAAGTTTCCCTTTTTGTTATATAGATTTATCTAATAAAGCATAGTAATGAATATGACGCATAATTTATGTGAAGTAATATTCTAGTTTCACCTGTTTTCCGTGTAAATGATAAAAATATAAACGTAATAAATGCAAATCCACTTTTGTTCAAAAAGGAAAATAATTGTGAACGATCATATATATTGTTTTATTAATTTCAAAATATTTAATTTATTCGTAAATAAAACCATTTTACTTTTGGTTTCAATTAACAAGTGTACGTATTCAAGAGAAAATAATTTTAGAGATTTCAGCCCCTCCTCGTATGACAACCTTAACTCCCAGGCACCATTATAGTAACCCTTCTCCGAGCCCTTTTCAACAATTTGATGTCTTTTCTGAGGTAAGGGGCTCAAGATTGGATACAATACTCCAAATGTGACCTAACCAGCGACATATGCAATAAAATCGTTATCTCGTCAGAGTTGTATTCGATATTTCGGTATAAACAACTTAAACTCTTGTTTGCCCTAACCACTTGTAACAGCACACTGCATGAATGGCTTTAGAAACTTATCCACTGTTATAGCAAGACTCACTTCTTTCGTGACACTTTTAAGATTATTCCTTGCCAAATTATACTTACAATTAAAATTATTATAACCCACACGAGATATATTTTTAGACGTCTATTTCGAGCAAAACAATGAATAAACTTATAATAACCAAAACGATATGCAAAGTCTATGAAGGATGTAATGTGACTTCAGTTAAATAAAGACAATTTATAAGGAACAACGACTTAAATTTAATTAAATTTTATTTGAATAACGGAAACAAGTATTAACAACGAGAATTATAAAAAAACATCTTTTTATTATTTTTGTTATGAGATAACCCACGTACAAACTGTCTTTGTCATGAGATAGCTCACACACAAAGTGGCTTTGTTATGCAATAACCTACACACAAACTGGTTTTGTTATAAGATAACCCACGTAGAAACTGGCTTTGTTATGAGATAACCCACACACAACTGTCTTTGGTATGAAATATCCTCAATACATACTGTATTTGTTATGAGTTAACCCACGTACAAACTGTCTTTGTTATGAGATAACCCACTCACAAACTGTCTTTGTTATGAAATAACACACGTATAAACTGTCTTTGCTATTAGATAACCCACGTACAAACTGGCTTTGTTATTAGATAACCCACACACAAACTGTCTTTGTTATGAGATAACCTACACACAAACTGTCTTTGTTCTGAAATAACCCACGTACAAACTGGCTTTGTTAGGAGATAACCCACGTATAAACTGGCTTTGTTATGAGATAACCCACGCACAAACTCCTTTTATTATAACAGCAATAGAAATAATTTCTTAAAAATTTGTAATTTTCAACTCATTTTATGTTAACACGTTATTCGAATGTTTCTGTAATATCCTATGTTTATTAGAGTGTAACAGTCAATCTTGTGTACCATTCTGATCGACAAATCCTTATATAAAAGTCATAAATCGACTCTTCCTTTGTATTGTAAAATTCGTGATATCTCTCTTCCACGTAGTCTACTCAGTTGCACTTAAAAAGTTGCAGTGAAGTGTCTGTTTGCAGCCAACATCATGTTCACGTCTTTTCTGTGGACATTCTGTTCGATAGTTTTCCAGCATTACCTTTTCACGTTCCGTCTAAACTCTTTCTATCTCTATTTCTTTCCTTTTCTGTGTGGAAGAATATTCGTTGGCCAAATTAGGCTTTGCTACTGTTTACTTAGACTGCTCAACAAGCTTACAGCTAATGGAATAATCACGTTTTTCAGCGCGTGTTAATTTCGACTTGCTTCGTCTCCAGTTGCGCTCGATTTGTCAAACATCTCACAGACCGTCATTTGTAAGGGATTTTCTAAAAGCATGAGGATAACAAAAGTATCAGGTATCCCATTCTAGAATCCTTATTTGGAATACAACTCAGTTTTTCAAAATAAAACTAACTAGATCTTTGTATAAACCAACTTATCGAATGTTCAGAGTAGAACAAAGAGAGTAAATCATTTTCATAAAGTTTTGAAAGTTTATTTTTTCGAAGTATGTTAAAATCAAGTTTAGTTTTGTTTCATATCCAGAGATAAAATATTTAAAGTGGAAATGACTTTAACCAGTTTCATTCAATCAATACATTATTACGTTACTTATTAATATTGTCAATTAAACTTCTAATATTCTCTAGAAATATTTGAGATGAGCTTTAAATGTTTTTATTCTAACGGTCTTATATAATGGGTTTTAAACGAATAGAAATAGACGTATATTCGCTGGTAGAATTCAGTATTTTATCTATGAAACCTTAGGTTTTTTAAAATCTGACTTTAAATGAATGTAGGTTTCGTATAGATATTCTGCAGTTTTTGAGATTCTAATTTGTGGTTCTCCTTTGTTGTCATGAAGTAATCTTGCGTCATTCATAGAGGTTGCCCAATGTTTCTTCCTTATTTTATTATTGGAAACTTACTTTCGTGATTCGCCAGGTTAAAACGAAAAGAAATATTGCTCACTTTGAAGTTAATGAGATGAATGTGTCTCCACCTAGAAGCGCAGCTGAACCAACTACATAAGACTTACATTCACTCAGAAGCTCAAATATAATATATTGACCAGACGGATTTCTTTCAAAACATCAAGCCTTATCAAAATCTGACAGAACTTTTATCATACATTTCACAAATTAAATCTTAAAATTATTTTCTTAAAGCTCAATGAATAATTTTTCAACGTGATGTACAGATTCAACAATAAAACATAATAACAAAAAGTCAAAATGTTGTACAGATTCAACAATAAAACATAATAACAAAGAGTCAAAGTGTTGTACAGATTAAACAATAAAACATGGAAACGAATCAACGGGTCGCACGGATTCAACAATAAAACAAAATAACAAAGAGTCAAAGTGTTGTACAGATTCAACAATAAAAGATAATAACAACAAGTCAACGTGTTGTACAGATTCAACAATGAAAGATAATAACAAAGAGTCAAAGTATTGTACAGATCTAACAATGAAAGATAATAACAACGAGTCAACGTGTTGTATAGATTCAACAATGAAACACAATAACAACAAGTCAAAATGTGAAACATATTCAACAATGAAACATAATAACAACAAGTCAAAGTGTTATACATATTCAACAATGAAACATAATAACGAGTCAAAGTGTTGTACAGATTCAACAATGAAAGATAATAACAAAGAGTCAAAGTGTTGTACAGATTCAACAATGAAAGATAATAACAACGAGTCTACGTGTTGTACAGATTCAACAATAAAACATAATAACAACGAGTCAACGTGCTGTATCGATTCAACAATGAAACATAATAACAAGTCAAAGTGTTATACAGATTCAACAATGAAACATAATAACGAGTCAAAGGGTTGGACAGATTCAACAATGAAACATAGTAACAACGAGTCAACAAGTTATAGAAATTAAACAATGAAACACAATAATAACGAGTCAACGTGCTGTATAGATTCAACAATAAAACATAATAACAAATCAGAGTGTTATACAGATTCAAGAATAAAACATAATAACGAGTCAAAGTGTTGGACAGATTCAACAATGAAACATAATAACAACGAGTCAACGTGCTGTATAGATTTAGCAATGAAATATAATAACAAATCAGAGTGTTATACAGATTCAAGAATAAAACATAATAACGAGTCAAAGTGTTGGACAGATTCAACAATGAAACATAATAACAACGAGTCAACGTGCTGTATAGATTTAGCAATGAAATATAATAACAAGTCAAAGTGTTATACAGATTCAACAATGAAACATAACAACAAGTCAAAGTGTTGTACAGATTCAACAATGAAAGATAATAACAAAGAGTCAAAGTGTCGTACGGATTCAAAAAGGAAAGATAATAACAACGAGTCAACGTGTTGTATAGATTCAACAATGAAACATAATAACGAGTCAAAGTGCTGTACAGATTCAATAATGAAAGATAATAACAAAGAGTAAAAGTGCTGTACAGATTCAACAATGAACGATAATAACAACGAGTCAACGTGTTGTATAGATTCAACAATAAAACATAATAACAACAAGTCAAATTTTTATACATATTCAACAATGAAACATAAAAACAACAAGTCAAAGTGTTATACATATTGAACAATGAAACATAATAACGAGTCAAAGTGTTTCACAGATTCAACAATGAAACATAATAACAACGAGTCAACGTGCTGTATAGATTCAACAATGAAACATAATAGCAACGAGTCAACGTGCTGTATAGATTCAACAATAAAACATAATAACGTGTTCAGTGTTGTACAGATTCAACAAGGAAACATAATAACAACAATTCAAATTCTAGTACAGATTCAAGAATGAAACATAATAACAAGAAGTCAACGTGCTGTATAGATTTAGCAATGAATATAATAACAAGTCAAAGTGTTACACAGATTCAACAATGTAACATAGAAACGAGTCAACGTGTTGTACAGATTCAACAATGAAATATAATAACGAAAAAGTGTTGGACAGATTCAACAATGAAACATAATAACAAGAAGTCAACGTGCTGTAGGGATTCAACAATGAAGCATAATAACAAGTCAAAGAGTTATACAGATTCAACAATGAAACATAGAAATATGTCAACGTGTTGTACAGATTCAACAATGAAACATAATAACGAGTCAAAGTGTTGGACAGATTCAACAATGAAACATTATAACAACGAGTCAACGTGTTGTACAGATTCAACAATGAACATAGAAACGAATCAATGTGTCGTACAGATTCAGCAATAAAACATACTATCAACGAGTCAACGTGTTGTACAATTTCAACAATGAAACATAATAATAATGAGTCAACGTGCTGTGTAGATTCAACAATGAACATAATAACAAGTCAAAGTGTTATACAGATTCAATAATGAAACACAATAAGAAGTCAAAGTGTTATACAGATTCAAAAATGAAACATAATAACAACGAGTCAACGTGCTGTATCAATTCAACAATGAAACATAATAACAAGTCAAAGTATTGTACAAATTCAAAAATGAAACATAATAACAACGAGTCAACGTGCTGTATAGATTCAACAATAAAACATAATAACGTGTTCAGTGTTGTACAGATTCAACAAGGAAACATAATAACAACAATTCAAATTCTAGTACAGATTCAAGAATGAAACATAATAACAAGAAGTCAACGTGCTGTATAGATACAACAATGAAACATAATTACATGTCAAAGGATTATACAGTTTCTACAATGAAAAATAGAAACAAGTCAACGGGTTGTACGGATTCAACAATGAAATATAGTAACGAAAAAGTGTTGGACAGATTCAACAATGAAACATAATAACAAGAAGTCAACGTGCTGTATAAATTCAACAATGAAACATAATAACAAGGAGTCAACGTGCTGTAGAGATTCAACAACGAAGCATAATAACAAGTGAAAGTGTTATACAGATTCAACAATGAAACAGAAATATGTCAACCTGTTGTACAGATTCAACAGTGAAACATAATAACGAGTCAAAGTGTTGTACAGATTCATTAATGAAACATAATAACAAGGAGACAAGGTGCTGTATAGATTCAACAATGAAACATAATAACAACAAATCAACGTGCTGTATAGATACAACAATGAAAGATAATTACAAGTCAAAGGGTTATACAGATTCAACAATGAAACATAATAACAAGAAGTCAACGTGCTGTATAAATTCAACAATGAAACATAATAACAAGGAGTCAACGTGCTGTAGAGATTCAACAATGAACAATAATAACAAGTTAAAATGTTATACAGATTCAACAATGAAACAGAAATATGTCAACGTGTTGTACAGATTCAACAGTGAAACATAAAAACGAGTCAAAGTGTTGTACAGATTCAACAATGAAACATAATATGAACGAGTCGACGTGCTGTATAGATTCAACAATAAAACATAGAAACGAGTCAACGTGCTGTATAGATTCAACAATGAAACATAATAACAAGTCAAAGTGTTTGACAGATTCAACAATAAAACATAATAACGAGTCAAAGTGTTGTACAGATTCAACAATGAAACATAATAACGGGTCAAAGTGTTTAACAGATTTAGCAAAGAAACATAATAACAAGGAGTCAATGTGCTGTATAGATTCAACAATAAAACATAATAACAAGAAGTCAAAGTGTTGTACAGATTTAACAATGAAACATAATTACGAGTCAAAGTGTTGGACAGATTCAACAATGAAGCATAATAACAACGAGTCAACGTGTTTTACAGATTCAATGATGAAACATAATAACAATGAGTCAACGTGCTGTATGGATTCAACAATGAAACATAATAAAAAGTCAAAGTGTTATACATATTCAACAAAAAACATAACAAGGAGTCAACGTGTTGTAAATATTCAACAATGAAACATAATAACGAGAGAAAATGTTGCACAATTTCAACAATGAAACATAATAACAACAAGTCAACATGTTGTATAGATTCAAGAATTAAACATAACAACAACAAGTCAAAATGTTATACATATTCAACAATGAAACATAATAACGAGTCAATGTGTTGCACAGATTCAACAATGAAACATAATAACAGTGAGTCGACATGTTGTATAGATTCAACAATAAAACATAATAAAAAGTCAAAGTGCTATATATATTCAACAATGAAACATAATAACGAGTCAAAGTGCTGTACAGATTCAACAATGAAACATATAACAACGAGTTAACGTGTTGTATAGACTCAACAATGAAACACAGAAACGAGTCAATGTGTTGTACATATTCAACAATGAAAAATAATAACAAGGAGTCAACGTACTGTATATATTCAGCAATGAAACATAATAACGAGTCAAAGTGTTGTACAGATTCAACAATAAAACATAATAACAACGTGTCAACGTGCTGTATAGATTCAACAATGAATCATGGAAACGAATCTACGTGTCGTACATATTCGACAATAAAACATAATAACGAGTCAAAGTGTTGTACAGATTCAACAATGAAACATATAACAACGAGTTAACGTGTTGTATAGATTCAACAATGAAACACAGAAACGAGTCAATGTGTTGTACATATTCAACAATGAAATATAATAACAAGGAGTCAACGTACTGTATATATTCAGCAATGAAACATAATAACGCGTCAAAGTGTTGTACAGATTCAACAATAAAACATAATAACAACGTGTCAACGTGCTGTATATATTCAACAATGAAACATAATAACGAGTCAAAGTGTTGTACAGATTCAACAATAAAACATAATATCAACGAGTGAACGTGCTGTATAGATTCAACAATGAAACATAGAAACGAGTCAACGTGTTTGACAGATTCAACAATGAAACATAATAACGAGTCAAAGTGTTGTACAGATTTAGCAATGAAACATAATAACAAGGAGTCAACGTGCTGTATAGATTCAACAATAAAACATAATAACAAGAAGTCAAAGTGTTGTACAGATTTAACAATGAAACATAATTACGAGTCAAAGTGCTGGACAGATTCAACAATGAAACATAATAACAACGAGTCAACGTGTTTTACAGATTCAATGATGAAACATAATAACAATGAGTCAACGTGCTGTATCGATTCAACAATGAAACATAGAAACGAGTCAATGTGTTGTACCGATTCAAGAATGAAATATAATACCAACGAGTCAACGTGTTGTACAAATACAACAATGAAACATAATAACAACGTGTCGACGTGCTGTATAGATTCAACAATGAATCATGGAAACGAATCTACGTGTCGTACATATTCGACAATAAAACATAATAACGTGTCAAAGTGTTGTACAGATTCAACAATGAAACATATAACATCGAGTTAACGTGTTGTATAGCTTCAACAATGAAACATAGAAACGAGTCAACGTGATGTATAGATTCAACAATAAAACATAGAAACGAGTCAACGTGCTGTATAGATTCAACAATAAAACATAATAACAAGTCAAAGTGTTGTACAGATTCAACAATGAAACATAATAACGAGTCAAAGTGTTTAACAGATTTAGCAATGAAACATAATAACAACGTGTGAACGTGCTGTATAGATTCAACAATGAAACATAGAACGGAGTGAGCGTGATGTACAGATTCATCAAAAAAATAGAAACGAATCAATGTGTCGTTCAGATTCAACAATAAAACATAATAACGAGTCAAAGTGCTGTACAGATTCAACAATAAAACATAATAATGAGTTTAAGCGTTGTACAGATTCAACAATGAAACATAATAAAAACGAGTCAACGTGCTGTATAGATTCAACAATGAAATATAACAATGAAACAAAGTGTAGTATAGATTGAACAATGAAACATAATAACAACAAGTCAAAGTGTTATACAGATTCAACAATGAAATATAATAACAAGTGAAAGTGTTATACAGATTCAACAATGAAACATAATAACGAGTGAAAGTGTTGGACATATTTAACAATGAAACATAATAACAAGGAGTTAACGTGCTGTATAGATTCAACAATAAAACATAATAACGAGTCAAAGTGTTGTACAGATTCAACAATGAAACATAATGACAACAAGTCAAAGTGTTGTACTGATTCAACAATGAAACATAATAACAAGTGAATGTGTTGGACAGATTCAACAATGGAACATAATAAAAACGAGTCAACGTGTCGTAGAGACTCAACAATAAAACATAATAACAAGGAGTCTACGTGCTGTATAGATTCAACAATGAAACAGAAACGAGTCAACGTGTTGTACAAATTCATCAATAAACGAAGAAATGAATGAAAATGTTGTACATATTCATCAATAATATATAAAAAGTAAAAAAAATGCATTTATCGAATTAAATTATAAGTCTTTGAACAGTAAAAAAGCAATTTCCTGGCAATCAAATGGAAATTAAACCAGCTCCAAATTAGCTACACAATAGTCAGATGGTTATGTAACTTTTAAGACAACTGCCGGCACAAATCAAAATCAACCCCACGTTTGACGTCACAGTAGGAGTGTCGCAGAGCTCTTCTTTACATTATCTTTAAACCACATACCATTCCCCAAATTAATCGATACATTTTACTCACAATACGCCGATGACATAGCAGTTTAGAGCATCACGTGAACAAAACTTACCAAACACAATTCTGACATGGATCAAGAAATGTCGAGTTTTACTAAATCCTAACAAAACTCAAACACTAATATTCCATAGAAAATTCTGTAAAAAGAAGAAATCACTAAAAAAATCAAACTTAATTTAGGAGACTCACAAAGAACAATCAGCAGCAGCATGAAATTTCTGTGAATCATTTTCGGTACTTGACTAATTTGAAAGAAATCCATTCAGAACATTCATGTCGTAATTAACAAGCTCTTCAATTACATCAGACTCAAAACAGGCAAACACTCCTACTGTACACCCACCAGCACTCTGTTCACATACAAAGCTTTCATCCACCCTCTCATTGAGTATTGCTGCCCAATTACGTATAACGTGTGTTAAAAATAACTGCAGGAAACTCCTAGCTCAACAAAACCAAGAACTTTGATTGATCCTAAGAGTCCCTAATTTCGTCTTCGAAAAATACATTAGCAACACCAGCAGTTTCTCCACGGATAAAAACAGATTAACGTAATTAGCACTAAAATAAAACAATAAAGAAGAGAAAAGAAACAAAATCACAAGCGCTCCGAACAAACAAACCCCACCATATAACCCTTTTCAAGCAATGCAAAAACAAAAATTCAACTTAATACAGTCATGCCGCAACCACGTGCTCTTTTTAGCTCGGTCACAGGACAGATAGAATATACGGCGTTTGTCCTGTGAAAGTGAGTTTTTTTTTAGCTCTCTGGTTTACACTCACATCTAAATCCCAGACACAGGATCTTGGTCTACACTCCCCTGCGAATAGCTCGTAATCTATACACGATCTAAGCTACTGAAAATTCAATTCTCAAAAAAAATCTCTCTGTGATACGGAAATAAAAATAAAAAACAATAAAAAATTCAAATTATCAGATTTGTTTCAGTCCTCAAGACTCCATATTGAATATTAATCTAGTCCGTGGCAGCCTTGGAACCTTCCACTTTCTACACAGTCTCCTCATACCGACAACAGATTTCACTGGGTCTTTACTTCAGTCACCAAAATGTATCATGCTAACCTAATAATCTTACGATCAAGGCTGAAGGAAAACAACGGTTTGCGATCACCAAAATAGAATGAATATTTACTGTTCTTAAACCAAACTCCTGCCAAGGTTTTCTTTGTTTGTTCATCAGCAAACATAGAAAAGACGAGTGACGTGTCGTACCGATTCAACAATAAAACATAAAAACAAAGAACCAACTTGTCGTTCAGATTCAACAATAAAACATAAAAACAAAGAACCAACTTGTCGTTCAGATTCAACAATAAAACATAAAAACAAAGAACCAACGTGTCGTACAGATTCAACAATAAAACATAAAAACAAAGAACCAACGTGTCGTACAGATTCAACAATAAAACATAAAAACAAAGAACCAACGTGTCGTACAGATTCAACAATAAAACATAAAAACAAAGAACCAACGTGTCGTACAGATTCAACAATAAAATATAAAAACAAAGAACCAACGTGTCGTAGAGATTCAACAATAAAATATAAAAACAAAGAATCAACGAGTCGTAGAGATTCAACAATAATATATAACACAAAGTGTCAATCTATCGGACAGATCCATCAATAACACATACAAAAAGTGTCAACATGTTTTATAGATTCAACTACAAGTATCGAAACATCGAGTCAATATGTACAGATTTACCATTATAATCAAACATCGTTGTTTGAAGAGAATGAGTTAATGTTTGTAAAACTTGACATGGAATAACAATGAACATTTTAATTAAAACACTCCAATGAACATTTTAATTAAAACACTACAATGAACATTTTAATTAAAACACTACAATGAACATTTTAATTAAAACACTCCAATGAACATTTTAATTAAAACACTACAATGAACATTTTAATAATATGAAAACACTACAATGAATATTTTGATAATATTAAAACACTACAATGAATATTTTAATTAAAACACTCCAATAAACATTTTAATTAAAACACTCCAATGAACATTCTAATTAAAACACTACAATGAACATTTTAATAATATTAAAACACTACAATGAATATTTTAATTAAAACACTCCAATAAACATTTTAATTAAACACTTCAATGAACATTTTAATAATATTAAAACACTACAATGAATATTTTAATTAAAACATTCCAATGAACATTTTAATTAAAACACTCTAATGAACATTTCAATAATATTAAAACACTACAATGAATATTTTAATTAAAAAACTACAATGAATATTTTAATTAAAACACTACAATGAACATTTAATAATATTAAAACACTACAATGAATATTTTAATTAAAACACTACCATGAACATTTTAATTAAAACACTCTAATGAACATTTTAATAATAGTAAAACACTACAATGAATATTTTAATTAAAACACTCCAATGAACATTTTAATTAAAACACTCTAATGAACATTTTAATAATATTAAAACACTACAATGAATATTTTAATTAAAACACTCCAATGAACATTTTAATTAAAACACTACAATGAACATTTTAATAATATTAAAACACTACAATGAATATTTTAATTAAAACACTCCAATGAACATTTTAATTAAAACACTCTAATGAACATTTCAATAATATTAAAACACTACAATGAATATTTTAATTAAAAAACTACAATGAATATTTTAATTAAAACATTACAATGAACATTTTAATTAAAACACTCCAATGAACATTTTAATTAAACACTCCAATGAACATTTTAATAATATTAAAACACTACAATGAATATTTTAATTAAAACACTCCAATAAACATTTTAATTAAAACACTACAATGAACATTTTAATTAAAACACTACAATGAATATTTTAATTAAAACACTACAATGAACATTTTAATTAAAACACTCTAATGAACATTTTAATAATTTCAAAACACTACAATGAATATTTTAATTAAAACACTACAATGAACATTTTAATTAAAACACTTCAATGAACATTTTAATTAAAACACTACAATGAACATTTTAATAATATTAAAACACTGCAACGAACATCTTAATTAAAACACTACAATGAACATTTTAATTAAACACTCCAATGAACATTTTAATTAAAACACTGCAATGAACATCTTAATTAAAACACTCCAATGAACATTTTAATTAAACACTCCAATGAACATTTTAATTGAAACACTGCAATGAACATCTTAATTAAAACACTACAATGAACATTTTAATAATATTAGAACACTACAATGAACATTTTAATTAAAACACTGCAATGAACATCTTAATTAAAACACTACAATGAAAATTTTAATAATATTGAAACACTACAATGAACATTTTAATTAAAACACTAAATTCGTAATGATAAAATAATAAAAATTCACTACTTCTGTAAAACGAACGAAGGGCTGAATTACAAATTAATGAATACTTGTGAGGGAATCGTGACCCAATCTTAAAGTTCATTACAGTGTGTATCATAACCAAAGGATTAAACATACTTTAGTGTACTGACATGTCTTAAGAAAAACAACAACACAGCTTTGGGATTTAGTCGAACAAATTATGTGTCTTATTATAAGCATGACTTAGCTAAGTACTGTCGTATATTCGTACATACATAAAAGCTAAGGATGGCTTATGCTTTGTTTGATATAAAAGTATTTCTAAGAACTTTACATCGGGGTCATTAAATTCGGATTCCTTCTTGTCTCTGTTTTCATATATATATGTATACTTTCTACAGAATTTTTGTTAAACTCAGAAAATCAATTGTTTTTTCTGCTTTGATGTAAGCTTTAAAAGGAAGACCAACAACAGGAAACAAAACCATATAAATTATTTTTACTACAAAACAAATGAGTGAGCCACTCTATTCTTTAATCTATAATTCCTTATTTCGTACTGTTCTGTAACATATATTTAACTACTGTATTTATTTAAAAACAGAGACACGAGGTACCGTGAGCTATGAAAATATGCGTGAGGTTATAGTTCAAAGACTGGTATGAACACTGCTTTGAAATGAAAGAAAGTATTAAGATATGCTAAATGTTGTTCACTATATGTGTATACTCTCATAGCAAAGCCACATCGGGCTATCTGCTGAGTCCACCAAGGGGAAGCGAACCCCTGATTTTAGCGTTGTAACTCCGTACAGTTACTGCTGAACCAGGGGGGGACGACGTTGTTCAGAGCCACAGTATGACAGAAACTAGCTAGCGTGTTATAGTAAAGGCTATTTTTCCTAATTAAGATAACCATACATATTATACGGTTGTGTTTGTATATGCATAACAAATTTTATTTAATAATGGTCTCATGAAATACAATAAATATTTTTTTCTTAAAAATGACTAGCAAATGGTCCAATGTACTTTCTTCAGTTTAAAAACAGAACTACGCGATGGGATACTTCATACTTGTGGTATGGAACACTGATTTTTAGCAGTGTAATTTAAAGCAGAGCCTTTTAATGATATTTCAAGATATGCTTGAAATATAATATCACATGTATATGATATACTTGATAAAGGTACTGAATACGGAAATATAGTAGGTGTAATATAGTAGTTGAAACTCGAGCCGAATAAAAATTAAATATTAAAGTGTGTAATTCATTTATGGACTTTCTAACATTTTTATTTAAAAAAAAACGATAAGCTTACATAATCAGTATATTAGAACTACTGATCTGACATGGACGTTGTTTGTAGTTAAACACAAAACCACACTGTGATATCTGACCACCAGGGGTATCAAGATACGGCTTATTGTGTTCCCCAGACATACCGATGTGTCAGTGGAGATGGCTCGGCTTTGTCAGATGATTAGGAAACTTGACACACAAACTGTAAGCCGTGAGATTGAATTCCTGATCGATGAAACTCGCTTGCAGTTTTAGCTTTGAAGGTGTTATAATTGTACGGGCAATCCCACTATTCGTTGGTAAAATAGAGTATAAATTTAATGAATCATTTAACTATAAAGGTTAAAATTAATGAATCATTTATACTTAAAAACGGCTGGTTTGGGTTTAGAAAATATTTTATGGGACTTAAATAAAGAAAAAAGAGTGTTAAATGAAGTTATTCCGTCTTTAGAAGAAGCATTGTAAAGAGGCCCAACCTAAGCCTAGTTTTATGTGTAAAAATATTCTTGTTTAGAACTGGTTTACAGAATGATCTCAATAGGAAAGTATGTTTAAAAAAAATAACAGACTACAAAAGTAAATATTTTTATAACGTCGATTTGGGCCTAAAAATGGGTTTAAAACTTTACATTTTATATTGTAAAGTTAAATGGTAATCTATTTATAAAGATAAATTACAAATGAAAAAAGGCTATTTGAGGATTCAATGTAAAGAGGCTTGGCATGGCCGAGCGCGTTAAGGCGTGCACTCGTAATCCGAGGGTCGCGCCAAACATGCTCGCCCTCCCAGCCGTGGGGGTGTATAATGTGACGGTCAATCCCACTATTCGTTGGTAAAAGAGTAGCCCAAGAGTTGGCGGTGGGTGGTGATGACTAGCTGCCTTCCCTCTAGTCTTACACTGCAAAATTAGGGACGGCTAGCAGTCCTCGAGTAGCTTTGTGCGAAATTCCAAAACAAACAAAAGAATCAATGTAAAGAATGTTGAAAATGTAAAACACAATATTGCAATGACTTGTCCTTAAAGTAATAGAATAGAGAAATATATTAATGAAATAAATATCTTTTTCCAAAAACAAACTTCATTCGTTAATTATTAAGTGAAAAGTTACACAATGAGTTATCTGCGGTAATAAACTCCCAACATTTAGTTTGATATAACTTATGAAGCTCACCGGTATGGGCCAAAAAATATGAATCATATTTTTAAGCGATGAAAAATTTGTTGGCTTCTCAGGTTGAGTTAAGTAAACTAGTAATCCGTGATGACAAGAAAACCCACTTGAAGAGAAAAATATACATTGCTGGCCAAAATCTTAAGGCCAATGTACATAAAAAAAATGCATTTTGCGTTGTTAGACTCAACCACTTATTTGAGTAGAGATTCGATAGATGAAACTAAGAAAAGGGAAAATAAAAATAAACTTTTTTGGCACTTAATACGGAAAATGTGAATACTATGAAATTAAAGTAAATACTAGCTGGTCAAAAGTTTAAGACTATACTGAAACAAAGCGTTAATCGCTAAACACATAACGAAATTTAGTCATTTGTGTTCAAGCATTAGCATTGTCAACATCTCCCACTGACATCTCCTGTGTTACATTGGGTAAAAACATGGCAAAGACTAGAAAGCTGTTCTTTCTAAATATTACGTTTTCCAACAGATGATTTAAGTTCGAGATCAGACTCCTATAAATCTTCTAGACTAGATAGATGTCGCTGTTGTTGTATTTACAACAAAGTTCCTTAAGGCTATCTTCACTGGTAATTCCTAGTTTCGAAGTGGCAGAACAGAGAGAAATAAAATTGTCAAAACAACCCATCGCCATCTGGAGAGAGATTTGCAAACAAATTAAAATACTTAAAAGGCAAACATGTTCGGTAACTCAAGTCCGGCATATTGAAAGTCGGTCTTTCTAGCCAGCAGACCATGTCTGTCAGGGAACAGTTATCATAGTCGAAGGAATATGTTCTTCAATCTACGGCCTGTATCTTAATATTAGGTCATGCATGACAACGTAATGATAGAATGAAAATGAAATGTGCCTTGACAACAGACATACATAGAAGTGAGACTAAACTTTCCAACGTTGTAACCCAACTGGTTAAATGGATTTGAGATAAAGGCTACTTCGGCAATACCCTAATTACTTCAAGAGTATAAGTGCAACGCTATTATACACATTCTCACTGGAATCCCGTTATAAAGAAGTTTGTCATTAAAAGTAGAATACTGACCGAGCAAACTTAATGGTAAAAGTGTTTTTATTATGCCTTGAAAGCAAAACGTTTATTGCAAACGTTCTAAGATTGATAATTTTATTCAGGAAAATTTGGTAAAGTTTAGTACTCTATAAGACAAGCAGCTCTTTTTAAAACAAATATTTGATCCAATTCTTGTGAAACCACTAAATATTCCGCGCACTTCAAAATGTAAGTATGTTAAAAGAGTGTCAGTAATTTCCTTTGAGTGGGTGTTAGGCTTGAATGACTTGTTAAAAGAGTGTAAGTAATTTCTTAGAATGGGTAGTGGGTGTTAGGCTTGAATGACTTGTTATAAGAGTGTCAGTAATTTCCTTAGAGTGGGCAGTGGGTGTTAGGCTTGAATGACTTGTTATAAGAGTGTCAGTAATTTCCTTAGAGTGGGCAGTGGGTGTTAGGCTTGAATGACTTGTTAAAAGAGTGTCAGTAATTTCCTTGGAGTAAGCAGTGGGTGTTAGGCTTGAATGACTTGCTATAAGAGTGTCAGTAATTTCCTTAGAGTGGGCAGTGGGTGTTAGGCTTGAATGACTTATTATAAGAGTGTCAGTAATTTTTTTTAGAGTGGGCAGTGGGTGTTAGGCTTGAATGACTTGTTAAAAGAGTGTCAGTAATTTCCTTAGAGTGGGCAGTGGGTGTTAGGCTTGAATGACTTGTTAAAAGAGTGTCAGTAATTTCCTTAGAGTGGGCAGTGGGTGTTAGGCTTGAATGACTTGTTAAAAGAGTGTCAGTAATTTCCTTAGAGTGGACAGTGAGTGTTAGGCTTGAATGAGTTGTTATAAGAGTATCAGTAATTTCTTAGATTGGGCAGTGAGTGTTAGGCTTGAATGACTTGTTAAAAGAGTGTCAGTAATTTCCTTAGAGTGGGCAGTGGGTGTTAGGCTTGAATGACTTGTTAAAAGAGTGTCAGTAATTTACTTAGAGTGGGCAGTGAGTATTAGGATTTAATGACTTGTTAAAAGAGTGTCAGTAATTTCCTTAGAGTGGGCAGTGAGTGTTAGGCTTGAAAGACTAGTTAAAAGAGTGTCAGTAATTTTTTTAGACTGGGCAGTGGGTGTTAGGCTTGAATGACTTGTTATAAGAGTGTCAGTAATTTCCTTGGAGTGGGCAGTGGGTGTTAGGCTTGAATGACTTGTTAAAAGAGTGTCAGTAATTTCCTTAGAGTGGGCAGTGAGTGTTAGGCTTGAATGACTTGTTAAAAGAGTGTCAGTAATTTCCTTAGAATGGGCAGTGGGTGTTAGGCTTGAATGACTTGTTAAAAGAGTATCAGTAATTTCCTTAGAGTAGACAGTGAGTGTTAGGCTTGAATGAGTTGTTATAAGAGTGTCAGTAATTTCTTAGATTGGGCAGTGAGTGTTAGGCTTGAATGACTTGTTAAAAGAGTGTCAGTAATTTCCTTAGAGTGGGCAGTGGGTGTTAGGCTTGAATGACTTGTTAAAAGAGTGTCAGTAATTTCCTTAGAGTGGGCAGTGAGTATTAGGATATAATGACTTGTTAAAAGAGTGTCAGTAATTTCCTTAGAGTGGGCAGTGAGTGTTAGGCTTGAAAAACTAGTTAAAAGAGTGTCAGTAATTTTTTTAGAGTGGGCAGTGGGTGTTAGGCTTGAATGACTTGTTATAAGAGTGTCAGTAATTTCCTTGGAGTGAGCAGTGAGTGTTAAGCTTGAATGACTTGTTAAAAGAGTGTCAGTAATTTCCTTAGAGTGGACAGTGGGTGTTAGGCTTGAATGACTTGTTAAAAGAGTGTCAGTAATTTCCTTAGAGTGGGCAGTGAGTGTTAGGATTCAATCAATTGTTAAAAGAGTGTCAGTAGTTTCCTTGGAGTGGGCAGTGGGTGTTAGGCTTGAATGACTTGTTAAAAGAGTGTCAGTAATTTCTTAGATTGGGTAGTGGGTGTTAGGCTTGAATGACTTGTTAAAAGAGTGTCAGTAATTTTTTTAGAGTGGGCAGTGGGTGTTAGGCTTGAATGAGTTGTTATAAGAGTGTCAGTAATTTCTTAGAGTGGGTAGTGGGTGTTAGGCTTGAATGACTTGTTATAAGAGTGTCAGTAATTTTTTTTAGAGTGGGCAGTGGGTGTTAGGCTTGAATGACTTGTTAAAAGAGTGTAAGTAATTTCCTTGGAGTGGGCAGTGGGTGTTAGGCTTGAATGACTTGTTATAAGAGTGTCAGTAATTTATTTTAGAGTGAGCAGTGGGTGTTAGGCTTGAATGACTTGTTAAAAGAGTGTCAGTAATTTCCTTAGAGTGAGCAGTGAGTGTTAAGCTTGAATGACTTGTTATAAGGGTGTCACTAATTTCTTAGAATGGGCAGTGAGTGTTAGGCTTGAATGACTTGTTATAAGAGTGTCAGTAATTTCCTTAGAGTGGGCAGTGGGTGTTAGGCTTGAATGACTTGTTAAAAGAGTGTCAGTAATTTCCTTAGAGTGGGCAGTGAGTGTTAGGATTCAATCAATTGTTAAAAGAGTGTCAGTAGTTTCCTTGGAGTGGGCAGTGGGTGTTAGGCTTTAATGACTTGTTAAAAGAGTGTCAGTAATTTCTTAGAGTGGGCAGTGGATGTTAGGCTTGAATGACTTGTTATAAGAGTGTCAGTAATTTCCTTAGAGTGGGCAGTGAGTGTTAGGCTTGAAAGACTAGTTAAAAGAGTGTCAGTAATTTTTTTAGAGTGGGCAGTGGGTGTTAAGCTTGAATGACTTGTTAAAAGAGTGTCAGTAATTTCCTAGAGTGGGTAGTGGGTGTTAGGCTTGAATGACTTGTTATAAGAGTGTCAGTAATTTCCTTAGAGTGGGCAGTGAGTGTTAGGCTTTAAAGACTAGTTAAAAGAGTGTCAGTAATTTCCTTAGAGTGAGCAGTGGGTATTAGGCTTGAATGACTTGTTAAAAGAGTGTCAGTAACTTCCTTAGAGTGGGCAGTGAGTGTTAGGCTTGAATGACTTGTTAAAAGAGTGTCAGTAATTTCCTTAGAGTGGGCAGTGAGTGTTAGGATTTAATGACTTGTTAAAAGAGTGTCAGTAATTTTCTTTGAGTAGGTGTTAGGCTTGAATGACTTGTTAAAAGAGTGTCAGTAATTTCTTAGAGTGGGTAGTGGGTGTTAGGCTTGAATAACTTGTTATAAGAGTGTCAGTAATTTCCTTAGAGTGAGCAGTGAGTGTTAGGCTTGAAAGACTAGTTAAAAGAGTGTCAGTAATTTCCTTAGAGTGGGCAGTGAGTGTTAGGATTTAATGACTTGTTAAAAGAGTGTCAATAATTTTCTTTGAGTAGGTGTTAGGCTTGAATGACTTGTTAAAAGAGTGTCAGTAATTTCTTAGAGTGGGTAGTGGGTGTTAGGCTTGAATGACTTGTTATAAGAGTGTCAGTAATTTCCTTAGAGTGAGCAGTGAGTGTTAGGCTTGAATGACTTGTTATAAGGGTGTCAGTAATTTCCTTAGAGTGGGCAGTGAGTGTTAGGCTTGAATGACTTGTTAAAAGAGTGTAAGTAATTTCCTTGGAGTGGGCAGTGGGTGTTAGGCTTGAATGACTTGTTATAAGAGTGTCAGTAATTTATTTTAGAGTGGGCAGTGGGTGTTAGGCTTGAATGACTTGTTAAAAGAGTGTCAGTAATTTCCTTAGAGTGGACAGTGGGTGTTAGGCTTGAATGACTTGTTAAAAGAGTGTCAGTAATTTCCTTAGAGTGGGCAGTGAGAGTTAGGCTTGAATGACTTGTTAAAAGAGTGTCAGTAATTTCCTTAGAGTGAGCAGTGGGTATTAGGCTTGAATGACTTGTTATAAGAGTGTCAGTAATTTCCTTAGAGTGAGCAGTGAGTGTTAGGCTTGAATGACTTGTTATAAGGGTGTCAGTAATTTCCTTAGAGTGGGCAGTGAGTGTTAGGCTTGAATGACTTGTTAAAAGAGTGTAAGTAATTTCCTTGGAGTGGGCAGTGGGTGTTAGGCTTGAATGACTTGTTATAAGAGTGTCAGTAATTTATTTTAGAATGGGCAGTGGGTGTTAGGCTTGAATGACTTGTTAAAAGAGTATCAGTAATTTCCTTAGAGTAGACAGTGAGTGTTAGGCTTGAATGAGTTGTTATAAGAGTGTCAGTAATTTCTTAGATTGGGCAGTGAGTGTTAGGCTTGAATGACTTGTTAAAAGAGTGTCAGTAATTTCCTTAGAGTGGGCAGTGGGTGTTAGGCTTGAATGACTTGTTAAAAGAGTGTCAGTAATTTCCTTAGAGTGGGCAGTGAGTATTAGGATATAATGACTTGTTAAAAGAGTGTCAGTAATTTCCTTAGAGTGGGCAGTGAGTGTTAGGCTTGAAAAACTAGTTAAAAGAGTGTCAGTAATTTTTTTAGAGTGGGCAGTGGGTGTTACGCTTGAATGACTTGTTATAAGAGTGTCAGTAATTTCCTTGGAGTGAGCAGTGAGTGTTAAGCTTGAATGACTTGTTAAAAGAGTGTCAGTAATTTCCTTAGAGTGGACAGTGGGTGTTAGGCTTGAATGACTTGTTAAAAGAGTGTCAGTAATTTCCTTAGAGTGGGCAGTGAGTGTTAGGATTCAATCAATTGTTAAAAGAGTGTCAGTAGTTTCCTTGGAGTGGGCAGTGGGTGTTAGGCTTGAATGAGTTGTTATAAGAGTGTCAGTAATTTCTTAGAGTGGGTAGTGGGTGTTAGGCTTGAATGACTTGTTATAAGAGTGTCAGTAATTTTTTTTAGAGTGGGCAGTGGGTGTTAGGCTTGAATGACTTGTTAAAAGAGTGTAAGTAATTTCCTTGGAGTGGGCAGTGGGTGTTAGGCTTGAATGACTTGTTATAAGAGTGTCAGTAATTTATTTTAGAGTGAGCAGTGGGTGTTAGGCTTGAATGACTTGTTAAAAGAGTGTCAGTAATTTCCTTAGAGTGATAAGTAAGTGTTAAGCTTGAATGACTTGTTATAAGGGTGTCACTAATTTCTTAGAATGGGCAGTGAGTGTTAGGCTTGAATGACTTGTTATAAGAGTGTCAGTAATTTCCTTAGAGTGGGCAGTGGGTGTTAGGCTTGAATGACTTGTTAAAAGAGTGTCAGTAATTTCCTTAGAGTGGGCAGTGAGTGTTAGGATTCAATCAATTGTTAAAAGAGTGTCAGTAGTTTCCTTGGAGTGGGCAGTGGGTGTTAGGCTTTAATGACTTGTTAAAAGAGTGTCAGTAATTTCTTAGAGTGGGCAGTGGATGTTAGGCTTGAATGACTTGTTATAAGAGTGTCAGTAATTTCCTTAGAGTGGGCAGTGAGTGTTAGGCTTGAAAGACTAGTTAAAAGAGTGTCAGTAATTTTTTTAGAGTGGGCAGTGGGTGTTAAGCTTGAATGACTTGTTAAAAGAGTGTCAGTAATTTCCTAGAGTGGGTAGTGGGTGTTAGGCTTGAATGACTTGTTATAAGAGTGTCAGTAATTTCCTTAGAGTGGGCAGTGAGTGTTAGGCTTTAAAGACTAGTTAAAAGAGTGTCAGTAATTTCCTTAGAGTGAGCAGTGGGTATTAGGCTTGAATGACTTGTTAAAAGAGTGTCAGTAACTTCCTTAGAGTGGGCAGTGAGTGTTAGGCTTGAATGACTTGTTAAAAGAGTGTCAGTAATTTCCTTAGAGTGGGCAGTGAGTGTTAGGATTTAATGACTTGTTAAAAGAGTGTCAGTAATTTTCTTTGAGTAGGTGTTAGGCTTGAATGACTTGTTAAAAGAGTGTCAGTAATTTCTTAGAGTGGGTAGTGGGTGTTAGGCTTGAATAACTTGTTATAAGAGTGTCAGTAATTTCCTTAGAGTGAGCAGTGAGTGTTAGGCTTGAAAGACTAGTTAAAAGAGTGTCAGTAATTTCCTTAGAGTGGGCAGTGAGTGTTAGGATTTAATGACTTGTTAAAAGAGTGTCAATAATTTTCTTTGAGTAGGTGTTAGGCTTGAATGACTTGTTAAAAGAGTGTCAGTAATTTCTTAGAGTGGGTAGTGGGTGTTAGGCTTGAATGACTTGTTATAAGAGTGTCAGTAATTTCCTTAGAGTGAGCAGTGAGTGTTAGGCTTGAATGACTTGTTATAAGGGTGTCAGTAATTTCCTTAGAGTGGGCAGTGAGTGTTAGGCTTGAATGACTTGTTAAAAGAGTGTAAGTAATTTCCTTGGAGTGGGCAGTGGGTGTTAGGCTTGAATGACTTGTTTATAAGAGTGTCAGTAATTTATTTTAGAGTGGGCAGTGGGTGTTAGGCTTGAATGACTTGTTAAAAGAGTGTCAGTAATTTCCTTAGAGTGGACAGTGGGTGTTAGGCTTGAATGACTTGTTAAAAGAGTGTCAGTAATTTCCTTAGAGTGGGCAGTGAGAGTTAGGCTTGAATGACTTGTTAAAAGAGTGTCAGTAATTTCCTTAGAGTGAGCAGTGGGTATTAGGCTTGAATGACTTGTTATAAGAGTGTCAGTAATTTATTTTAGAGTGGGCAGTGGGTGTTAGGCTTGAATGACTTGTTAAAAGAGTGTCAGTAATTTCCTTGGAGTGGGCAGTGGGTGTTAGGCTTGAATGACTTGTTAAAAGAGTGTCAGTAATTTCCTTAGAGTGGGCAGTGAGTGTTAGGCTTGAATGACTTGTTAAAAGAGTGTCAGTAATTTCCTTAGAATGGGCAGTGGGTGTTAGGCTTGAATGACTTGTTAAAAGAGTATCAGTAATTTCCTTAGAGTAGACAGTGAGTGTTAGGCTTGAATGAGTTGTTATAAGAGTGTCAGTAATTTCTTAGATTGGGCAGTGAGTGTTAGGCTTGAATGACTTGTTAAAAGAGTGTCAGTAATTTCCTTAGAGTGGGCAGTGGGGTGTTAGGCTTGAATGACTTGTTAAAAGAGTGTCAGTAATTTCCTTAGAGTGGGCAGTGAGTATTAGGATTTAATGACTTGTTAAAAGAGTGTCAGTAATTTCCTTAGAGTGGGCAGTGAGTGTTAGGCTTGAAAAACTAGTTAAAAGAGTGTCAGTAATTTTTTTAGAGTGGGCAGTGGGTGTTAGGCTTGAATGACTTGTTATAAGAGTGTCAGTAATTTCCTTGGAGTGAGCAGTGAGTGTTAAGCTTGAATGACTTGTTAAAAGAGTGTCAGTAATTTCCTTAGAGTGGACAGTGGGTGTTAGGCTTGAATGACTTGTTAAAAGAGTGTCAGTAATTTCCTTAGAGTGGGGCAGTGAGTGTTAGGATTCAATCAATTGTTAAAAGAGTGTCAGTAGTTTCCTTGGAGTGGGCAGTGGGTGTTAGGCTTGAATGACTTGTTAAAAGAGTGTCAGTAATTTCTTAGAGTGGGTAGTGGGGTTAGGCTTGAATGACTTGTTAAAAGAGTGTCAGTAATTTTTTTAGAGTGGGCAGTGGGTGTTAGGCTTGAATGAGTTGTTTATAAGAGTGTCAGTAATTCTTAGAGTGGGTAGTGGGTGTTAGGCTTGAATGACTTGTTATAAGAGTGTCAGTAATTTTTTTTAGAGTGGGCAGTGGGTGTTAGGCTTGAATGACTTGTTATAAGAGTGTCAGTAATTTATTTTAGAGTGAGCAGTGGGTGTTAGGCTTGAATGACTTGTTAAAGAGTGTCAGTAATTTCCTTAGAGTGGAGCAGTGAGTGTTAGGCTTGAATGACTTGTTATAAGGGTGTCACTAATTTTCTTAGAATGGGCAGTGAGTGTTAGGCTTGAATGACTTGTTATAAGAGTGTCAGTAATTTCCTTAGAGTGGGCAGTGGGTGTTAGGCTTGAATGACTTGTTAAAAGAGTGTCAGTAATTTCCTTAGAGTGGGCAGTGAGTGTTAGGATTCAATCAATTGTTAAAAGAGTGTCATTAGTTTCCTTGGAGTGGGCAGTGGGTGTTAGGCTTTAATGACTTGTTAAAGAGTGTCAGTAATTCTTAGAGTGGGCAGTGGGTGTTAGGCTTGAATGACTTGTTATAAGAGTGTCAGTAATGTCCTTAGAGTGGGGCAGTGAGTGTTAGGCTGAAAAGACTAGTTAAAAGAGTGTCAGTAATTTTTTTAGAGTGGGCCAGTGGGTGTTAAGCTTGAACTTGACTTGTTTAAAAGAGTGTCAGTAATTTCCTAGAGTGGTAGTGGGTGTTAGGCTTGAATGACTTGTTATAAGAGTGTCAGTAATATTCCTTAGAGTGGGCAGGTGAGTGTTAGGCTTTAAAGACTAGTTAAAAGAGTGTCAGTAATTTTTTTAGAGTGGGCAGTGGGTGTTAGGCTTGAATGACTTGTTATAAGAGTGTCAGTAATTTCTTAGAATGGGCAGTGAGTGTTAGGCTTGAATGATTTGTTATAAGAGTGTCAGTAATTTCCTTAGAGTGGGCAGTGAGTGTTAGGCTTGAATGACTTGTTAAAAGAGTGTCAGTAATTTCCTTAGAGTGAGCAGTGGGTATTAGGCTTGAATGACTTGTTAAAAGAGTGTCAGTAATTTCCTTAGAGTGGGCAGTGAGTGTTAGGCTTGAATGACTTGTTAAAAGAGTGTCAGTAATTTCCTTAGAGTGGGCAGTGAGTGTTAGGATTTAATGACTTGTTAAAAGAGTGTCAGTAATTTTCTTTGAGTAGGTGTTAGGCTTGAATGATATGTTAAAAGAGTGTCAGTAATTTCTTAGAGTGGGTAGTGGGTGTTAGGCTTGAATAACTTGTTATAAGAGTGTCAGTAATTTCCTTAGAGTGAGCAGTGAGTGTTAGGCTTGAAAGACTAGTTAAAAGAGTGTCAGTAATTTCCTTAGAGTGGGCAGTGAGTGTTAGGATTTAATGACTTGTTAAAAGAGTGTCAATAATTTTCTTTGAGTAGGTGTTAGGCTGAATGACTTGTTAAAAGGGTGTCAGTAATTTCTTAGAGTGGGTAGTGGGTGTTAGGCTTGAATGACTTGTTATAAGAGTGTCAGTAATTTCCTTAGAGTGAGCAGTGAGTGTTAGGCTTGAATGACTTGTTATAAAGGGTGTCAGTATTTCTTTAGAGGGGCAGTGAGTGTTAGGCTTGAATGAATTGTTAAAAGAGTGTAAGTAATCTCCTTGGAGTGGGCAGTGGGTGTTAGGCTTGAATGACTTGTTATAAGAGTGTCAGTAATTTATTTTAGTGTGGGCAGTGGGTGTTAGGCTTGAATGACTTGTTAAAAGAGTGTCAGTAATTTCCTTAGAGTGGACAGTGGGTTGTTAGGCTTGAATGACTTGTTAAAAGAGTGTCAGTAATTTCCTTAGAGTGGGCAGTGAGAGTTAGGGCTTGAATGACTTGTTAAAAGAGTGTCAGTAATTTCCTTAGAGTGAGCAGTGGGTATTAGGCTGAATGACTTGTAAACAGAGTGTCAGTAATTTCCTTTAGAGGAGCCAGTGGGTGTTAGGCTTGAATGACTTGTTAAATGAGTGTCAGTAATTTCCTTAGAGTGAGCAGTGGGGTATTAGGCTTGAATGACTTGTTAAAAGAGTGTCAGTAATTTCCTTAGAGGTGGGCAGTGAGTGTAGGCTTGAATGACTTGTTAAAAGAGTGTCAGTAATTTCCTTAGAGTGAGCAGTGGGTATTGCTGAATGACTTGTTATTAGAGTGTAAGTAATTTCCTTAGATGGGCAGTGAGTGTTAGGCTTGAATGACTTGTTAAAAGAGTGTCAGTAATTTTCTTAGAGTGAGCACGGTGGGTATTAGGCTTGAATGACTTGTTAAAAGAGTGTCAGTAATTTCCTTAGAGTGGGCAGTGAGTGTAGGCTTGAATGACTTGTTAAAGAGTGTCAGTAATTTCCTTAGAGTGAGCAGGTGGTATTAGGTTGAATGACTTGTTTAAAAGAGTGTCAGTAATTTCCTAGAGTTGGGCAGTGAGTGTTAGGCTTGAATACTTGTTAAAAGAGTGTCAGTAGTTTCCTTAGAGTGAGCAGTGGTATTAGGCTTGAATGACTTGTTAAAGAGTGTCAGTAATTTCCTTAGAGTGAGCAGTGGGTATTAGGCTTGAATGACTTGTTTCAAAGAGCTGTCAGTAATTTCCTTAGAGTGGGTAATGAGTTTTAGGGTACTTCTGAATGTTTGCCTTGTCTTTGTCACTTTTATTCGTTAAATACGTATCACAACTTCTGGTTAGTTGCTAAAATTAAGAATGATGACAGATAGTCTCACTCGCTATGCGATAAATTCAAAATACAATATTTTATAAAAATGTGTGATATCAAACAATTTAATTGTTATTAATATAATATTAATATGTCTCTTTAATTAGAAAAACAAAACATATAAACATACATTTCTTAAGTTTGTTGTTTAACCTGTTAGGTTTATTCATATATTTCTAAATACAAGTCAATTAAGATGAAAACATATTTTGTTAAACCTATTTTTTGATCATCTAACTTAATTATTTTGTCTGATTTATAACTAGCTATGAAGATTCTGAAAGTTTTAATTATATTTCGTTAATAAAGTTTTAGTATAGTGTAGAAAATACACCATGTATCTTTTTATGTGTAAGATTTGTTTTTTACAAATGTGTAGTATAGTATAGAAATACACCATGTATCTTTTTATGTGTAAGATTTGTTTTTACAAATGTGTAGTATAGTATAGAAATACACCATGTATCATTTTACGTGTAAGATTTGTGTTTTACAAATGTGTAGTATAGTATAGTAGTACAGTCATGGTTAGTATCTCGATTTATGTTTACATTCTACGTTCAATTGTCTTATAGCTTCTGGAACTGTAAAAGATGCACTCTTTCATCGATTCCCGAGTATTTCAAACAAATATTCTGAAACGTCACATGGTGTTTTATTCAAGATTGTTTTTCATAGATACGGTAATAAGATACGGGAAAGAATGTTAATAAGAGAACGAAGAAGCAAAACCCCTTTAGTTTGCAGTCAACTTATAAACTTTATGCAAAACATAAGTTGGTTATGAACGTTTCTGTATGTTTATAACTTTCGGGTTTCATTGTTAAGAATCATTCAGAAAGATTTGCATCATTCCAGGAATATATTGTTAAAATATCTGAAACAACAAAAGACTGGCTGCTAATTCATTATTTTCAAATTAAATTATAATCAGCACCACACACACAAAACCACACTGTGTACATGTTGAAGTAGTCAGAACGTACTAAGAAGTTGGAATTGTGTAAACTGAATGGTCTTTCTTTCCGGATGTCAGTTAGCAGTAATAGTAATGAAATCCGTGTGAACTTAGGGAAGGTAACCAGCTGTAAAATATTACCTCGGGATGTCACTCAAACTTACGAGTGTTTATCTGTGTGAAGTGCACATACTAGTTAAGATTTTCACTGAATCTGATAAATTATATGCAAGAAAATATAAACACAGGTAAGAATGCTTTAATTGGTAATAAACCTGGTCTCAAGACTAGTTTGTGACGTTCGGACACAGCTTGGTTCTGGCTAACATTTAATGTAGTCACATGATAATAAACCTTGACGTTCTGACACAGCTTGGTTCTACAAACGTTTACCGATTACTTGGCTTTCTCTAATAAATTAATAAATAAACAATACAAGCAAATAAATTGAAGTGAATTTTCTGTTTCCGAGGGAAATATCCATGTTTGTACTAGATTTATAATTCATACTGTTCATAAGTGTTTTAAGATCTTATCTCACAAGATTTCGTGTTGTAAGTAAATAACTCATAATGACGAATAAAATAAAATTAGTTAATTGATGAAGTAATAACACATGTTAAAGTTGAATTGTATAACAGTAATCGAAAATATTGGGCATTTGTAAGATGACATATTTATCATAAATATTTTTAGTAACGGCCTTTTTTTAATATAAGCCATTTGAAATATTAGCTACCAAATAACATTTAACAAAACGTACTAAGGAGTCTATTACAGTCTTTATACCCTTCAAAAAGTAGACAAAATACATTGTTAATATTACTACCTATAACAACTTGGCGATACTTTTTGCGGATGTACACCTTGCCACATATAGAGGCTTGTTTGGAGTATTATAATCACAGCAGACTTGATGAATGAGTGTTGGTTTGGAGCTATACAAGTTTTGACAGCTGGATGGGACACTTCATGCTGGTATAGTACGTCTGCTACGCCTTTCTACCATACTGGGGGCTGGGCATCAAGAGATAAGTTTTTATTTCTTTATTTTTTATTTGTATTTGTATTTTTTCACAGTCACCATAACTGTCTGCAGGGTGATATAGATGGAGGACGCTCTTCTAATTTATATTTCAATTTCTAATTCTATATCTTTTGCTATTCTTTATTTTTTATGTGAGATTGGCGAATAAATGCTAAGACTGACAGACGATGAATCCTCACCATTATGTGGGTCCTAATTATGCCGTCACCTCTGAAACCAAAGTAACATTTTATAATCTCATATCGTAGTTTTAACCCTGGGATCTTTTCAGTTGACGCAGCGTTTTTTGTTTAATTTCTTTTTGTTTCAGCTGGTTTTTCAGTTAATAACAAATTACATATATTACAATAAACGTAAATGCAAGATTTTTAAACTCGAATTTTAATGTGGTTTTGAAAAAAATGCTCAAAGGTTACAATCATACATTGGTTTTACTAACATTATAATAACTATGAATTTATTTATCAGTCTTGGTTACTGGTTGTTTTCACTTGAATGAGATCAAAAACTCAATAAGAAATGGAAAACAAAATTTTAACTGAAATTAAGATTTCTCGAACTAACTTTCCTGTTGAACCAGAACTGTGATTCTTACTCAAAGATAAAAAACAAGCAATTCTATTAAATCCTTATCCGTTTTATTTGTAATATAATTCATAACTTCAAATATTATGTGCAGAAAACCCAACTTGTGTAGAGCAGACAGTTTATGTCAGTCCAGATATAGTTAGGCTATTGATATTTCATTTTCATTTTAGTTCAGATAAAATAAGATAGAAGTTGAGAATGTTATTCGGTCGTTGAAAAAACATCTAAATTAAAGAGAGAAGTCAGCCTAAAATAAAAGGTCTATTATTGTATTTAAAAATAGTGTGGATTCCGAATTTTTTTCTACGAAATTGGTAACAAAAATTGCAAATTAAAAATTATAAAACTACACATTTTTTAAATATATTGATTGATTTTTTGGAATGAAGTACAAAGCTACACAAAGGCTTACCTGAGCTCTTATCACCACGGATATCGAAACCCGATTTATAGAAGTGTATGTTCGCAAACATAGCGTTGTACGACTTGAGGGGAGGGGCTTTTTAAACTGTCTAAATTAAAATTATTTATCACAAAAAGGTCATTGCTTTCCAGTTAAATGCTGTCAAATTCCATGTATCAGATACGCCATGTTGTGGCCTCACAAAGTAATTATAAGTGCTTGTTAATTATAAACAAGAATAGTAAAACAGCTTTGTTCAAATAAACTCCTTCTACAAAAATGTTGTTAAATTTAAAACTGAATTGTTTCATACATATACAGATACAAGGAAGGCTGACAGCAAAATAAGACATATTTACCTAATTATGCAGGTGTGTGTTGTTTTTAACAGGTCATATGTGTTGTGAGATAAAGACAACGGAATGATAAAGAGTTACAATGTGTATCTATATACCTATAAAAGCCAAATGTTGGTCGGCCACGCTTGCTTTCTCTGAATATAGTGAGTTACATTATGACGTCAGATTAGGTCGGTTCTGAACAGGAAGGCCAGGAAGACGCCTGTGAAAAATAAGTTAAACATTAACATAAAGTCTTTATTAAAATTGGCTTAAGATACCAGCTGTCTGAAGAGTCCGAAGAAGAAAAGGTGTATATATAATCATATGGTCAAAGAGCGTTTTAATCTTTAGTCCAAGGGGACCAGTATGTATCGTGTCTGTTCCGTAATGTGTAGTATGTTTCTTGGAAAGAAAATGTTACATTTAGTTTGTGTGGTTTTGAAGCTACGTGAGAGCTATCTGCGCTCGTGCCACAAGTTTTGAAGTGATGCACCAGAGACAAACGCAAACTTTTTATTGCTTTTTACCAACAAATAGCGAGTTTCACTACAACAACAGCATGGCTGAAAAAAAGCACTTTTAGAGATCAGATTGGACTAACGAATTTTAGACAGTGGGTCAATGCACTGACCAACAGACATAGCCAGGTCTTACACGCTGGTTAATTGGTTAATGTTAGACTTGAGTGTTGTGGTTAACTACAATTTATCTAAAACGCACTGTTTTACTGAACGTCCATAAAATAATAAACAATGCATGCTCTTGTGAATTATTTTATTTTCATATTTAATATGATATGTTTTGTTTTTGCAAACTTTTTCAAAGAAAAACATTTAGTTAGTAGCGCAAATGACGCAGAAGGAAGTTAGATGTGAAATATGTGAATTCAGTCATATACAAGGGAAGTACTTTGAAGTACAGGTAACCAATTATATATTACATTCAGGAATTGTAAGACTTCGAAATATCTTTGAAGCCTAATTTCAACGAACCACCGTTAACAAGATTACTGAATGTTTGATATGAGACGTTTCAAATTATGCCAGCTCATCAAAGACAAAAATTGTAAAAACATTTAGACCGACAAAGACGCAAACAGATCACTGTAATATTGAACAGGCTGGACGAACTATAATTAAATTCTTGAATCAGTTACGAAGGAATGTAAACGTGACAAACAATTGAAGACTAAGTTTGTTTGATAAAGTATGGAAATATAATTAATGATAAAATAAAAACACTTCCTTTCATATTTGTTTTTCTTATACGACACAGATAAAAAGTGACGTCATTTATACTGTAGGAAAAACCTCCAACGAGAATTTCGTTTCAGTAAGCCCTCCAGTGGCTCAGCGGTATGTATGCGGACTTACACGCTAAAATCCGGGTTTCGATACCCGTGGTGGGCAGAGCACAGATAGCCCATTGTGTAGCTTTGTGCTTAATTCAAAACAACAAACAACAACGTTTCAGTAAATTAATAAAACTTACAAACATATTAACAATAAAAATTAAATTCAAATGTTGAACGTTGATAAGAAACTATTTCATATTACTTAAGATAAGACTATGTTATTGTTTAAGTTAAACACAAAGCTACTCAGTGGGCTATATGTACAGTGCCTACCACGAGTATCGAAACTCGGTTTATAGCGATGTAAGTCAATAAACATACAATTGAACAACTGAGGGAGGTAGGACGAGATGATGATCAGATATCAATGACTTATATTTAACTACGTACCGAAACAAGCAGCGACCCACGTGATTTCTTATGGTAATTATTGTGACTCATAATAGTTTGTATAACACTTTAAACATCCACGTTTTTTCATTTTGAACCTAAAATTTGATTTCACAACTTTCTGTCGCAATTTTTCTTTTCTTTTTAGATCGCACGTTATTTTAGAGATATGTTGTGTTTTATTAGATATCTGAATTTTTGTTATTGTACGTTAGGTTAAAATAGCCACAAAGGACATAAATGTAATACCCAGGTTTACTTTGGAATAGTCAATATTTAGCACCTATTAAATTTGGATATATTATAATTACATGCGGATTTCTTCAATAACTCATTAACTTTGACTCTACACCTTAAGTTCCTTTTAAATATATATTATATTCTTGGTATAGTTCCATAAAGTTATATTATAAGACATGTTAGTTTTACCCCAGAAACTAAGACACTCGTGTATGGGGATGTGTATTTATCAGTTTCGAGGATGTGATGCACAATACTAAAGAAATATAATGTGAAAAATTTTACACGAAAGCGGTTTTGAGTTCCTAATATCCGGATTTCACATTCATTTTGTATAAAATTAAAAACATTCATCTTCCAAAAATATATATATTCAAATATGTGGGAATGATTTGGATGTGATCAAAATAGCCAATATTTCTCGAGACAAGCGTCATTTTTGTTTATGTTGTCCATAACTCCGACAGTACTGAAGTGGACACAAGTAAATGTCTCTCAGACTAAGAATAAACATATTCCAACTATACAGTACTGATTGGTTCTTAAATGTTAGGCTTATCAGTAACAGTGTTGATAATAGGCATTTGGTATTGAGTATTTAGTTTCAGGCTACAAATATAAATACAATTGTTAAGGAGTTAAGATTTCACAGTTTGTTATATGTGCAATAAAGTTGTTTTATTTAGGGACTGTGCAATAAAGTTGTTTAACTTAGGGATTTTGGACTGTACAATATAGTTGTTTTATTTGGAGACTTGGGACTATGCAATAAAGTTGTTTTATTAGGAGACTTGGGACTGTACAATAAAGTTGTTTTATTTGGAGACTTAGGACTGTACAATAAAGTTGTGTTATTTAGGGACTTGGGAGTGTGCAATAAAGTTCTTTTCTTTGGAGACTTGGGACTGGCACTACTTTAAAGGAAGGTACCAATGAAGATGTACAATTTGTAAATTGAAGACTACCATAATTAAAGTAAAGGCAACAGATAGATAGAAGTGTAGACCGTGGGAAATGACAGCAGGATTTCAGGAAGAGCTTAGGCCTTTACATACAAGAAATAAATAAGCTAACAATGAGGAAGTTAAAAAGTATACAATTAGGGTAAAACCAGGTAGTTTAGTCATAATGAGTATATTCTGTTGAACGACGTATTTCAACTCTTGGCTTGTGCAGATGAGAGACTATTGGTAAGAAGGACAACAAAAGGAACGCAGAAGAATATGGATGATAAATTTAAAGAGGATTCTTTGATAAGGCATATGAATAGGATAGTCTGTGGGATAAATAGTGAGACAATAATTATATTATGATACCCACGTGCACATGTAGAGGCAAAAACCAATAGAGCAGAAAATATAATAAAGAGAACCATCAGAAATGTAGTTTTTGTCATGTATCATGGAGCTAATGATAAATGTAAAGAAAGATCAGGGTAGTTAATTAATAAGTACAAAGGGTTTATAAAGATATTTAACTAAAAAGGCCGTAACTTGAATGTGTCGGAGAAAATACCAAAGAAAAAGATCAAATTATAAGTTACTCACAAGAGCTAAATGCTAGGCTTAGCTTAGTGTATAAGAATGAGCTGATTGGCTGTTTTGAGTTGTGAGATCATTTCAATGGAAGAAGGAAGCTTTTTGAAATGGATGGTTTAAATTTAAATAACATTAGAGGTGATTTATTTATCAGGACTATTAACTCAGCTGTAAGGAAAGTCTTAAATCAGAACTGGACAAAAGGTTCAGAACAAACTAAATGAAGAAAGAATAAGAGGTAGAGAAAAGTTTAGCATAAGAAATGAGTACAGAAGTGGTAATAAAAATAGGTGTTACTATTGTAATGCTAGAAGTATAATAAATAAAACAGATGAATTTAGCAAGATAGAGAATAAAGATAGGCTTAATGTAATGCTAGAAGTATAATAAATAAAACAGATGAATTTAGTAAGATAGAGAATAAAGATAGGCTTAATGTAATGCTAGAAGTATAATAAATAAAACAGATGAATTTAATAAGATAGAGAAGTTTGATATGATGAGAATAAGAGAAACATGGTTAAACACTAATGGCAGAAGTGTATTTGAAATGTGGGTTATTTTATGGGGACGGAACATTGAAAATATGGAGTTTCTTTGTAAAGTGTGAGTTTGTAGAAATTGAGGATATGAAAGGTAACAACAATGTGACGGAATCCATTTGGATTTCTCGCTAGATGACATAACGAGAAAACGCTTTTAATGGGAATATGTTACAGACCACCAAATTCGTGATGACGAGAAACTCACTTGATGTAAATATGTGTCATCAAGATGGTTGGTGTAGTTATTAGCACTTTAAATAAAATAAAGTACAGAAAAACGTTTTGACCTTCCTAGATAATCTGCAGGTAGATAAAGAGAAAGTTTACAACTGACCGGTGCCGGACACACGTCTTAGGGATGCGAGTGTAAACGGGTACGGGAATGTAGAGGGCGCTGCAGTTAAATGTTAGGTTATTAATTACTATAGGTATAAAAGTGTTCCTTTATATTGGTTTGATTTTGATTTTAGTTGCTGTGTAAGTAGGGCTTCTTTAATTTTATATTTGTTTATATTTGTTTCACTACTTAATATCTGTGTGTTTTCTTATGTTACGTTATATTTATTTGATTTATGGTGTTTTAAAACATGCGGATGTGTTTTTTATGTTCTTTGAATGTGGGTTCTATATTTCTTCTTGTTTCTCTGATACAGAAGTTGTGACAGTTGTTACATTGTATTTTATAATGTTGATGTTGTGTTTGTCAGTGTAGTTTTTACATAATAAGGACTTTAGTTTTGTACCTCGTTTTTGAATACTTTTAGTGTTTACTGGAGCGTTGTGCTTTGTTATAAGTGTTTAACAAATGTTGGTTCTTTTTTCACTGATGTCAGGAACATATGGTGTACAACACTATAATGATTTTGCAGTTTGTCGTATCTTGGGATTTACTGTTGTTTGTTTGTTGTTGTTCTCCGTGTGTGCGTATAATGTTTATGACGGTTTTTAAATAAAATTTGTTGATGTTGGTGAAGTGTTGTTTTATTTTGTTGGTTTCGTCGTTAATTTTATTTGGTGAACGTAGTTTTGTGGCTGTGTTTACTTGGTTTCTTAATATGTTAAGTTTTTGTTTTGTTTTATGTGCTGAGTCCCAGGGAATGTATAGTCCAGTATGGGTGATTTCTCGGTGGATTTCTGTTTTGAATTGTGTATCGGCTATTGTGATATTGATGTAGAGAAATGCTATTTGGTTGGTTTTTTTCTGTTCACAGATGAAATTAACGTTTGAGTGTATCGAGTCATTGTGACTGAAAAAGCTAAGACTTCACCTTTTACAGTAATCCGGGGGTCGCGGGTTCGAATGCCCGTCACACCAAACCATGCTCGCCATTTCAGCCGTGGGGGCGATATAATGTGGTGTCAATCCCACTATTCGTTGGTAAAAGAGTAGCCCAAGAATTGGCGATCTGTGGTGATGATTAGCTGCCTTCCCTCTAGTCTTACACTGCTAAATTAGGGACGGCTAGCACAGATAGCCCTTGTGTTGCTCTGCGCGAAATTTAAAACAAACCAAACCCTCTTCACAAAAGTTCCAACCACTGAAGTCTTCAAGAGAGTTTTAGAACTTTGTATCCACGACCCCAACCCATTTGAACAGATCTCCAACAACCAGTTAGCAAACTTTATAGAATTCACTACCACCGAAACTGTCTTTATGTTCAATAACCAAAACTACCAACAAATAAATGGCCTAAGTATGGGGAATCCAATGTCATCAGTTGTAACCAACATTTTTATAACACAGACTGAATCTCAAGCGATCCATTCATCCTTACATCCACTACTATACTGGTACAGATATGTTGACAATACAATTGCTGGATTCACATCTACAGCGCACACACTTAGTTTTTTGAGCCACGTTAACTCCACACATCCCGACATCAAGTTTATCTGTGAACAGAACAAAGCTAACCAAATAGTATTTCTCAACTTCAGTACATAAAAACACAAAAACTCAACATATGAGAAACCAAATAAACACATCACAAACTTTGTTCACCAGATAAACATCAACAATGAAATCAACAAAATAATACAACACTTCATCAACATCAATAAATTTCCTCCAAAAACTGTTGATAAAATTAAACGCTCACACCAAGACCAACAAAAACAATAAATCCCAAGATTTGGGTTTGATACTTTGAGATGATGATATTTGCAGATTCAAAAATAATTGAAGGGAAGAGAGTATAATTATATATTGTAAAATATAGAGTTATCTGGATACACTTTTCAGATGTGGAAATTTTTTAATTGTATGTTGTAAAATAGAGAGCTATCTGGATACATTTTTCAGATGTGGAAAATGTTTAATTGTATGTTGTAAAATAGACAGTTATGTGGATACACTCTTCAGATGTGGAAAATGTTTAATTGTATGTTGTAAAATAGACAGTTATGTGGATACGCTCTTCAGATGTGGAAAATGTTTAATTGTATGTTGTAAAATAGACAGTTATGTGGATACGCTCTTCAGATGTGGAAAATGTTTAAAGATAACTCTCTGAATGTTCGAGGGAAACATATTCCTTATGGAAAAAAATGATGCCTGCAAGCGAAAACGAAGTTAGCTCTTAAATAGTTTAAAGATAAAAGTAAATATGATATATTTAAACTGTTGATATCAGATATGATACGAGGTTTAAGAAATATGACGAAACAAGGAATGGTGCCTTCAACTGGGTGTAGAGAAAAGATTTAAAAACTAACAGTAAGGATTTCTTTAAGTGGAATCCCGAGAGGGATGATAAATAAATGATGATTGTGAGAAAGGTGGAATATTAAATTTAGTTTTTCTTAGGTTTATATTGACAAAGATTTAAGAGTACGAAACCTTGTTCACCTGATAAATAGTAAAACAAGATGATGACTGCATTGATTCTGAGTTGGATAAGAAAAATATGGGAAGTTTGAATGATAAGCCACCTAGACCAGATCATATCTCACCACGGGTTTTTAAGTAAGCCACCTAGACCAGATCATATCTCACCACGGGTTTTTAAGTAAGCCACCTAGACCAGATCATATCTCACCACGGGTTTTTAAGTAGGCAACTAGACCAGATCATATCTCACCACGGGTTTTTAAATAAGCCACCGATACCAGATCATATCTCACCACGGGATTTTAAGTAAGCCACCTAGACCAGATCCTATCTCACCACGGGCTTTTAAGTAAGCCACCTAGACCAGATCATATCTCACCGCGGGTTTTTAAGTAAGCCACCTAGACCAGATCATATCTCACCACGGGTTTTTAAGTAAGCCACCTAGACCAGATCATATCTCACCACGGGTTTTTAAGTAGGCAACTAGACCAGATCATATCTCACCACGGGTTTTTAAGTAAGCCAAATAGACCAGATTATATCTCACCACGGGTTTTTAAGTAAGCCACCTAGACCAGATCATATCTCACCACGGGTTTTTAAGTAAGCCAAATAGACCAGATCATATCTCACAACAGGTTTTTAAGTATGTTACTTAGATTAGATTATATCTTATTATGGGTTTTTAAGTAAGTCACCTAGACCAGATTGTATCTCATCACGGGTTTTTAAGAAGGTTAAATATTGGATATATGAACGGATTGCTACTATTTTTGTACATGTTTGAATCGTGGGAAGTGATAAGAACGGTGATAAAAATTGTTCCAGTAACTATAGACCTATTAATCTTACATCGTTCATGAGAAATATATTGTAAAGTCCCCCAGTGGCTCAGCCGTATGTCTGCGGACTTATACGCTAAAATCCGGGGTTCGATACCCGTGGTGGGCAGAGCACAGATAGCCCATTGTGTAGCTTTGTGCTTAATTCAAAACAACAACAACAAGTGTTAGTAGATGCTTTACGAAGAAATTTTAGAATTTTATTTGTTGCTAAACATGGTTTTACAAAGGAAACGTTAAATTTTTATGTAGGTGAGGGTACGGGTGTAGATTTGGTTATCTATATTTATAGGGAACATTTATCAAGCTATTACATAAAAATTTGAACAAATTATCTCTGTAGCCGTGGGAGATAGGGTAGCAAATTTGATCGGCGAGTCGTTGGATGTATGACTTATATCAATGGCATAGATGAAATAATTGTAAAAAATAGATTTACAGGTGATATTAAGACTTTGGGTGATTCTAGCTGTAGGTGAAGAGGAGCTGCTACTGATTTACAAAGGGATTTAGATCAATTAGTGATTTGGGTAAAGAAATGGTTGTTAGGTTTAAATGATAAAGAATGCAACATAACGCATGTGAGTTATAAATTAAATTATAATTTGGATGGGAGTAACTATAACAGTGTCAGAAAACCAAAATGGTTGTTAGGTTTAAAGGATAAAGAATGCAGCATAACGCATGTGAGTTAAAATAAATATAATTTGGATGGAAGTGACTATAACAGTGTCAGAAAACCAAAATGGTTGTTAGGTTTTAAAGGATAAAGAATGCAGCATAACGCATGTGAGTTACAAATTAAATTATAATTGGATGGGAGTAGAGTAACTATAACAGTGTCACAAAACCAAAATTTTCTGTGGCCTTAAAGACAAGCATTATCGTAAAATTGTCACAGTAATATAGTAAACTGTCTGGTTCATTTCAAGACCACTTTACTTCAGAAACTAAATATTATTTATGTTGATTTTGTCATCACGAATTGAGTTTATATCCATCTAATTTTCTTGTATCATTTCAAGCTTGGTCAAAATGCGACAACATCGACTTGTAATATCGAACATGCATTTGGTGATGACACAACTAATGAGCGCACAGCACAGCGTTGGATTCGCTCTGGTGTCACAAGCCTTGAAAAGGAGTTTCAAGGCCCCCTCAGACAGCCATTAATGAGGAAGAATTGGAGGTCTTAGTTGAATCAGGCACCAACCAAACCGTGAGAGAAATGCTGGCACACTAATGCTTATTGTTCAACAGTTTCCTGATATATTGAAACAATTGGTAAGGGTTAAAAACCTTTATAGGTCGGTACCCCACGAATTGATTGAAAATGGTCAAACAATATTTACCTGTGATTCTTTAAGGTAATGATTAAATGACAGTGATTGGACTATGTAGGAGCACCAAACCAATGAATCTTTAAGGTATGACAGTGACTGGACTATGTAGGAGCACCAAACCAGTGATTCTTTAAGGTAATGACAGTGACTGGACTATGTAGGAGCACCAAACCAGCTCTTCAGTCCATGGTGGTTGTCAACAGGTGGCTTTCATTATTCATTCTTAAACCCAGGAGAAACAATGAAAGCAGAGAACTATTGTTTTGAACTTAAAATTATGCATCAAAGGGTGTCACAAAAACGTCCAGAAATTAACCAATCACAGTGGACTCAGATGTTTCATGACAAATTCTTGACCACATGTCTCACGTGTTATAGTCCAATAACTAAACAAACTTCATTATAAAACTTTACCTCATCCACCATATTCACCAGCTTTTTTCCCCTAACGATTATAGCTTTTCAAAACATTTGTAAACCAAAGGTCAATTGAATATGTTTGCAAAGACTTCATTGTGTCAAAAGAGTCCACTTCTTCAAATGTGGCATTTATAAACTTACAAATAGCTGGCAGAAATGTATTGAGCTAAAGGAGCTCATCTTGATTAAATTCACCCTAATATTCTATTTGCCCCACTACTAGCAACAACAAACTGCTTCGATGGCTTTTGAAACTGATCTATCAGACTGTTGCGTATGAAATGTCGGGTTTTTATAGGAATATGTGAATAAAATACAAAGAAGTTATAATTTCATTGTATAAACCACTAATTAGGCCATATTTGAAATATTATTTCCAGTTTTGGGCTACTGACTTTAGGAAGAACATTGAATTATTAGAAGAGGCTCAGAGAAGGGCTCCCAGAAGGGTTCTTGTGTTAGAAGAGGCTAAGAGAGGAGCTCCTAGAAGGGTTCTTGTGATAGAAGAGGCTCGGAGAAGAGCTCCTAGAAGGGTTCTTGTGATAGAAGAGGCTCAGAGAAGAGCTCCCAGAAGGGTTCTTGTGATAGAAGAGGCTCAGAGAAGAGCTCCCAGAAGGGTTCTTGTGATAGAGTAGCGTACGAAAAAAGGTTGAAAATAAAAAAGAGTCAGAGACAATCTGTTTGAGGTGTTTAACATTGAAAAGAGAATTGGTAGTGTTGACACATCACTGTTTGCATTTTTAACAGCGAGAATATGGGACACAAGTATATATTTTGGCTAGATAGAAGTTAGCTTCAGATAAAACTAGTTTATTCAAACAGAATAATTGTCCTTTTTAAGGGTTACTTTCGGATGTTGTGGAGGTAGTAAATTTATGTGAGTTCAAGACAAAGCTTGGTGATTTTACGGAAGATGACTTTAGGAATTTGTTTACAATTTATTTATATAATAGTTTCAGTTTAGTTTAGGGGGTGGGGAAGAACTAACAGATTTCTAGATGTTCCAAAACATTATGTTATCTTATATACAGAAAATTACGTGCTGTAAAGGCTAGTTTTTTTTGAACGTCTGTGAAATATAAGTTATAGAGAGACATTCAATGTAAAATTCACGTAAACATCGGTGGTATTTAGTTATAGAGAGGTGTAATAGTAAGGCGATATTCTGTAGTACGTGAGTTATATAGATATATTAACCAGTAAAGTTTCAAATAAACTTCTGTACTATGAGTTATAGAGAGGAACTTAGTGGTTAAGGTAAGTATAACCAGAACGTTTGACATACGAGTTGTAATGGTATTCATTGTTCATTAAACGTTTACCACAGAAACATTTGTAGAAATCGTTTTTAGTATATAGTAACCATTAACAATAGCAAAAATAGTAGAACTGGAATTTAACGTATAGTAAACATTTACCACAACACAAATAGGAGAAGTGGTATTTAATTAACAATAATATTAACCACAACACAAATAGGAGAAGTGGTATTTAATTAACAATAATATTTACCACAAGATAAATAGGAGAAGTGGTATTTAATTAACAATAATATTTACCACAACACAAATAGGAGAAGTGGTATTTAATTAACAATAATATTAACCACAACAGAAATAGGAGAAGTGGTATTTAATTAACAATAATATTTATTACAAGATAAATAGGAGAAGTGGTATTTAATTAACAACAATATTTACCAAAACAGAAATAGGAGAAGTGGTATTTAATTAATAATAATATTTACCAAAACAGAAATAGGAGAAGTGGTATTTAATTAACAATAAATATTTAACACAATATAAGTTGTAGAAGTGGTATTTATTTTTAATTTATGACAGATATTAGCCACAAAAGTGTAAGACACAGTAAACATTAACCACAGTAGTAGGATTTGCTGTGGTGTTTAACATACATTAAATACTCATCACGACTAAAATAAGAAAAGTGGTATTTCACATATAATAATAATTAACAACAAGCTCAGTGGTAAAGCCGGTATTTAATACACGGTAAAAAATGTTAGATGTGAAGTTTACTGAATAGTAAACATTAACCACAGCAGGAGTAGTGGAAGTTATATTTAATATTACATAAATATTAGAACTGTTATTAAATATGCAGTAAACATCAACCACAGTACCAGTAGTGTAAGTGGTATTTAACGTGTTAAATATTAGCTGCAAGAGCAGTACTGTTTTTATATAATAAACAATAACAATAAAACATCTTGCATATATATCACTGGACAAGGATTTAATTATTAGTAATACACACGTGGACTTGAACAGACATAATTCGCTTTTCTTATTTTTGTTTCTATTTATTTTACAAGTTAGTTATCGTATTTTTCATGTGAGAGTGACGAACGAAGGTTAAGACTTATAAACAATGTATTCCCACCGCCATGTTTGTACTCAAATGTAGCTACTTCCAAAACCTAGGCTATATTATATATCTCACATTATAGCCTGTGTCCTGAGAAAACGTTAGTGATTTATGTTTATAAAACCTTAAACAGAGTTCGATGTTTCTACCGAAGTCGTTCTTCATGATCGGATTTTACCTGACTGTCCAGTGTTAATATTTTATTTGTATTTAGCCACTGGGAATGCTAAACTAATAACAGTGAATGAATTAATTACGACGTAAAGTATCCCGTGATTCCAGCCCTGTTTTTCAGTTGGTTTTTCGCAGAATACTCTCATGAAGTCTAGCAGACCTGGCATGTCAGGTTTGTTGTGACGCTCAACTCAGAACTCGTGGGTCGCAAGCTTAAATACCGTCATCGAATGCGCTCGCGCTTTTAGCCGATAAGGTGTTATAATATTACAGTCAGTAGCATGTTATGTTAGTAAAGAGTAGCTCAAAAGTTGGCGGTGATTGACTAACTGTCTTTCCTCTAGTCCATTAATGGTCTTACGTTAAGTCAAGTTAATGTGTATTATAACTATTGTATATTATAACTAATGTGTTTTATAGCTAATGTGTATTATAGTGTCCGAGTACCGTTACACAATATTCAACAGTAAAACAAAATCTTGTTGTTATTTTTGTTTCCGAGTAACTTAATTCCATATACATTATTCTTGAGATGAAACTTAATTCTATATACATTATTTTTGAGATGAAACTTAATTCCATATACATTATTCTTGAGATGAAACTTAATTCTATATACATTATTTTTGAGATGAAACTTAATTCTATATACATTATTTCTGAGATGAAACTTAATTCTATATAGATTATTCTTGAGATGAAACTTAATTCTATATAGATTATTTTTGAGATGAAACTTAATTCTATATAGATTATTCTTGAGATGAAACTTAATTCCATATACATTATTCTTGAGATGAAACTTAATTCTATATAGATTATTCTTGAGTTATGAGGTGTTAATTCTATATACATTATTTTTGAGTTATGAGGTGTTAATTCTATATACATTATTCTTGAGTTATGAGGTGTTAATTCTATATACATTATTCTTGAGTTATAAGGTGTTAATTCTATACACATTATTCTTGAGTTATAAGGTGTTAATTCTATATACATTATTCTTGAGTTATGAGGTGTTAATTCTATATACATTATTTTTGAGATGAAACTTAATTCTATATACATTATTCTTGAGATGAAACTTAATTCTATATACATTATTTTTGAGATGAAACTTAATTCTATATACATTATTTCTGAGATGAAACTTAATTCTATATAGATTATTCTTGAGATGAAACTTAATTCTATATAGATTATTTTTGAGATGAAACTTAATTCTATATAGATTATTCTTGAGATGAAACTTAATTCCATATACATTATTCTTGAGATGAAACTTAATTCTATATAGATTATTCTTGAGTTATGAGGTGTTAATTCTATATACATTATTTTTGAGTTATGAGGTGTTAATTCTATATACATTATTCTTGAGTTATGAGGTGTTAATTCTATATACATTATTCTTGAGTTATGAGGTGTTAATTCTATATACATTATTTTTGAGATGAAACTTAATTCTATATACATTATTCTTGAGATGAAACTTAATTCTATATACATTATTTTTGAGATGAAACTTAATTCTATATACATTATTTCTGAGATGAAACTTAATTCTATATAGATTATTCTTGAGATGAAACTTAATTCTATATAGATTATTTTTGAGATGAAACTTAATTCTATATAGATTATTCTTGAGATGAAACTTAATTCCATATACATTATTCTTGAGATGAAACTTAATTCTATATAGATTATTCTTGAGTTATGAGGTGTTAATTCTATATACATTATTTTTGAGTTATGAGGTGTTAATTCTATATACATTATTCTTGAGTTATGAGGTGTTAATTCTATATACATTATTCTTGAGTTATAAGGTGTTAATTCTATACACATTATTCTTGAGTTATAAGGTGTTAATTCTATATACATTATTCTTGAGTTATGAGGTGTTAATTCTATATACATTATTCTTGAGATGATACTTAATTCTATGTACAATATTCTTGAGATGAAACCTAATTTATTCCATAATCTGAATGTTCTCCCAGGAAAAGTTGTGGCCCTAAAAAAAACATAAATAGGATCAGAATCTCGGTTTACTTTCCTTTTAGGCTTTTCCAACAAATTTGCTAAAGTACAGTTTATGCTCTTGACCTCTTCGATAGCTTTCTACTGTCGGTAGTAGTTATGTGTTTGTTTTGTAACAACAGAGCTTTCTTCTGTCAGTAGTAGTTATGTGTTTGTTTTGTAACAACAGCTAATCCCAGAGCTCGCGGTCTCTCTTTTTTTTTTCTAATGGGAGAAATCTGAACCTCATTTAAATAAGAACGAAAACCTTCGTTGTGTATCCATGGAATTAAACTCATCTTCCTTACTCTTACTAAATTACGATTTTTTTTACGATTTTGAGATCTGGTGTAAGAATTACAATCCAATTCTTGAATCAAATAAAACTCAGTTGACTTCAGACATGCTTGAAATCATCATTGTTACGTATTTTTTAATGTTTTAAGTTCTTCGTAGATTAAACGCAACAGAAAAACACAGATAACAGCTTGTATAATTTATTACACTAAACTATTAACAAATATAACAGATATAACATAAATTATATAATAACAGTGACAGATACTAAGTTACAATATTCAAAATTAATTACAAAATAAAATAATATTAGTTTCAAACTTCAAAATAAATCACAATACAAAACGGTACTGGCCTGTATCTAATGTAATGATCTAAAATTAAAGTCTCAAATTCCAGTCTAGGGTGTGAATTTGGTCCCACGAAGAGATTCCGAAACAGTTCACAGTTCAATGAAATCGCCGTCTCTCAGCTCAAGCAGTAATTCAGATGTATCGTAGAGATTGACGGAATAAAATCACAGCTTCCGTAGATCTAATTTTAGTCACAAATCCAAGTTGAATAATCACAGCAAACACTTGACCTTTCTCAAATAACTGACTCTCTTCTTTTGAAATAAAACTGACGTCTGAATCTCACTCTTTTTCTTCGAATAAAACTAATGACTGAATCTATCTTCTTTTTTCGAATAAAAACTGATGACTGAATCTCTCTCGCGTCACCGTCTTTTACACCGATAGGCCTATTTCTCGAACAATCTCGCAATTTCCATACAACTCTAGAGCAATCCGCGCGTGTTCGTTCTTGCACGAGACTACACGTCGAGACACGAAGTCACCAGCACTCATTTACAAACATATGATTGGTTTACTTAATTCAAGAAAGTTCTAAATGTTATCCTAAATAAATAACAAAATATTAGTTTAAACTTCGAAACAATAATATCAATATGGAAAAATGAATAATAGAAATGAAAGTTCAAACACAACACGACATGTTGTCATTTACAAAATATTTACACATATACATAACAATCATAAATTTATTCTTAGGTGATTACATTTTTGTTTATAGTTAATTGTGAAAGTGGTATGTAATAAAACAGCAATAACAGATATAATGCTGGTCTAAGAAAGTTTACTATGGAATCAAAAATGATTGAAAACGTTTTACCATAAAAATCTCTCTTGCAACAAATGTTTTAAAACACAAAAAGTAAAACTTATTGGAGATGTATTTGTTTATATATAGGAGTAAGATAAAGAATTACTTTTTAAAATGTGAAGTAACTTTTCACTTTATGTTTAAAGTCATAAAATAACATTCAGCAAAGTGAAAAATTGTCACATTTTCCTATATCGAAAAGTTTTATAGATATCGTAGGGTTATAAGGTGTTAGATATTTTGTAAGGGGGTTAGAAGGTGTTTAGTACTTTGTAAGGGGGTTAGAAGGTGTTTAGTATTTTGTAAGGAGTTCTAAGATATTTAGTGTTTAATAAAAATGGTTCTTTATGTTCACCCAATGGTTTTAGAATATTGTAAATTAATGTCTACTCCCTAGATACTGGATGTGTTTACCTGATATAAAAACTTTATCTTGATGTACTCTCCTGCTTGGAAACCTCATTATAAAGCACAACTGAGAACAAACTTTATGTGCTCCTAAATGAGGAACAAAGCTTTACAAATGTTTGTTGACGTGAAACTTACACGAGAGTTCTGTAGCTTCCCAGGTAGTTCTGTTAATTTGGTTTACTCTGTTTTTTAATGACGTACTTTGTAAATATTTTAAACCTGTTGGCTCACATTGGTTTTGAAATAAACTTGTTACCGCGATCTATTAAACTATATATTTTTACAGATATCAAATTGTTCGGTATGCAGCAAGTTAATCTTATAATACAAACAATAACAACGCCTGTGTATTACATATCATTTTTATTTTCCTAGAATAAAGTTTATAAAGTTGAAAATAGAAGTGTAAACTTAAGTTGAAAATCTAATTAGGTTCCAGATAGACGTGTGGACATACCAATGACATTAAACTAATCTTCTACACTAATTATAAGTATGAATGTCATCTGTAACATAATCTATTTTTGCGTCGTAATAATAATAATAACAAATTTTTGACCACTTTTTAATTGTATTCTTTATTTATCTATTTTGAATGAACTAATTACAAATAATTTGGTTGAATACAGCTATGTTTTCATTACTATTTACGAGTTATTCAATGTTTAAAATGAAGTGATATAATCTCACCCGGACTAAATACACCTTGAATTTTCATCTGTGAGAACACTATTAGGTGTCTGCTAAATATCGACACTCCGCACTCTGTCTAGTCAGAAATTAAAAGCTACGGGTAACTTTACTAGAATACTGTTAAATGAACCAGCGAGCAAAGCTGTAACGAGGGTAAACTTTGGTTTATCAGAAGTTATTTTAATTACTTGCAGTTAAATAAAAAGCCAAAGAGTAGGTTATCTGTTCTCTGCCCACCACGCATATCCAAACCTAGACATACCTTTTTGTTATTAGGGGGAAGGACATATACTTTATTGTGTGTGACTAGAAAGCCGAAACTATTTTATGCTGTCAGACAAACTCACATAGATTTAAAACTACACAAACGTAATTATTACTTAGTAAAACCACAAAAACGTAACTATATTTAATAAAACCACACGTACATTACTTCATATAATATAAAACTACACGAACGTAACTATATGTAATAAAACTGCACGCACATTATCTTATATAAAATAAAATTACATTACGTAAATATATTTAATAAAATTACACGTCATCAAGAATTGATTTATCACTTCTGAATACTTGTTCACAAAATGATAAGCATATGGTTTGGTTTGTTACACGAAAGCTATCTGAGCTAGCCGTCCCTAATTTAGCAGTGTGAGACTAGAAGGAAGCTAGTCATCACCACCCACCGCTAATTCTTGGGCTACTGTTTTACCAACGAATAGTGGGATTAGCCGTAACATTATAACGCTTCCACGGCTGAAAGGCCGAGCATGTTTGGTATGATGGGTATTCGAACCCGCTTCCCTCGGATTACGAGTCGAGCGTCTTACCCATCTGGTCCAACCAGGCCTAAGCATATGGACTTGAATGAGCTTCGCATGCATATTTTACACCTAAATAAATCTAGAAGGACAATAACAGTTGTATTTAGTTTAATATTCATATTATAGAGTGCAGTTTGTGTGAAATCATTTTAAAATAAAATAAGAAAAACCATCATCCAATTGGAACTTCTCAGACAAAGGTCTTTCTAACGATGTGATATTTGTAGGGTTTGACCAAGACATTTGCGAGAAACATTCCAGACAGATAAACAAAATATTTATGTGTGTGATAAATTCGCTGCACAAAACTGAACACAATTAAACATATACCTTCAATAAAAGTATATAAATCCGTACTTTTCTGTATCAGTAAACTACATTTCGGTTGAAGTCAACTAAAATTTCTGATATTTTAAAACAGCAAAAAGATATATGAGAGTCGTTTAATGCATTTGCATTAGATATGCCAGGATTCATGTAATTGAAGTATAAATATGTTTATATCGTTTTACACAAATGTATTTGGCATTTTTCTGAAAGGTCTGTTTTTGCTCAAAAATGCATAACAGACTATCTTGGGTGTGTCAGCCGAAAAGAATGAACCTCAAATTCTAGCATTACAAATCTTCACTGAAACCACCAGAAGATTAGAAATCCTCATGACAAATCTCCACTGAAACCACCAGGAGACTGGAACTTCTCATTACAAATTTTCACTGATACCACCAGAAGATTAGAAATCCTCATGACAAATCTCCACTGAAACCACCAGGAGACTGGAACTTCTCATTACAAATTTTCACTGATACCACCAGGAGACTGGAACTTCTCATCAAAAATCTTCACTGAAACCACTAGGAGACTGGAACTTCTCATTACAAATCTTCACTGAAACCACCAGGAGACTGGAACTCCTCATTACAAATCTTCACTGAAACCACTAGGAGACTGGAACTTCTCATCACAAATCTTCACTGAAACCACCAGAAGACTGGAACTTCTCATTACAAATCTTCACTGAAACCACCAGAAGACTGGAACTTCTCATTACAAATCTTCACTAAAACCACCAGGAGACTGGAACTTCTCATTACAAATCTTCACTGAAACCACCAGGAGACTGGAACTCCTCATCACAAATCTTCATTGAAACCACCAGGAAACTGAAACTCCTCATTACAAATCTTCATAAAAGATGTAATGGAAATTCTATGAATAAAATATACCATTGGTTTGACTGTATTTACATCTTTTAAGTTTTCATCTTATTCGTTTCTCTAAGGTAAATTTATATTGTGTAGGAGAAAATAAATTTATTTAAATAATTCTAAGGGCAAAGTGACAAGCAGAGAGGTACCGCTACATATTATATAAAGTTTATTGTGGAGCGTGGGTGGGTTTTTCTTATCGAGATATCTGCTGTGTCCACTAAATGGAATCAAACCACTAATTTCAGGGTTTCAAATCCGAAGACTTACCTCTGTATCGAGACGGCAAGACCAGGTGGGTTAAGATCCCTGGTATTCCTGCCTTAGAAGCATCTTTTTTTGATGTATAGATCCCTGGTATTCCTGCCCTAGAAGCATCTCTTTTTGATTTATAGATCCCTGGTATTCCTGCCCTGAAAGGACCCTTTGCTGTTTATATCTTTTATCTTTTTTCCTTCCTTTTTCTCTCTCTCCTATTCCTGTCAATTTTTTTCTTCTTCTTCCTTCTCTCTCTCATCATTACCTCTGTTTGTTTAAGTGCTTTCTGACCTAATACTTGACAAGCTGCAGCATGGATCTCTCTGCTGTTTCAATGGGTTTACTACCAGAATACCTAATTGCAAGATAAAATTTAATGGCCCCTGGAGCAACGACCTGTCCAAGCTTCTTCTCAGCCTTTCCGGACTCCCAGATCTCCCATCCAAGATTCACACCAACTCCTCAAGGGTGTGGAGCTGAAAATATCAACAGTTTCTGAGCACCTTTGGTTTGCTTTTCGAGTTTTCCCAATAAGGTCGTTCCCAAAACGACCACTATGATAAATAGGAATAGATTATCTGTACATGACGCCATCTAAAGACAGAAATAATGAAGGTGCTAAATTAACTTTACCTGCTTGACTACAATACATTAACTCACATTTTCACCATTCACAGGTGCACTCAAAAATCTGATTCTTATGCTTCAGACATGGAATGAAAACTTTCTTGAAACGTATTTATTCTCTTTTACGTAGAAATGTCACGTTCTCGGAACTGTTAATTACTGATGAACGTTAGATCATTGTACTTAAATGTCACGTTCTCGGAACTGTTAATTACTGATTAACGTTAGATCATTGTACTTAAATGTCACGTTCTCGGAACTGTTAATTACTGATGAACGTTAGATCATTGTACTTAAATGTTATGTTCTCGGAACTGTTAATTACTGATGAACGTTAGATCATTGTACTTAAATGTCACGTTCTCGGAACTGTTAATTACTGATGAACGCTAGATCATTGTACTTAAATGTTATGTTCTCGGAAGTGTTAATTACTGATGAACGCTAGATCATTGTACTTAAATGTCACGTTCTCGGAACTGTTAATTACTGATGAACGTTAGATCATTGTACTTAAATGTCACGTTCTCGGAACTGTTAATTACTGATGAACGTTAGATCATTGTACTTAAATGTCACGTTCTCGGAACTGTTAATTACTGATGAACGTTAGATCATTGTACTTAAATGTCACGTTCTCGGAACTGTTAATTACTGATGAACGTTATCTTATTGTACTTTGGTATGTGAAATATATTATTAATATCTTAAAAATATGACCTTTCAATGGTGCTGTTTCGCAATTAAGTTTAAAATGTTTCTTTGACAGATGTTTCCTCAGTATTTGCACATATACGATATACAACTTGAAGCTACGATTGGACAAACCAAATAAAATACAGAAAATATCGAGTTCTCTCGTATATTATAGGCGTGAAAGTATTTATGTTGTATCCAGAAGCAGAAAGAATTAGATTATATAGAACAAGTAATAGTTTTAACACACAATTTTACCATTTTAGAGTTAAACATTAAGGCTATTCGTGAAAATACATCACCCAGTCTGCTTGCCCTTTACGACTAAAGCGTAAATAATGTATTGATTTTCCGTTTACTTAAGACATATTCAATTAGAACTGAGCATGGTCATAGACATTTATAAATAATTCAACGTGAGCCTTTATTGAATTCTAAATGTAACAATAAACGTGCTAAGGTATCTTTTTCGTATATTACTTCTTGAACGTTGGTAAAAGTGTAGCGAATGTTTTATTTCAAAAAACTATCTTTAAAATAATTTAAAAGCAGACAAATGGAACATAACATATAATCATATTTTATAAAAGCGTTGGTTTTAATAGTTCTATTTTCTGGTAACCGAATTGCGTTCATAATTGTGTTGAATTTCATTCTATATGGTGTTCATTCAGAAATGTTTTTAACGTAAACTATGTAGTTATTGTATATATGTTTTGAAAGCCTAATAAATATGTAAACTACGCTCTGTATTGGCACAGAATCTTTGAATGTTGTAAAGTAGATACATATATAGAATGATATGTAATCATTAAGTATTCTTGTATCAAAGTAAGTGTTATTTCTGTTTTTTTCTATAAACAGAGATATATCTGTTTTGATTGTTATATATGGTGTATATTTCGTGATTCTTGAACATTTCATAATATAATAATTTAAACATACTGCTCTTAAAATATACTTAAATACTTTGAGAAACAACCTTTCAAAAGTTAACAATTTTTATTCGATAATGTAGACCTAAGACTGAAACTTTAGTGGTTAAAATACGTTTTAGGGTAAGAAATGTATTGATATTAAAAGCTTTAATACATTACTAATGTACTACATTATCGACATATTGGTAGAAATTTATACTCTTTAAATATTATTAAATAGCAATACAAACTTTACAAAATTTGTCAGTGTTTGTTATATGACTTCATGTGTGAATAACAATAAATATGTTCTATATTTGTAGAAGGTTTGATTCACGTCCAGAATGTAGTTACTTTGATTTCTATGTTTGTTTCAAATCAAAGCCACATGAGGTTATCTACCATGTTCACTGCCGAGAATCGTACCCCAGATTTTAACATTGTGAGTTTCCCAATTCACCTTTATCTCTATAGAGGATATGTGTTGATATCCTTATTACTTTAATATTCATTTAAACGTTTAGAACGAGCTAAATTACATTAAGTTTTGTCTTTTATTTGAACAGAAAGCTCACTTATTTCATGTTTAAAGTTAAGGACAGATCATTACAGAATCACAGTTACTGTTTTCTAGCAATATATTGAGATAAATGTATAATTGTAAAACATACCATAGGCAACAAAAATATGTAAAGGGTTGGATAAAAAATGTCCTTCTCTGAAAATATTGTTACATCTTGTATTAAATGACAGAGAAATATGTTAAAAACTATGATTTTAAAATGCATTCTATGATATCTGGTCAAATATGATGTGAAAATCTAATTTTAACATTGGTTTTCGTAAATATCTGAACATTTCATGATTTTTTTTGTTACATTTTATTATAAAGTGTTTTACACCTTCCGTGTCTCCTTATTCCAATTAACATACAAAATGTGGAATCGTTAAAAAAGATATCACAGAAATAAAAGAACTGATATCGTGAAATAACCAGATCAATCACCTAATACCAATCCGATTGAAAATTTAGGGGCTAGGCTAAACCGTTTAACGAAAGATCTCAAACCAAAGAAGAAAGGTGAATTTCTTAAGTACATAGAGAAGGAATCAGTGAGGAATATCCGTACAAACTCATTGAAAACATACCACATCGATGTGAAACAGCACTGACATTCAAGGGAATACCGACAAAACTTGTGGAACTGGTTTGTGTTATTTTGAGTTTCATTTTTATGTCAGGTTATTGTAGAGGAACTAGTTTGATCATTATGCAGCTTAGTTCGAATAAGATCTCAGAAACTGAGATGTAACTAAAATATGCAACTAAAATCGTGAAACGTTAAAGTGTTCACAAAAGCCAGGGATAAAATAAGGATTTCGTATTTGAAGAGGCCTCGTGGAGATCATTCTGAAATCATAAAACTATGATTCTCTTTACATAACCAATTGTTTCGCCATCTAACTCGTGGCGCACATCAATGTATTAACGATATTTCCATTTTCATTATCTATCTAGAGAAACCACAGCCATGGAAACGGGTTTTAAAAACATTTTTCTGTTTTCTAATAAAAGATATAATAAATTAACATTTTGACATTTACTTTTTGTCCGCCCCTTATATGGCTTACATTAAAATTGTACAAATTGTGTGTTTGACAGCTTAAGTGTTGTTTGCTCAAAGTTTTATATTAACACTGAAATAAAGAAACAACTTTGATTTTACCTTTGTTTTTAGAATAGCCGATGAACTTCATAAATATATAAGTTGATATTCCAAGCTCCAGGGACAGACCCATGCGTTCCCTTAGTTAGGGAAGTTTCCTAACACGTGGAGAGGCATTAATGTATTAGAAGGAAACAACAGTCTGTTCAACAGACTTTGGTGTCAGGTCGAATTGTGCTTTATGAATAAATATTACTGTCCAACAAAGAACTGAGAAACTTTTACACAACAACAATAAACAAAACTGACCATTCTAAGAGCTCAAGAACAAAGAATGATTCTCTATTCGATGTGTCATTCACATAATATGTGTTCTGGCAATGATAAATTCTATAAGCCTTATAATTTATTTTGAATATCATATTGAATAAAAGTATGTACTCACCTTGTGATAACTTCTAGATATGAATTTCAAATTTAATATGGGACATTATGAGAAATAATAATGTTATCTTGTATAGGTTTCATTTCTGATGATAACCTGACAACCAATGTAATTCTTCAGCTGGTTTACTGATAAATCAGACATAGAACTGATAACATATTGAACTGACTATAGTTCAAACAGACAATACGTTTTATTCAACTTTGGAATAAGAAGACTCAACCATAGAACTGATAACATATTGAACTGACTTTAGTTCAAACAAATAATGGGTATTATTCAACTTTGGAATAAGAAGACTCAGCCACAGAACTGATAATATATTGAACTGACTTTAGTTTAAACAGACAATAGGTGCTATTCAGCTTTGGAATAAGAAGACTCAACCATAGAACTGATAACATATTGAACTGACTTTAGTTCAAACAAATAATGGGTATTATTCAACTTTGGAATAAGAAGACTCAGCCACAGAACTGATAATATATTGAACTGACTTTAGTTTAAACAGACAATAGGTGCTATTCAGCTTTGGAATAAGAAGACTCAACCATAGAACTGATAACATATTGAACTGACTTTAGTTCAAACAGACAATGGGTATTATTCAAATTTGGAATAAGAAGACTCAGCCATAGAACTGATAATATATTGAACTGAATTTAGTTCAAACAATCAATAGGTGCTATTTAGTTTTCGAATAAGAAGACCAAAGGTAGGACTAGAAGGTAAAAAATCTGCAATTTCAGTGAAGACTTTTAGGGCGTAGTAAACTCTGACTTAAGACGATTAAACTTTTAAATTCCAAATTGGACACAAAATTTAGAGGAATGTGATTGATCACATAGAAAACTCATGGTTACAAATAACTCGTGGGTCTGCCATGCCTGTCGTGATATTTAGACTTTATAGGTAACACAAGCTGTAATTAACGTGTTGTCATTACTCTCTTTATAACTTACACGTGTAAAGTTCCTAAATGTTCGACAACCAACCTGTGAAGTTGCTTTGGATGCAACCAGAATGGATTCTTTGTCAAGGAAAATTCATCTATTAAATCCAAAGATTTGATGACACTCAAAAATGTGTTTAGTACTCTGATAAGGATAGTACTGATAGCAGCAGTTTCCCTTGGCTTAGCAGAAGATGAACAAAAAAGGCTTCAATCAGAAGCAGACAGTGTCGATAGGCCACATTTGTTACTCAAAAACATATAATTAATTAGTGTACGCGATCATCTTTAGCAACGTGATTTATGCTGTTCTGACGCAGCTCTGCGTATTTTACTGCTCATAACTCAAGAATGGAACATTCTAAAATCACATAGATGGTATATTTGGATAGAGAATATTCGATTGTTTGCAAGAGCCGTGCAGTATTTCCAAGAAACGATTGCCAGAACTTCTTATTCCCAGCAGTGCGACTACAAAACTCTGCCTCGTCTCTGGCTTAGGAAGAGATGCTGTGATAAATAAATTACTTAGATGTAATCTGTAAGACCTTACCTGAAAACAACATCAATAGATTAGAGGCACCTATTGGTGAAAGAGTAGCTCCATGTTATCATTAGAAGAGGTTTCTTGAATGTACAGTGGAACTGCTAAAGGATGCTAAAAACCTCATTATTTCAGCTGAAACAAACAAATAACTTTCTTATTGAGCACAAACAATTCTGAAGAAGTTCTTTAAACTTTAAGATTCTGCAATCAACTCTTGGGCACAACAGATATTTTCTATTCTCTTCACAAGGTATACATAAAACAGCACGATTAGAGACAATTGAGGTAACGTTTATTAATAACATCGATGGTAAATATGTTCAGATTGATCACACGACGTCTTTAAGCAAATACCTTTAATATGTATTTGTTATTACATGGGTAGGAAAACATAAAAGTAGTAAATTGAACATGCTAGTGATAACACCAGAGATAAGAGTACGTTCAGTTCTTGTGACCAAACGTTTCGTAGCATTAGTACGTTCCATAATCAATAAATGGAAATTTCTTCAAAACAGAATGATGTTTTAGTTTACTACTTTAAATCTAGACGATATTTTATCTTTGACTGGTATTTAGCTTATCTTTACCTGATCCTTAACTGCTATTCAACTGGTATTTAACTTGTTTTTAACTGAACTTTAAGTAGTCTTTAACTGATCGTCACCTTATTTTTAACTGATCTTAACTTATCTTTAACTGATTTTAACTAATCTTTAACTTCTAGATTTTATCATTTCACATTTTATAGTTTAATTGTTTTCTTTAAGCTAATGACAAGAATTGTTTTGTGTTTAGAAAAGAATTACTTTTGAAATAATCTTAAAAAAGTCTTTTTGTCAAACTATTTAAATACAATTTATATAAAGTTGAGCTAATAACACGCAAAATATTCGAATCGACTTTTCAACTTACTCAACTGTAATATTTAATAAAAATAAGACTTATCTTTAGTGATTCCATAATCTATTTTATTTTAATATGACGTTTTCATCAAGAAATGTACCACCACTAAACTAAAAACACTACACTAAAAAGAAAGTTTAAATAGTACGATGAATATTTTAAGAACGCGAGTTCCAATAAAGAAAAATGTTTGTTTTTTTTTAATTTCGCACAAAGTTACTCGAGGGCTATCTGTGCTAGCCGTCCCTAATTTAGTAGTGTAAGATCTTACTAGAGGGAAGGCAGCTAGTCATCATTACCCACCGCCAACTCTAGAGATACTCTTTTACCAACGAATATTGGGATTGACCGTAACATTATAACGCCCCCACGGCTGAAAGGGCGAGCATATTTAGCGTGATGGGGATGCAAAACCGTGACCCTCAGATTACGAGTCGCACGCTTGACCATGCCGGGCCAAGAATAAAAAGAAAAAAAAAGGACCTCTGTCATATATATATTTGCTAAAACACAAGAAATAATGGATAATATAAAAATTCAGACCATTTTCTTTGTAAAATAATTAAATAGAGTATATATTACTAGACGTAGATTTGGGACATGGGACTTAAGATCTCGTCTCTCGGTTTGTTATATTAAAGTCTGCCTTGCTTTTTGTGAAGTCAATATCCTTCATGCGGTTTTTATTTAACGTTATAAAATATGGTATTTAAAGCTTTATTAAAAATATAAAATATCCTACATTGAGTTTTGTAAAAAGCTAAACTTATCGTATCTACTACTTTATTTAACATCACAAAATGCTAAACACATAATTTTATTTACAGTTATAAAATATGGTACCTAAGTCGTTATCAAAGTATAAAATAGCTTATATAGGGTTTTGTTTAACGTTATAAAATATTCTACCATACTCTTATTTAAAGTTATAAAATATGGTACCTAAGAAGTTATTAATGTTATACAATATCATTCATAGGGCTTTGTTTAATGCTAAATATATCGTACCTAGCTCTTTATTTAACATTACCAAATGTTCTACACAGAGTTTTATTTAAAGTTAGAAAATATGCGTTATTAAACAGTATAAAATATCCTACTCAGGGTTTTGTTTAAGGTTATAAAATATCTTACTCAGGGTTTTGTTTAACGTTGTAAAATATCCTACATATGGTTTTGTTTAAAGCTAAAAATTTGGTATTTTGCTCTTTATTTAATATTACAAAATGTTCTACACAGAGTTTTATGTAAAGCTATAAAATATGGTACCTAATGTGTTATTAACAGTATAAAATATCCCACCCGCCTTCAAACATGTGGTTACCTATTGGTCAGTTACCTCTTTCTTTGTGAAACTGACGATGACGTCGAGACGTTGTTCGCTCCTCTACACAGTGCTTTCTCTAGTCATGCCGGCCGTTTCTATATATATATATAATATAAAATATCCTACACAGGGTTTTATTTAATGTTAAAAATATCCTATCTGTGCTTTTCTTTAAAGTTATAAAATATGGTACCTAACACGTTATTAACAGTATAAAATATCCTACATAGGGTTTTATTTAAAGCTAAAAATTTCGTATCTAGCTCTTTATTTAGTCTTACAAGATGTTATACACAGAGTTTTTATTTAAAGTTATAAAATATGGACCTGAAGCGTTATTGATAATATAAAATACGTCACATAGAGTTTTGTTTAACACTATAAAATATCTGACCTATACTTTTATTCAAACTTATAAAGTACGTAAGGCATTATTGACAATATAAAATAACACACATGGGGTTTTGTTTAATGTTTTAAAATGTCCAACCTGTGTTTTTATTTCAATTTATAGAATGTGGTTGGTACCAAAGGTATTGTTAACAGTGTAAAATACAGGGTGGTCGCTAGAAAAGCGGAAAATTTGAGGGTCAGATGAGATCATGAATAAAATGCGTGCTTACTCATTTCTATTTTGATTTCTTTACATCATGAATAAAATGCATGATTTTAATAATTTTGAGCATTTATGAGTGTAATATAACATATGCCTTTAATAAACTTTGTAAAAGTTATTCTTTGTAAAAATAAATAGCTGTTTGACAAATTTTCCCCTTTTCTAGCGACCACCCTGTATGATACATATGGTTTTGTTTAACAATGTATTTAATTGTAACGTGAAACAAATGTGAGTAACATAAGTAAAAGTTTGTTTCTGTTGTTGTTTACCTACATGTTGCCTCTCTTTCATTAGTTTTCTGTACTCGTCTTCGTAACGGAGTACAACAGATTGTATTGCACATTATCCTATAGAAGTAGAAATGGCTGAGTACAACAGATTGTATTGCACATTATCCTATAGAAGTAGAAATGGCTGAGTACAACAGATTGTATTGCACATTATCCTATAGAAGTAGAAATGGCTGAGTACAACAGATTGTATTGCACATTATCCTATAGAAGTAGAAATGGCTGAGTACAACAGATTGTATTGCACATTATCCTATAGAAGTAGAAATAGCTGAGTACAACAGATTGTATTGCACATTATCCTATAGAAGTAGAAATGGCTGAGTACAACAGATTGTATTGCACATTATCCTATAGAAGTAGAAATGGCTGAGTACAACAGATTGTATTGCACATTATCCTATAGAAGTAGAAATGGCTGAGTACAACAGATTGTATTGCACATTATCCTATAGAAGTAGAAATAGCTGAGTACAACAGATTGTATTGCACATTATCCTATAGAAGTAGAAATGGCTGAGTACAACAGATTGTATTGCACATTATCCTATAGAAGTAGAAATAGCTGAGTACAACAGATTGTATTGCACATTATCCTATAGAAGTAGAAATAGCTGAGTACAAGAATGACTTCTTCCCAGAAATGAAATCGTTTATTTTTATGAAATGAGTTAAGTAATGTAACTGATTTTGTTATAAAATGTATATATTACTTGTTAATGCCTCAGTCACCTGACGTCCAAATCATCGATTTGGCTTAGAAATACTCTTGATTTTGTTTGCTGCGGAAAGCTACACATAGCGAATCATTGAAATGAATGTTGTATAAAGAAACATTTTAAACATCACAAGATAATCTAATTATGACGTTTTGATGAAATCAGTCAAGAGTAGTTTTCAGATGGGAAATTCTGCCTTTTAGAAAACCCTTTTGTACCGGAAACGTTTCATTTTCAAACTTTGTTTTTACTATAAATCATTCAACTGGAAACTGTCTATTTCTAGTATTACTAAAAATGGTAAAACAATAATTTCCGGTCTTTTCTTGTTATTGGATGTATCGCATTTGATTGTTTTTTGTTTTTTTTTAATTTTGCACAAAGCTACTCGAGGGCTATCTGTGCTAGCCGTCCCTAATTTAGCAGTGTAAGACTAGAGGGAAGACAGTCAGTCATCAACACCATCGCCAAATCTTGGCCTACTCTTTTACGAACGAATAGTGGGATTAACCGTAACATTATAACGTCCCCACGGCTGAAAGGGCGAGCATGTTTGGCGCGACGGAGTTTCGAACCCGCGACTTTCAGATTTCGATTTGCACGTCTTAACACGCTTGGCCATGCCGGGCCGTGTCGCATTTGAGCAGATAGTGTTAAATTTAAGGATGTGTTTTTAATACACCAACGTAATTTCTGTCACTTGTGGGATGGCAAAAGTACAGAATTTGTGAAATACTTAAAGTCCTTTCAACAAATGTCTAGAATATCTTCCTGTGTAGATTGTCTGTAAATGAATAACCAACAACTCACACTTTTCACTGAGACATTGATTGTTACATTGTAGTTTAGCATAAGTTACTGGAGCATTTCTCGTGCTGGAAGGAACATTTCTCTTACTTAATATTACAGAGATATAAATTCGTGTCAATATTTTGTAGTTTTATCTTTTCTAAAGCCATCCTGTCTGAACATCTTTCGCTTGATATTTCTACGTTTCTGGGCCACTCATTCCAAAGTTTTTTCTCGACTCTTCTTTGTCCAGATGATTCCTTTTAGACATCAACTGATTGATATGCTGTCTCTTACAAATAATAGATAACTCAGAACCAGAGCCAACTCTAGTAATTACCACAGAACGTTTAGAGAACATCAGACAGTAAGTGAGAAAATTCAGCTGAAACCACACTAGCAAGAGAGGAGACTAATAGAAAATGAAACTTCACTCGACAAAGCCCGTGTTGTTCTTTTTAGTGTCAGCTGGATGGATGCCAAAAGCGCAGGCGACTATCGATATGTGAGTTACAGAACACAATAAACCTGTCAAAGTATCCGATAGGTTGAATCGTTCTGTCAGCTTGTTAAAAATAAAAGTTGTCCGCTTGGTCACATCAGAAAGTTAAGTATTTGCTTCCTTATAGATTTCCCAAGTATTGATTATTGTCTCTGAAAATGTTTCTGTTTCTGAGGCTTTATCCACTTTGTCTTAAGTTCATTTTTCAAATGTTTTCTCTTTTCTATTAAAGAAAATCTTTGTTTTCTTAGTTTTATGAAATAAACGAGATAAAACGACTTTGGAAATTAAAAAAAATAAACCATGAAACTTGAGTTTCACTCTAAAAATTCTTAATGAGTGCCTTTAAATATAGTACATTCCAGTTGTTTTATAAATACGACAAATTTGATATTAACTTGAATTGGAAAATAATGTTTAAAGATGAATAATAAATTCGTTTTTTAATTTATCGTTTTAAAGCTTTATGAGTCAGTTGCATTTTTACAGTAGTTATTACTATATTGTAATAAAATATGAATATTTACAGTGACATATGTAGAATCCTGCATAAAAGATTATATACAACATATGTCGTGATAATTTAGGTCTTACAACTTTCCTATCTGTCGTGATTACAGTCGTGGTTTTACTACTTTTTGAAGAGGATCTGAATATAGTGATATAATTGAACTTGTCTTGAAATCAACTGGTATCTCACATCTTTCTTATAAGTTTATCATATTACATGTGTGTATTTTACACGAAAGTATATCGTGCTTTTCACAGTTACCAGGATAATTTTGTGTGGATCAAGGATTTCGGCTAATTAACACTTAATAAAACAACTTTTACCTTTCGTTTCAAACACATATGTTACTTTTGTTACGTGGTGAATATAGTGTTCATACATATGTTACTTTTGTTACGTGGTGGATATAGTGTTCATACATATGTTACTTTTGTTACGTGGTGAATATAGTGTTCATACATATGTTACTTTTGTTACGTGGTGGATATAGTGTTCATACATATGTTACTTTTGTTACGTGGTGAATATAGTGTTCATACATATGTTACTTTTGTTACGTGATGGATATAGTGTTCATACATATGTTACTTTTGTTACGTGGTGAATATAGTGTTCATACATATGTTACTTTTGTTTCGTGGTGGATACAGTGTTCATACATATGTTACTTTTGTTACGTGGTGAATATAGTGTTCATACATATGTTACTTTTGTTACGTGGTGAATATAGTGTTCATACATATGTTACTTTTGTTACGTGGTGGATATAGTGTTCATACATATGTTACTTTTGTTACGTGGTGAATATAGTGTTCATACATATGTTACTTTTGTTACGTGATGGATATAGTGTTCATACATATGTTACTTCTGTTACGTGGTGGATATAGTGTTCATACATATGTTACTTTTGTTACGTGGTGGATATAGTGTTCATACATATGTTACTTTTGTTACGTGGTGAATATAGTGTTCATACATATGTTACTTTTGTTACGTGATGGACATAGTGTTCATACATATGTTACTTTTGTTACGTGGTGAATATAGTGTTCATACATATGTTACTTTTGTTACGTGGTGGATATAGTGTTCTTCATTGGTAAAGAAACATCTTATTGTAATATCTGATAAATATAATATCAAAACATTCTGTCACAGATGAACAAGAACAAAACATAAACAGATCATAATCTTAAAGAACATTAGATTTTCAATTGGTATGTACTTTACTATTAGAACAACTAATGTCTAATAACAATCTACATATTGTTCAATAATTTCAATAATTAATTAATTTTTATCGATGCTGTAGTTGTTCAAATATCAAAATTGTTACCAAATGAATTAATAAAGTTATTCGTGTTAGCCATATATCATTCAAAGTGTAAAAGCACAATCGCTGTGTGACCAGCTTTCTGTGTGATTATCAGTGGTAACCACTTGTTCAGCTCATTCAGAGATATTAGTGAAAACAGCAAAAGAAAGATAAAAGTGCCGTTTGTACATTTTACTAATAATTCATCCTGGAACATAAAGTATACATTAAAAATATTTCACTAATTAATTATCCTGGAACATAAAGTATACATTAAAAATATTTCACTAATTAATTATCCTGGAACATAAAGTATGCATTAAAAATATTTGAAATAATAATATAATATTTACGGGCACTTAAACATTTAAGATTTCATATATAAATTCTAAACGTAAAATTCAGATGTCATTGGAACATTTAGGAACATAGATATATCAGCTAAATCCTTGTTGTATCTTTATTTTACAAGGAACAGTTCCGTGGCACAAGTGAGTCAGGCCGGTTATACATTACAGCCATAATAGTTGGTACCCGTCACATAGCTAAGTAGATCCTTGTTGTATCTTTATTTTACAAGGAACAGTTCCGTGGCACAAGTGAGTCAGGCCGGTTATACATTACAGCCATAATAGTTGGTACCCGTCACATAGCTAAGTGGATCAGAACAACGGGGGTAAAGTGTTTTTTTCAGCAGCAGTATCACAACCCACACTGACTCTCAGGCATGTCTTGGTTATCGGGACACCTCTCTAGCGGGGTTGAATTCTGTCACCGATAATGTTTCCTCTTAAAATTATATGGGAGTTATAATACCTCATTTAATCCCACTATTCGTAAGTGAAAAAGTATACCAAGAGTCATCAGAAGTCATCATCCAATCTATTACATGAAAATTAGGGACTGGTAGAGATAATATTTGAATATTTTGTGCGAAGTTGAACAAAATAAACCGAACAGTTACTACATTAAAAGTAAAGAAATATTCTTGTGCTCTAAATATGTTGCAGAATTGTGTGGGCTTTAACATCTGTTTTCCGACTCATGTCTGTTTTAATTTACTTAGAATCTTTGTCGGTTTATAATAAACAGAAAGGTTTGCTTGAATTAGTCTGTCCACGTTTTGAAATCAGATCATCTAACTGGTCATTATCTGTCCACGTATTTAAATCAGAACACCTAACTGGTCATTACAGTTTGCAGTAACTTAGTGAAAACATGTGTGTTTCGTGATTTGTATAATATTGGTTTGCCGACAATTTAAGATTTTTTCCAGTTTACAGATAAGTAAAAACTCCATACTTACGTCACAAACAACTACTGAATTCGGTTGATACACAATAACATAAGAAAGTGCTTATTATATCGCATGTTTCAACCAGAAGAGCTATGGATTGAGCGAAACGTCTCATTGGCAATGGATGTGACAAATATAGTTGGAATGTCATTTCTATACATTACTTTAACTGATAAAAATTCCTAAGGTACAAGATAAAGAAAGTATTACTTAAAAATATAACCATTCTAATATTCGTGTGTTATGATAAGTAAAATCGTTTTGTTTGAAGATACTGTAATATTAAATAATATGACATACTTTGATATACTTTTTACAGACATGTCGCATAGTAAATCCTAATACCATTTAATTTCTCATTCTTTCAAATTAATAAAAGATTAAAAATATTTTTATTGTTTATCTATTACATAACAGCCTCATTACTTTTGTCTAGCATTATAAACTGTTTGTTTCATCCTAAACATTAAGTAGCTTACTTATTACATAACATGTTTATTTATTTTTCTTCGAAATTACAAGCAATTTGTTTTGTCTTCAACAATAAGTAGTTTGTTTATTCCATAACATGAGTATTACCTTTCTTCATACTACAAACTACTTGTTTAATCTTCAACAATTTGTAGTTTGTTTATTCCATAACATGAGTATTACCTTTCTTCATACTACAAACTACTTGTTTAATCTTCAACAATTTGTAGTTTGTTTATTCCATAACATGTGTATTACCTTTCTTCATACTACAAACTACTTGTTTAATCTTCAACAATTTGTAGTTTGTTTATCGAATAACATGAATATTACTTTGTTCATACTACAAACTACTTGTTTAATCTTCTACAATTTGTAGTTTGTTTATTCCATAACATGAGTATTACTTTTGTTCATACTACAAACTACTTGTTTAATCTTCAACAATAAGTAGTTTGTTTATTCCATAACATGAGTATTACTTTTGTTCATACTACAAACTACTTGTTTAATCTTCAACAATAAGTACTTTGTTTATTCCATAACATGAGTATTACCTTTCTTCATACTACAAACTACTTGTTTAATCTTCAACAATTTGTAGTTTGTTTATCGAATAACATGAATATTACTTTGTTCATACTACAAACTACTTGTTTAATCTTCTACAATTTGTAGTTTGTTTATTCCATAACATGAGTATTACTTTTGTTCATACTACAAACTACTTGTTTAATCTTCTACAATAAGTACTTTGTTTATTCCATAACATGTGTATTACCTTTCTTCATACTACAAACTACTTGTTTAATCTTCAACAATTTGTAGTTTGTTTATCGAATAACATGAATATTACTTTGTTCATACTACAAACTACTTGTTTAATCTTCTACAATTTGTAGTTTGTTTATTCCATAACATGTGTATTACTTTTGTTCATACTACAAACTACTTGTTTAATCTTCAACAATTTGTAGTTTGTTTATTCCATAACATGAGTATTACTTCTGTTCATACTACAAATTACCTGTTTTATCTTCAACATTAAGTAGTTTTTTTATCTCATAACATGAATATTACTTTGTTCATACTACAAATTACCTGTTTTGTCTGGGACAAGTCTGGTAAAATTCATCTTTTCTATTCTTTATTTTCTAGTTACATAAAATTTCAAAATTTTTCTTTCCTCCAATTTTTGTTCAAGCGATAACAAACGATTGATTCAAGTATCATTTTCTTATTTTCTATAACCAGGAAGGTTTAGTTTTTTTTGTCAAAAATGTGAAATATGTTTAAAAAAAAAAACTTGTATTGCTTCCTTTATTCGTTTCAAACAGCAATTGCAAAAGTATTAACCTAGCAACCATGGTCAATGGTTCACAGTTTACATACTACAAATTTTTGATGAATTTTACTTCCAGCGACATAAACAATAAATTTAATTTACATATACATAACGGTTACCTATTTGTTGTGAAAATTATGCGGCAACAATACGGAACGACAAAAATAATCAAGTCATAAAATAAACCCTCCGACGTCCTTCAGTTACTCTTGCCCTAAAGTTTCCTTCACATTGTTCAACTCCGAACAGTATTGTTACTACTGCTTCCGGCTTTTTTGACAAAGTCTTATCTTTAAAGGCTTATCCCATGTAAACTACGTGAAAATAGGTGTAATATTATAAACATGGCATTACTTCCTGCATAAACGTCTTCGTTTTAAATAGTGGATTCACTACTTTAATCGATATTTTTATGGTAACAGATTGACATTTATTGGATTCATTAGTTTAATTTGTATTTTTATTGAAATACATGGTTATCAAATGGATTCACAAGTACAATTTATATTTTTATTGTAATAGATTGTCATCTAATGGTTTCAATAGATTAAGTTATATTTTCATTGTAATAGATTGTCATTTAATGGATTCACTAGTTTAATTCATATTTTTATTGTAATAGATGGCCATCTAATGGATTCATTAGTTTAATTTATATTTTTATATTAAAAGATTGTCATATAATGGATTAACGAGTTCAATTTACATTTTTATTGTAATAAATTGTAATCGAATGGATTCAATACATTAAGTTATATTTTCATTGTAATAGATTGTCATTTAATGGATTCGCGACTTTAATTTATATTTTTATAGTAATAGACTTTCATCTAATGAATTCACTAGTTTAACTTAAATTTTTATTGTAATACATTGACATTTATCGGATTCATTAGTTTAATTTGTATTTTTATTGAAATACATTGTCATCTCATGAATTCACCAGTACAATTTATATTTTTATTGTAATGGATTGTCATCTAAAGGTTTCAGTAGTTTATGTTACATTTTCATTGTAATAGATTGTCATTTAATGGATTCAGTAGTTTAATTTATATTTTTATTGTAATAAATTGTCATCTAATAAATTCATTTGTTTAATTTATATTTTATATTAATAGATTGTCATCTAATAAATTCACCAGTTTAATTTATATTTTTATTGTAATAGACTGACATCTAATGAATTCACTACTTTCATTTCTATTTTCGTTGTAATACATGGTCATCTGATAGATTCACTTGTATAATTTATATTTTTATGATAATAGAGTGCCATCTAATTGATTCACTAGTTTTATTTTATATTTTTATTGTAATAGATTGTCATCTGATGAATTCACCAGTTTAATTTGTATTTTTATTGCAACAGATTGTCATCTAATGGATTAACGAGTTTAATATGTATTTTTATTGTAACAGCTGTCATCTAATAGATTCACTGATACAATTTATATTTTTATTGTCATAGATTGTCATCTAATGGTTTCAATAGTTTAATTATATTTTCATTGTATTTATTAGATTCACTAGTTTAATTTATATTTTTATAATAATAGAACGTCGTCTAATGGATTCACGTGTTTAATTTACATTTTTATTGTAATAGATTGTCATCTAATGGATTCACGAGTTTAATTTAGAAATTTATTGTAATATTTTGACATCTAATGGATTCACTACTTTCATTTATATTTTCATTGTGATACATTGTCATTTAACGGACAAACAAGGTTATGTTAAATTTTTATTGTAATAGATTGTCATCATATGGATTCACTAATTTAATTTATATTTTCATTAAAATAGATTGTCATCTAATGGATCCATTAGTTTAATTTGTATTTTTATTTAAATAGATTGTCATCGAATGGATTCATAAGTTTAATTCATATTTTTATTGTAATACATTTTCATCTAATGGATTAAATAGTTTAATTTATATATTTTTTGTAATAAATTGTCATCTAATACACTCACGAGTTTAATTTATATTTTTATTTCAATAGATTGACATTTAATTGATTCACTAGTTGAATTTATATTTTTATTGTAATACATTGTCATCTAATGGATTGAGTAGTGTAATTTATATTTTTATTATAATAGATTGTCATTTAATGGATTCTTCAATTTATGTTTTTATTGTTTTAGATTGTCATCTCATGGATTCACTAGTTTGATTTATTTTTTTAGTAACAGATTGTCATCTAATGGATTCACCAGTTTAATTTAAATTTTATTCTACCAGATTATCATCTAATGGATTCACGAGTTTATTTTGTATTTCTATTGTGATACATTGTGATCTAGTGGATTTGAAAGTTAAATTTATATTTTTATTTTTACAGATTTTCATCTGGTCGATTCACTTGTTAAATTTATATTTTCATTGTATAAGATAATCATATAATATACTTATCAGTTTCATTTTTATTTTTATTGAAATAAATTGTCATCTAATGGATTAAAGTGTATAATTAATATTTTTATTGTAAAAGATTATCATTAAATGGATTCACCAGTTTAGTTTATATTTTTATTGTGATAGATTGTAATCTGAAGGATTCAATAGTTTAATCTATATTTTCTAATAATAGATTATCATCTAATGTATTCATTAGTTTAATTTACATTTTTATTGTAACAGATTGTTTTCTCATGGATTCACCAGTTTAATTTGTATTTTTTGTAATTGATTGTCATATAATAAATTCAATTGTTTAATTTATACTTTTATTGTAATAGATTGTCATCTGATACATTAACGAGTTGAATTTATATTTTTATTGTTTTAGATTGTCATCTAACGGATTAACTAGTGTAATTTAAATTTTATTCTACTGGGGACTGTCATCTAATGGAATAACTTGTTTAATTTATAAATTTTATTGTAATAGATTGAAATCTAACGGATTCACTTGTTCAATTTATAATTTTATTGTTATAGATTGTCATCTGATCGATTCACTAGTTTAATTTATATTTTTATTGTAATAGATTGTCATCTAATGGATTCATTAGTTTAATTTGTATTTTTATTGAAATAGATTGTTATCAAATGGATTCACAAGTATACTTTATATTTTTATTGTAATAGATTGTCATGTCATGGATTCAATAGTTTAACTTATATTTTATTGTAATAGATAATCATCTAATGATTCACCAATTTAAGATGAATTTTATTATAATAGATTGTCATCCAATGCATTCACGAGTTTAATTAATTATTTATATTTTTATTGTTATACATTGTCATCTAATGGATTCACTGGTATAATTTATATATTTTTTATAATAAATTGTCATTTAATGGATTTATTAGTTTTATTTGTATTTTTATTGTAAAAGATTATCATCTGATGGATTCACTAGTTTAATGTGTATTTTTCATAATAGATTATCATATCATTTATTCTTTAGTTTAATTTATATTTTTATTGTTATAAATTGTCATCTAATGGATTCACTAGTTATATTTGTATTTTTGTTGTAATTGATTGTCATATAATGGATTCACTGGTTTAATTTATACTTTTATTGTAATAGATTGTCATCTAATGGATTCAATAGTTTAATTGATATTTTTAATATAATAGATTGACATCTATTGATTCTTTAGTTTAATTTGTATTTTTATGGTCATAGATTGTGATCTCATTGATTCATTAGTTTAATTTATATTTTTATTGCAGTACTTTTTCATCTGATGGACTCAGCAGTTTAATTTATATTTTTATTAAAATACATTGTTATCTAATGGATTCAATAGTATAATTTATATTTTAGTGTAATAGATTGTCATTTAATGGATTCCCAAATTTAATATAAATTTTATTACAATAGATTGTCATCCAATGCATTCAGGAGTATAATTTTTATTTCTATTGTAATAGATTGTCATCTGATACATCAACGAGTTTGATTTATATTTTTATTGTAATAGATTATCATTTAATACAATCATTTGTTTAATTTGTATTTTTATTGAAATAGACTGTCATCTAATAAATTCACCAGTTTAATTTATTTTTTCATTGTAATAAACTGTCATCTAATGGATTCAATAAGATATTTCATATTTTTAATGTAACAGCTTGTCATTTGAAGGGTTCACCAGTTTAATTTGTATTTTTATTGTTATAGATTGTTATATAATAGATTCATTAGTTTAATTTATATTTTATTGTGATAGATTGTCATCTAATGATTCACCAGCTTAAGATAAATTTTATTATAATAGAGTGTCATCCAATGCATTCACGAGTTTAATTTATATCTTTATTGTTATACATTTTAATCTTATGGATTCACTGGTATAATTTATACTTTTATTATAATAAATTGTCATTTAATGGATTCACTAGTGTAGTTTATATTTTTATTGTGATAGATTATCATCTGATGAATTCACTAGTTTAATGTGTATTTTTAATAATAGATTATAATCTAATTTATTCATTAGTTTAATTTATATTTTTATTGTTATAGATTGTCATCTAAAGAATTCACTAGTTTAATTTATATTTTTTGTTGCAATTGATTGTCATTTGATGGATTCACTAGGTTAATTTGTACATTTATTTTAATAGATTGTCATTTAATGGATTCACTAGTTTACTGATATTTTATTGTAGTAAATTGTCATCTAATGGATTCACCAGGTTAATTTATATTTTTAATATAATAGATTGTCATCTATTGATTCTTTAGTTTAATTTGTATTTTTATTGTTATAAATTGTGATCTCACTGATTCATTAGTTTAATTTATATTTTTATTGCAGTAGATTTTTATCTAATGGATTCACCAGTTTAATTTATATTTTTATTGTAATACATTGGAATCTAATGGATTCAATAGTTTAATTTATATTTTATTGTAATAGATAGTCATTTAATGGACTCTTAAATTTAATATAAATTTTATTATAATAAATTGTCATCCAATGCAATTAGGAGTTTAATTTATATTTTTATTGTAATACATTTTCATCTTATGGATTCACCAATTTAATTGATATTTTTATTGTAATACATTATTATCATATGGATTCACGTGTTTAATTTATATTTTTATTGTAATAGATTGTCTTCTAACCGATTCACCAGTTTAATATAAATTTTATTGTAATGGATTGTCATCTAACGGATTCACGAGTTTAATTTATATTTTTATTGTAATAGATTGTCATCTAATATATTAACGAGTTTAATTTATAATTTTAATGTAACAGATTGTCATTTAATGGATTCATTAGTTTAATTTGTATTTTTATTGTTATAGATTGTCATATAATGGATTCACTGGTTTAATTCATACTTTTATTGTAATAGATTGTTATCTGATGGATTCACGAGTTTTATTTATATTTTATTGAAATAGATTGTCATCTAATATATTAACGAGTTTAATTTATATTTTTATTGTAATAGATTGTCATCTATAGATTGTAATAGGTTCAGAAGTTAAATTTACATTTTTATTTTAATAGACTGTCATTTGATCGATTCACAAGTTTAATTTATATTTTTATTATAATAAATTGACCTCTAATGGATTTACGAGTTTAATTTATATTGTTATTGTAATAGAATTTTATCTGATCGATTCACTAGTTTAATTGATATTTTTATTGTAATAGATTGTCGTTTAGTGGATTCATTAGTTTAATTTATATTTTTATTGTAATTCCTACCCGTGTCATTGTATGAAAATTGACGCTTACTTTAATTATGATACTGCGAAAAACATTTTCATGGAAACCCTTTTTAATGTACTTTTTCTAGCCAGGTGTTAATGACAAATTCTGAGTTTTAAAAACCTCAAACGTAATTTCAACGCCAAGTTCACGTACTCTGCCAATAGTTTATTCTCAAATAATACGCACAGAATTTTTTATCTTACATATTGGTATTTCTGTCAAATTATCTGTTGGACCATATAAAAACGTACAAAATAATTGATCATCGGTATGAACAGGAACTAAGACTTAATGTAATATGTTATTCTGAGCCTATGTGACAGAGATGTAATCCTCGTCTGAGTAGCAAGAAATCGTGTGAATAAATAATTGGTTACTGAGAAAGGTTTGTTACTTTTGTATTGGTTACTGGAAAGGTTTGTTACTTTAATATTGGTTACAAGGAAAGGTTTGTTAGTTTTGTATTGTTTACTGGAAAGGTTTGTTACTTTAATATTGGTTACAAGGAAAGGTTTGTTACCTTGTTTGGCTAATAGGAAAGATTTATTACTTTTGTTTTAGTTAGTGGGAAAGGTTTCTTACTTTTGTATTGGTTACTGGGAAAGGTTTGTTACTTTTGTTTTGGTTACAGGGAAAGGATTGTTACTTTTGTATTAGTTGCTGAGAAAGGAATGTTACTTTTGTATTGGTTACTGGGAAAGGTTTGTCACTTTTGTTTTGGTAACTGGGAAAGGTTTGTTACTTTTGTTTTGGTTACAAGGAAAGGTTTGTTACTTTTGTATTGGTTACTAACAAAGGTTTTTTACTTTTGTTTTGGTTACAAGGAAAGGTTTGTTACTTTTGTTTTTTTTACTAGGAAAGGTTTGTTACTTTTGTATTGATTACTGGGAAAGGTTTGTTACTTTTGGTTTGTTTACTAGGAAACGTTTGTTGTTTTTGTATTTGTTACTAGGAAAGGTTTGTTATTTTTGTTTTGGTGACAAGGAAAGGTTTGTTACTTTTGTATTGGTTACTGGTAAAAGTTTGTTACTGTTGTATTGGTTACAAGGAAAGGTTTGTTACTTTTGTTTTGATTAATAGGAAAAATTTATTACTTTTGTATTTGTTACTGCCCTTCGCTAGAACAGCGGTATGCCTACAGATTTACAAAGCGAAAATCAGGCGTTCAATTCCTTTCGGTGAGTTTAGCAAATAGCCCGATGTAATTTGCTGGACGAAAACACACACACACAATATTGGTTACTGGGATAGGTTTGCTACTTTTGAATTATTCATGAATTATTCGTCTCAAAATTTGAACTGATAACTGGAAGAAAAATAGGTAGTGGATAGAAACTTCCTTTATCTCTGTGGTGATAAACTGCTGTTACGACACTTTTTAGTGAGATTTGATTGTCACCTTTATAACTACCCACATCCCAAAAGGGAGAGTTGAAAAGTCTCATTGGTGGATAAAGTAATTTGAATAGCGTTTGGAGCAAACGAATGTGATTTGAGATTTGGAGTTTTGGGGAATGTTTACGTTTATTGTGTAAATAAAATGACAACTTTATGAATCATGTTTTTCGTAAATGAATAACCAAGGCAATATTTTTATTGTTTTACTCATTTTTATTTGAAATAAACTGAAGTAAGTTTAAATTTAACAATTTAAATTTTTAACTTTAATACTGTATGTTGACATTTTGTATAAGAACTTTATATTTCTCATTAATTAATATGAACTTTGAGTCAGAAGAAGAAATCTACTTAGAACGATGTTCAACTTTATGTAAACATTTTAAAATCACGAGAACAATCTTTACCAAGAAACTGTTCTGTAAGTGAACGTGCGTGGAGATATACCTGACAGTTAATTAAATAAGAAAACCTGTTTCGTAAGAAAACATACACAAACATTCATTAAGCGAATTTCATTCAGCAAAAGGATTATGTCATGAAAGAAAATTGTCTTCCAGGAAATCAAGTTGAGCAAACGAAAACAGATATAATCTATTGTGAGATAACGTGACTTAAAGACAATAATAATAAGGTTTAGATATAGAGACAGACATCTTATATAGAGAGAATAACAAAGTCATAAATTTACAGACGTTAAGCTGAAAAACTCGAAAGTAATAAGACCTGTTTTTAAACCTCTTCAAGATTATCTCTTCTATTTATGGTTATAAGATGTTAAATCCAATCTGACGTTGGGGATAATGCATCTGTCCAGATGCTTACATCAAACTATCTATCAACTATTTTGTTACAACAACATACACTATCATATATTTAAAATCAATGAACAGCAATGCCGAAACATAATTAATTTTGGTATCTATAACACTTAGATTACTTTTAATGAATAACGTTTAGTATACTGTACTAACTTATCTTCAAACATATGAAAACTCATTCGTGAAACAGGCATAAAACCCAATATTTATTTATTCATTCTATTCGTAACATAGACAATTTAAAATCCATTACTAACTTTAATTTTATATAACTTAATATACCTAATAGATATGATATTCATGCCTGTAATTTAAATACTAGTTTTCTGGAAGAAGTAGAATTTAATATTTTGAAAAAATGAAGGGAATTTGGAAAGTTGAAAGTAAATGATAAAGCGTGGATGACAAGTGTTATATTCAAGTGGAAAGTGAATAATAAAGTGTGGATGACTAGTGTTATATTCAAGTGGAAAGTGAATAATAAAGTGTGGATGACAGGTGCTATATTCAAGTGGAAAGTAAATGATAAAGTGTGGATGACCAGTGCTATATTCAAGTTGAAAGTGAATAATAAAGTGTGGATGACAAGTGTTATATTCAAGTGGAAAGTGAATAATAAAGTGTGGATGATGTGTTATATTCAAGTGGAAAGTGAATAATAAAGTGTGATGACAAGTGTTATATTCAAGTGGAAAGTGAATAATAAAGTGTGGATGACAGGTGTTATATTCAAGTGGAAAGTGAATAATAAAGTGTGGATGATTAGTGTTATATTCAAGTGGAAAGTGAATAATAAAGTGTGGATGACTAGTGTTATATTCAAGTTGAAAGTGAATAATAAAGTGTGGATGACAAGTGTTATATTTAAGTGGAAAGTGAATAATAAAGTGTGGATGACAAGTGTTATATTCAAGTGGAAAGTAAATAATAAAGTGTGGATGACAAGTGTTATATTTAAGTGGAAAGTGAATAATAAAGTGTGGATGACAAGTGTTATATTCAAGTGGAAAGTAAATAATAAAGTGTGGATGACAAGTGTTATATTCAAGTGGAAGTGAATAATAAATTGTGGATGACTAGTGCTATATTCAAGAAATTTTTGAACAAATAAATAAATGAATGAAACAAGAAAATATGAATATTCTACTTTTCCTAGATAATACAACTTGTCACCCAAAAGTTCAACTTTCAAATGTTTGTTTAGTCTTTCTACCTCCATGTACAACATCAGTTCTGAAGTCACTAGATGATGGAATTATACAGTGTATAAAATTTAAATACAAAATCTGATGCTTCAGCATATTATCTCAGCAATGGACAACTGTAAGGGAGCATCTGAAATCATCATGACAATTGACGTGTTTAGATTTTTAAGTCATTCAATTAAATGTACAATAAAGTGCTTTCAAGACTGTAGATTTATTCTTGATAATGGCGAAGATTGTGGAGAAGTTGTTTGTTATGATGATTCTAGAGAAATCCAAACTCTGATTGATGCAGATGATTTTGTAAATGTGGAAAGTTTTGTAAACGTTGAAAGGAATGTTTTAACACAAACTGATGAAACTGATTTAAAATCTGTAATAGAATCTCAAGATGGTAACAATGCGAGATATTCAGAAGATGAACAAAATCGAAAAGATAGTGAGGAAATAGAAATTCCAAGTTCATTGCCAGTGTTAAGTTATTTTAACTATTAAATTGTATGCAAAAATGAAGTGGAAAATGAACTTCATGAAAAGGCCGTAGAATTGGTGTTCTCTTTTAATCACATGAGAAAGTCCATTAGAAATCTAAACTGTTGAAATTGACACTTTCTTCAAATAAATTTGATTAATATTTTGTGTACTTATGTATATTTTGAATGCATATTTTTGTTCTTATTCTTATAAATATAACATAAACAGTATAATAACTTTATCCACCAACGTCTTACTTCCCTTGAGTCAAGTAAGTATATAACGTTCCGTTCGAAAATTGTATAGAATTAAGGAAATATAGGTTCACCGTCTAAGATGGAAAACCTGCTTAAGCCGAAAAGTTTACTTAGTCAGGTGTGATTCCTCCTTAAACAGGTTTAATTTATCGAGTGATATAAAATATTTAGTGATATAAAATATTCAGTGGTATAAATATTTAGTGGTATAAAATATTCAATTGTATAAAATATTCAGTGGTCTAAAATATTTAGTGGAATAAAACATTCAGTGGTATAAAATTTCAGTAGTTGTTTTGTACTGTATGTACAAACTTAGGTTGGATTTCGACGTAATGCTCTTTAACTTCATTTATTGTTTGTTTAATTTTAATTTTGCACAAAGCTACTCGAGGGCTATCTGTGCTAGCCGTCCCTAATTTAGCAGTGTAAGACTAGAGGGAAGGCAGCTAGTCATCACCATCCACCGCCAACTCTGGGGCTACTCTTTTACTAATGAATAGTAGGATTGACCGTCACATTATAACGCCTCCACGGTTGAAAAAGCGAGCATGTTTGGCGCGACAGGGATGCGAACCCGCGACCCTCAGATTACGAGTTGCACGCCTTAACACGCTTGGCCATGCCGGGCCGACTTCATTTATTTTGCTATCTTATAAACTTACAATCTTGGCCAAAATGTTTACATGTTTTGTAACAAATAACAACAATGTCTGTAAGATAGCATAAAAACATTAGTGCTTTAAAACTAAGAAATACATGTTCTATTAAAATCTACACATGTTCTATCGAGATCATAAAAGGTTTATTAGATATCAGTAGAAAAATATGCAATTCAGCATTTTACGTATCACAACAAAACCTTACAATGACAAAATATAACCTCAACTTATTTTAAATAGCGTCTGTCAACTTACATATAATATTCGCTGTTAGGTTGATCCTTGTCGTATTCTAATAACTTCCACACGGTGATGTGCCAATGAAGTTGATGTACCTTATCGTGATTTAATCACAAATTATCACTAGAAAGCGCTGTTACTGAGCTACAGTAGCTGGTTTAAGGTTATGGTTAGGAAGTTTCCAACTCAGTTTTCCCCAACACTTCTCAATATTCACGCAGTGTGAGCAGTGGTATCATCATCACAGAATATAAAGTTAGTTTTAAACTTTGCTCTTGCGTCTAACATAAATATAGTCTCCATGTGATGCCTGTAGAAGGTGCAACGACGTTTTCTTTGAAAATATGAAGAACAGTTTTCTCATCAAGATCAATAGCTGCCCAAACATGTACTACACCAGTCCTTACGTGTTTTATGTGGGAAATACAGTTTACTTTCATATGTTCTCAAGGTAAATGACGAACATGAATTCTACTATCAGCTTTAACAAATCGTAAATAAGGCTTATCTGAAAATATGGCATACCGTGTGTCCTAACTGTAACTTGGCATGCTGTCTCACCCACGGAACACCTAACGACGGTGAATTATGATTAATATTGGTTTGCAGGTAATCCTCTTTTTGTAAAAATTGTCCTGCGGTGAATTCTGATTAATATTGGTTTGCAGATGGTCCCTTCTTGGAAAAATAGCCCTGCGGTGAATTGTGATTAATATTGGTTTGAAGATGATCCCTTCTTGTAAAAATAGCCCTGCGGTGAATTGTGATTAATATTGGTTTGAAGATGATCCCTTCTTGTAAAAATGGCCCTACGGTGAATTGTGATTAATATTGGTTTGCAGATAGTCCCCTTCTTGTAAAAATAGCCCTGCAGTGAATTGTGATTAATATTGGTTTGCAGATAGTCCCCTTCTTGTAAAAATAGCCCTGCAGTAAATTGTGATTAATATTGGTTTGCAGATAGTCCCCTTCTTGTAAAAATAGCCCTTCTTCTGTTCTTCTGGATATTCTGGAATGAATGTGTTCACGCCATTCCTATCATTAGGTTTTGTAAGAATTCTTTTCACTTCAACGTGTTAACCTGTTAACAAATCATTGTCATCTGTGGCAGCAGTTTTCTCTCATCTACCAGAAAGTTTTCATAAAACACCATTTCCTGTAGTCTGATGACCTTTCAGTATTCTGAACACGGTATTCATAAAACACCATTTCCTGTAGTCTGATGACCTTTCAGTATTCTGAATACGGTATTCATAAAACACCATTTCCTGTAGTCTGATGACCTTTCAGTATTCTGAATACGGTATTCATAAAACACCATTTCCTGTAGTCTGATGACCTTTCAGTATTCTGAATACGGTATTCATAAAACACCATTTCCTGTAGTCTGATGACCTTTCAGTATTCTGAACACGGTATTCATAAAACACCATTTCCTGTAGTCTGATGACCTTTCAGTATTCTGAATACGGTATACTATGATTAATAATGTTCTGACGATTCCAACTATTACTGAAAAACTTGACGCTGTTTTACCTCTGGCACATGACGAGGCATGGCTCAACACAAAGTACAGAGAAATATTCTAAACAAAGCGTTGTTTAGTTGAGAAAAATATCATACCAAAACTAAATCCTTTTATAAAATACAAGTTTTTATATGTATTTAATACATAAATGCTAAAACCAACTTATACAGACTGATGAAATAGAAAATAAACAATGTGGCTGATACTGATAAAATATATAAATACTATGTCTAATACAGTTAAAATATACAAACATTGTGGCTGATACTGATAAAATAGTATATAAACATTGTGGCTGATACTGATAAAATAGAACAAAAACATTGTGGCTGATACTGATAAAATAGTATGTAAACATCTGGCTGATACTGATGAAATAGTATAGTAACATTGTGGCTGATACTGATAAAATAAAACATAAACATTGTGGCTGATACTGATGAGATGGTACATAAACATTGTGGCTGATACTGATGAAATAATATATAAACATTGTGGCTGATATCGTATCAACTGATATTTATTAATCCGTTTGACTCATCAAATAGAATGTTCTCAAAATATGGCTGACACAGGCAAAACTTCTGCATTATTTTATTAATGAAATAAGCGCTTATTTTAGAGAATGGTTTGCAAAACTACAGAGCGCAATGTAGCTTTAACATTTGATTGTATAACAAAAAAATCGTACAATTGTACAGAGTGAAATACATATATGTAAAAACGGCTGTTTTGGGTTGAAAAAATGTTTTATGTAGAGAAGCGAACAACGTTTCGACCACCTTCGGTCATCTTCAAGTTTACAAAGAAAGGTTTTTAATAAATTCAAAAATCGCGAACAGTTTGCTAGTCCTGGAATTACTTTCATTTAACAATATTTTTTACCAGACGATTTTCTGTTCTATATTTTTTTTCAAACATTATTTCAAGGAATCTCTTTTTTTTTTACAAAAACCAAACAAACGAATTTTCTGTTATGCAAATAAAAAACATTCTCTATAATAATAGTGGTCGATATGTTCAGACACCACTGTTGGAAAGTCCACTAAAACTTTCCGACTAACGTTATCGATATCAAAGTATTGGAAACTTGTTTAGACCTGTTGAATAATGCAACATTTCTTCAGGTTTAAAATGAGCAATCAGCTCTGAATACTCAGAAGATGTTCCAGTGAAGCCCTCAGTAATAGAGAGATATAGTAGCGCAGGACAACAGCCGTGCAGCAGTCCTGAAAAAAATTCCTTCGGAGACTCTAATATCTTGAATTGATAAGTTAACTTTTCATCCGAGAATGCTATAACTAGAAAAACATTTATGTGTAGTTTGGCGAAAAAAATACAGTTTTGAGACTGAATTATTCAATAGTAACAGACAAAACAACAAGCTATGCAGATTACTTGTTTTTGGTTTGTGCAAAGATTCCGACAAATATTTCAACAATCTTCACTCGAAATATATTAAAATGCTTTTTTATGTATGTGTTATTAAATAAATTATCTAATTAACTTTGCTCCATGATTTTTCGTTCATCGTTTATTTTAAAGCCAAAACTGCATAATTGATCTGCCTGGTTGTTGTTCTTGTTGTTTTGAATTAAGCACAAAGCTACACAATGGGCTATCTGTGCTCTGCCCACCACGGGTATCGAAACCCGGATTTTAGCGTGTAAGTCCTCAGACATACCGCTGAGCCACTGGGGGGCAATCGTGCCTGGAGTTAGAATATCTAAAAACTATTAAATAGAATTTTAAAAAATCTTATACGAACGGTTTAAGGGATCGTGCCTAGAATTTGAGTGTGTAAAAGCTCTTTAAAAGTGAATCTCTGCGTTTTAAATTAAAAGTTTAATTTGTTATATTTTATATGTAGCATAATGTAACAGTGTCGTGAAATGGATAAGTTGTGAAAACATTAGTTGGTAAGGTATAGTTAGGTTTGTAAAGAACTTAAACATGCATGAAACTCTAATCAGAAATCAAGAGAACTAAAATAGTTATGGTTAATAAATAAGTGATGATGTTTAAACAAAAAATCCCTTAGAAATAATACTTATTCAGTTCAATAGTTGTGATCAAACAGGCCTCGTGTAGCTTGGTGTCTAACACAAATACAGGGTGGTCGCTAGAAAAGCGGAAAATTTGTCAAACAGCTATTTATTTTTACAAAGAATAACTTTTGCAAAGTTTTTTAAAGGCATATGTTATATTACACTCATAGATGCTCAATATTATTAAAATCATGCATTTTATTCATGATGTAAAGAAATCAAAATAGAAATGAGTAAGCACGCATTTTATTCATGATCTCATCTGACCCTCAAATTTTCCGCTTTTCTAGCGACCACCCTGTAGTTTAAAATACATTGATTAGTTATTACAAATCCTTGAAATACATTAGATAAAGCATATAACTAATCATTTATTTCGTGAAAAGTTTTCTTCCAAATCCGTAGTTTTGAAACTAATTCATGATAAACTTATATTTATTTTAGATGTTTTAGTGACTTCATAGCATTCACATTAAATACAACAGACCTCGTTTTTTTTGACAAATTCCAAATTTTATTTTCTAAAAAGTCATCACCATCTGCCGCTCAGGTCCTTCAAGGAACACAAGGAACAAAGGGCCGCAATCACTGCGGTTTCTATAACGGGTTGATTTACGTGAGTAGGTTGTTAGCCCACTGCATCTAGCCGTCCCTAATTTAGCAGTGTAAGACTAGAGGGAAGATAGCTAGTCATCACCACCCACCGCCAACTATTGGGCTATTGTTTTTTCATCGAATAGTGGGATTGACCGTTACTTTATAACACACCCACGGCTGGGAGGGCGAGCATGTTTGGCGCGACGCGGGGGTGAACCCGCGCCCCTCGGATTACGAGACACACGCCTTAAGCGCTTGGCCATGCCGGGCCTTTCTAAAAAGTAATTTTATGTAATTGTACTTACACAAGGAAATCAAGAGCATTTGTATTCAATGTTCAAATTACTTCAAATAGCAAAAAATCTTCCGAACAGAAGCACAACATATCCACTACTTCTATACACCCATTCACACCGTATGCATCATCAAATAGAGCTATAATACATATTATGGAATATAAACCTCTTCCAAACAGAAAACTAAAACACCAACTTGCACAATATATCTAACACAAAATAGAACTATAACATATCCTATGGAATAAGAAAAAATATATATCAGAAATACATTACACCCACTACCCCTGTACACCCACATACCTGTAAATTATCAAAAAGAACTACAACATATCCTATGGAATAAGTAAAAATATATATAATAGAAGTACAAAACACCCACTACCCCTACACACCCACATACATATAAATCACCAAACAGAACTGTAACATATTTTATGGAATAAATAAAAAATATATAACAGAAGTACAACACACCCACATACATATAAATCACCAAACACAACTATTACAAAAATATCTTCCAAAACAAAGTACAAAATACACATTATTAATATATTAATGCACATACACTCATATCCTATGCATCGTCAAGTAGAACTATGACACATCTTACGGAATAAAAGATAACTCTACCGAACAGTGCACCCACTATTTCTATACACCCACTCATATTCTATACATCACGAAACAAAACTACAACATAATCTACATAATAATCTACATTATATTTCAAATGGAAGTACAATACATCCTCTATTTCTATACACCCACACATCACAAAACAGAACTATAACACATCCCCCAACTTAAAAAGTCTCACAAATGAAAGTAGAATACGCATGTACCATAAAAATTCACCCACATACCTATACATTTCGAAACAGAACAATAACAAATCTTACATAAAAACCTCCAACCAGATGTACATCACCTCCTCTCTAGTAATTTCTTACTCACACTGTACACATTACCAAATAGAACTACAACACACCCTATGAAATACAAAACAAAACTTGTAAATAAAAGTACAGCACATTGACACCCACTAACACCGTATAAACCAACAAGAAAAAAATCTCTTCCGAAGAGAAGTACGAAACTCTTACACTCTATACATAAATAAAGAAAAGTATAACACATTTTATGGAATAAGAAAAACTGTTCCAAACAAAAAACAACACACCAGCTGTTTCTATTCACCCACTCACACCGTATACCTCGCCAAACAAAACTATAAAACACCCTGGAGAAGTATAAAAATTATTGTAGAAGAACTAAAACACATTCGATATACCCTCTCAAAGTGTAAACACTACCAGAGAGAGCTATAACACATCTTACGAAATAAAATTAAATCTCTTCCAAACAGCCACTATTCCTGTTCAAGAATTCACATTCTATAGATCACACTATGTAACACATATTTTTTTTCCTGAATAGTATGTGCTATTTCTTAGTTGTTTATGTTGTAAAAGTACAGAAAATGGCCATTATTCCCTTCAAACTTTGCTTTTGTGACCTGGATAATGAAATTTAGAAATAAATCTATTTTTTGGGTAAAAACAGACAAATTTCCATATTTTCATTTACATAAGGTCTGAATAAAACAACATTTGAATCAAGATTTAGATGTATTTATACTAAAGCTATACAAAAATGTTTAGAAGTGAGTAGTTTCTCGAGACTTGTCACTGTAATGTAAATCACTTTCTCATATCAGCCCTTAAATATAGTCTCCCATCATGTTTTCGTTATATGCTCCCAGATTATAAAAGCAAAGTTTGAGCAGAAAAATACATATTTTCCATTTACTTTAGACATAAGCAATTGGAAAATAACACTTTCTGCTCCGGAAAAATAAAAGTAAAAAGTTTGTAGCATAGTGTCATCAAACCCAAGTATAATACATCCAACAAAATATAAAACAGTATAACACAACAGTGATGTCGAGAACACCCACTTGTAGAAAAATATAAAGGCAAAAACGAGCCGTTTTTGCATATAAAGTACAACACATCCATTATTCCTATACACACTCACACTATACATCATGAAACAGAAGTAAAATACATCGTACAAAATAAAGAAACAACACTAAATAGCAGTATAACAAATCCATGATTTTATAAACCAACACACACTATACTTCATGAAACACAAGTAAAATACATCGTACAAAATAAAGAAACAACATTAAATAGCAGTATAACAAATCCATTATTTTAAACACAAACACATACTATACATCATGAAACACAAGTAAAATACATTGTACAAAATAAAGAAACAACAATAAATAGCAGTATAACAAATCCATTATTTTAAACACCAACACACACTATACCTCATAAAATAGAAGTAAAATACATCGTTCAAAATAAAGAAACAACAATTTAAATAACAGTGTAGGAAATTCATTATTCCTGTACTTAACCACCCAAATCCCTTATAAATATTCAACACAAGTAAAATACATCTCAGAAAATAAAAAACTTTCTCAAAAACTCATTAACTATTCCTAAACCCTCACACACCCTATACATTACCAAACCAAACCATAACACTTTCTGTGAAATAAGAAAACTTTCTTCCAAACAGAAGTACATCACACATTTTATTTGTATGCTCACACTCACACCCTATACATCACTAAAGAGAACTATGACACATCCTACGAATATGAAAACAGCAACTTATCCAAAAGCAAGTACATGTTTCATACAGTGCTATGGAATTTTCTAGAAGTTTATCTTTCGACTCAGTGGTTTATTGGTGGGTAGATTTATGACGCTAAAATCAGGGTGTTGATTCTCATGATAGCTGCAAAAGAGACAAAATTATTTGTAACTTTTTATGTCCAACAGCGAACAAATAAAAAAAATAAGATAACATTTGTCACTGATGGTTTTAATTTATTGATCATTTGTTCGTTATTTGCTGAGCCATTTATCTCTGTATAAATATTTTCTGACACATTCACTACAAAAATCTGTAATATTGATTGCCGTTTTAAACCTGATATAATTTAGTTCAATAATATTTATTTGAAAATATTAACGTGAAAAATTACGACAGTTCCACTGTCGTTTTAATAAATGTTTTGTTTGTCAGGCTTCACTCCATAATGGATCAAGTAAAGCAGACGATCGATACTTCTACACGAGATAGACTTCATCATCTAACCAAGATTTATTTGTGAAGTGATATACACATAAATCTGTAATATTTCCCATGAGTTTTATACAGTCATCTATAGATCCACAGTTGAGTTAGATCTGTAACTAAATAGAGCATTGAGCAAGTGGGTAAAATCCAATTGAACGAAACAATATTGGTATGGTATTATCTGATGGACAAGTCACTGCTGTTAAAGCATATTGTTTGGTAAATCTCGTTAAGCCATCCGTGGCCATTGTCCAGTAGTTTATTCTATTTCTTCTCACAAGTCAGCATTTTAAAGTTCTTACAATATCAAAACACGTCAGCGGAATCGTGCAAAAGAAGATGGAGGTTTATCTGAACTTATATTAATGTATGTAGAATTTGGATTTAAAGTTTAAACACCGAAATCTGGTGAAATATTTGAAACCATTAAGTATTTAAGTTTGTGATAAACTTACGTATATTTTTTTTTTCACATGCATCTTAATTTGCAAATTTCAGATTTGAAATCAGAGGTGTGTAACTGCAACACTTAATATGTTGTCAATATTGACATTTTCACGTATATATCTCAAATAAATAAGCAGGCATTAGGGTTGATGTCTTATGTGATGGGATTTCATTTAAAGGTCGACCCGGCATGGCTAGATGGTAAAGATGCTCGACTCTCATTCTGAGGGTCGAGGAATCAAATCCCCGTCACACCAAACATGCTCGCCATTTCAGAAGTGTGGGGGGTTATAATGTACGGTTAATCCCACTATTCATTGGTAAAAGAGTAGCCCAAGAGTTGGCTGTTGGTGGTGATGACTAGTACCCTTCCCTCTAGTCTTATATTGCTAAATTAAGTACGGCTTTGCGCAAAATTCAAAGGTAAGCAAATTATTCATTGTGTGCGGTCCATAGAAGCAAGGGAGGCATTGCTTCCCAAATATATGTTTTAAAAAATTAATGTTTAAGTATCTACTAAATACGTCGCTATGAATTTGGAATTGATTAATACGGAACCACTTTACTATTCCGTACATAACTTTTATTTAATACAGAACCACTTTATTATTCCGTACATAACTTTTATTTAATACAGAACTACTTTACTATTCCATACATAACTTTTATTTAATACAGAACCACTTTACTATTCCATACATAACTTTTATTTAATACAGAACCACTTTATTATTCCGTACATAACTTTTATTTAATACAGAACCACTTTACTCTACCGTACATAGTTTATATTTAATTTTCTTGCTAGATTTGAAAACTTATTATTTTCATAAAATGCACCTCGCGCTCGTGGATATTTGTCACCTCTTTAACCTCACGTGACATGCAGGTGCTTTGGTCATTGTATTATATAATACTGTTAATTTTTGTATACATAATTTTTGTGAACTATCATTCTTCAAATTTGTATATGAATTCAAAAGACAATAGGAAAACTTTTAAATGAATTATTTAAAGGTTATCAGTGAACGAGTTTGGTACAGAGTTTTAATAATAAAGAAAACATCGTGAAGGATGGGACCGGTGCCAACTCTAAGCCTGACTTAAAAAACAAAACAGTGCGTTAGAAATTTTAGTTTAAACCAATATGACAGGTCATCTTGGTTAACTGCTTGTCCTAACTTGAAGAAACTTTTGTGCTGACCATGTTTATTATTTAATAGTGAATTTGGTACATGGAACTCAAATTGATTTCATGATTTAAATAATATGCATATGGAAATTGAAAATTCCTCCGGTCATATATTTCAACTCTAGGCTTAGCTAGATTTGGAAAATCACGGATTGAATTCCAGTCATATATTTTCAATTCTAGGCTTAACTAGATTTGGAAAATCGTGGATTGAATTCCAGTCATATATTTTTAATTCTAGGCTTAGCTAGATTTGGAAAATCACGGATTGAATTCCAGTCATATATTTTCAATTCTAGGCTTAGCTAGATTTGGAAAATCGTGGATTGAATTCCAGTCATATATTTTTGATTCTAGGCTTAGCAAGATTTAAAAAATCACGGATTGAATTCCAACTAAATAACCAAGATAAAGATGAATATGACTAGATACATCTGACAAACATTAACACGTAGGATGATATTTGGCTGAACAACAATTATTATTTGTAAGTCATGACGAATTACTAGTATGATAACCAAGACAATTATGTGCAAGAAATATGATCCATTATTGAAATCCCACTTAGAGAAATTGAGTGTTGTTTTTTTGCCTGTCAAATAGAATACAGAATGACTTCATTGATTGTGTAAGAGAAATACTGTCGAACAAAATTAAAAGTGACGTAAGTGATTCTCCGTTTGTGATTTTTATCTTAGATGAAACTACTGATGTAAAAACTATTTCTCAGTTTCCTAGCGTTATGCAATATGTGACTAAAGATGGCGAAATTTGAGTGAGATTTCTGGGGTTTAGTGCAAATCAAAAAGCTGTAGGTATATCCAAGATAGCGTTCAATTTAGTGGATGAATTCAATATTGGGTCAAAATTTGTTGCTAAAAATGTGATGAGTCATGCATTATGCCCAGTGAGTTGAATGGGCTTCAAAATAATGTTAGAGATAAGTATTTAAAGGCTCTTTTCATTCATTATATGACACAGATTGACCTTAGTCACATAGATTGACTTTAGTGTTGTTGCAACCTATGACGGAGATTAAGGAGTGTGACAGATTCTTTGTAAAACGTAGATCTTTTCTTTGGTTTTAGTTTCGACATCAACAAAGTGTTTGCAACTTTTAGATACCAAACTGGTGAAAGTAGCCTCGACTCGATGGAATTACAAACATTGACTTGTTGAAACTCGTCTTGGAATACAAGGAAAAACTCGTTTTGGAATACAAGGAAGAATTCGTTTTGGAATACAAGGAAAAACTTGTCTTGGAATACAAGGAAGAACTCGTCTTGAAATACAACGAAAAACTCGTCTTGAAATACAAAGAAGAACTCGTCTTGGAAAACAAGGAAGAACTCGTCTTGGAATACAAGGAAAAACTCGTTTTGGAATACAACAAAGAATTCATTTTGGAATACAAGGAAGAACCTCTCTTGGAATACAAGGAAGAACTCGTCTTGAAATACAAGGAAAACTCGTCTTGAAATACAAGGAAAAACTCGTCTTGAAATACAAGGAAGAACTCGTCTTGGAATACAAGGAAGAACTCGTCTTCGAATACAAGGAAGAACTCGCTTTGGATAAGTTTGGCAAATAGGATAATAAAACCTTTACCTGAGCACAAACTATCATCAAATCTCAGATACATTGAGTTCAATTTATTATTAATATATTTGATGGTAATCTTTCATATACAAATGTTATGTTTCATATTTTAAACAACAGAATGTTTGACATATTCTGCTGGATGAATAAATTAACTGAAATGGAAACTATTCTTCAACAAACAAAATGATTTTGAAAAATTATGCTCCGCTACTAAGCAAATAAGAAACTATCACGAAAAAAAGACCTTAAAATAATGTATAGAAAGTTATTTTACAAGATTATGGATGCGATTTGGGACAAAATTGAAATTCGGTTTCAAAACGTAAATAAATAGCAGTACTTGATTAACATAGCAGTCCTTAAATAACACAGCAGCCCTTGAATAACATAACAGTCCTTGAATAACAAGGCAGTCCTTGAATAACACAGCAGTCTTGAATAACATGGCAGTACTTGAATAAAATAGCAGTCTTGAATAACATAACAGTCCTTGAATAACAAAGCAGTTTTTGAATAACACAGCAGTCTTGAACAACATAGCTGACCTTGAATAACATAGCAGTTCTTGAATAAATCAACAGTCCTTGAATAACATAGCAGTCCTTGAATAACACAACAGTCTTTGAATAACATAGCAGTCTTGAATAACATAGCAGTCCTTGAATAGCATAGCAGTCTTGAATAACATAGCAATCCTTGAATAACATAGCAGTCTTGAATAACATAGCTGTCCTTGAATAACACAGCAGTTCTTGAATAACATAGCAGTCTAGAATAACATAGCTGTCTTGAATAACATAGCTGTCCTTGAATAACATAGCAGGCCTTGAATAACACAGCAGTACTGGAATAACACAACAGTCCTTGAATAACATAGCAGACCTTGTGTAACATAGCAGTCTTGAATAAGACAGCTGACCTTAAATAACATAGCAGTCCTTGAATAACACAATAGTCCTTGAATAACATAGCAGTCTTCAATAACATAGCAGTAGTTGAATAACATAGCAATCCTTGAATAACATAGCAATTCTTGAATAACATAGCAGTACTTTAATAATAAAGCAGTCGTCGAATAACATAGCAGTCCTTGAATAACATAGCAGTCTTGAATAACATAGCTGTCCTTGAATAACATACCAGTTCTTGAATAACATAGCAGTCTTAAACAACATAGCTGTCTTGAATAACACAGCAGTCCTTGAATAACATAGCAGTATTGAATAACATAGCAATCCTTGAATAACATAGCAGTCTTGAATAACATAGCTGTAATTAAATAACATATCAGTCCTTGAATAACACAACAGTCATTGAATAACATAGCTGTACATTAATAACATCCCAATCCTTGAATAATATAGCAGTTTTGAATAACATAGCAATCCTAGAATAACATAGCAGTCCTTGAATAACACAACAGTCTTTGAATAACATAGCTGTACTTTAATAACATACCAATCCTTGAATTACATAGCAGTTTTGAATAACATGCAATTTTTGAATGATATAGCAGTGTTGAATAACATAGTAGTCCTTGAATAACATAGCAATACTTGAATAACAGAACAGTCCTTGAATAACGTAACTGTCTTGAATAACACAGCAGTCTTGAACAACATAGAAGTCCTTGAATAACATAGCAATACTTGAATAACACAACAGTCCTTGAATAACGTAACTGTCTTGAATAACACAGCAGTCATTGAATAAACTAGAAATCCTTTAATAATATAGTAGTCTTAAATAACAGACTGTTGAATAACAGAGAAGTCTTTGTATAACATAACAGTCTTGAATAACAAAGCAGTCCTTGAATAACACAACAGTTTTTGAATAACGTAGCAGTCTTGTATAACCTAGAAATACTTGAATAACACAGCAGTCCTTGAATAACATTCTGTGTTGAAGAACATATTAGTTTTTAATAACAGATCAAATCTTGAATAACATAGCAGTCTCGAATAACATAGCTGCCTTGAATAACATAGTAGTCCTTTAAGAACACAACAGTCCTTGAATAACATAGCAGTCTTGAATAACACAGCAATCCTTGAATAACATAGTAGTCTTGAAAAACATAGCTAACCTTGAATAACAGAGCAGTCCTTGACTAACATAGCAGTCTTGAATAACATAGCAGACCTTGAATAACATACCTTTCTTGAATAACATAGCATGCCTTTAATAACATAGCAGTCCTTGAATGACACAGTAGTCCTGAATAACATATCTCTTCTTGAATAAAATAGTAGTCTTGAATAACATAGCTGTCCTTCAATAAAATAGCAGTCCTTGAAAAACAGAACACTCCTTGAATAACATAGCAGTACTTGAATCACACAGTAGTCCTGGAATAACATAGCAGTCTTGAATAACATAGCTGTTTTGAATAAAATAGCACTACTTTAATAACATAGCAATCCTTGAACAACATAGCAGTACTTGAATAAAATAGCAGTCTTGAATAACATAGCAGTCTTTAATAAGTAAGCTGTCTTTGAATAACAAAGTAGTTCTTGAATAACATAGCTGTCTTTTAATAACATTGCAGTACATGAATCACACAGCAGTCCTTCAATAACATAGCAAAACTTGAATAACATAGTAAACATTGAATAACATAGCCGTCTTGAATAACATAACAATCTTGAATAATATAGCAGTACTTTAATAACATAGCAATCCTTGAATAACATAGCAGTACTTGAATAACAAAGAAGTCCTTTAATAACATAGCAATACTGAATAACTTTGTTGTCATGAATAACATAGTAGTACATGAATAACACAGCAGTCTTTGAATAATATCGCAGTGGTGAATTACATAGTAGTCTTGAATAACATAGATGTCCTTGAAAACCTATATCACTTCTTGAGTAACACAAGAGTCCTTGAACAACATAGCAGTCTTGAATAACATAGCCGTCCTTGACTAACAAAACAGTCTTGAATAACATAGCTGTCTTGAATGAAATAGCACTACTTTAATAACATAGCAATCCTTGAAGAACATAGGAGTACTTGAATAACATAGCAGTCTTTAATAACATAGCTATCTTTGAATAACAAAGTAGTCCTTGAATAACATATCTGTCTTTTAATAACAAAGCAGTACATGAATCACAAAGCAATCCCTCAATAACATAGCAAAACTTGAATAACACAGCAGTTATTGAATAACATAACAGTCTTGAATAACATAGCTGTCTTGAATAACATAGAAGTACTTGAATAACACAACAGTCCTTGAATAACATAGTAGTCTTAAATAACATAGCACTCCTTTAATAATATAGCTGTTTTGAATAACATTGCTGTCTTTGAATAACATAGCAGTCTTTAAATAACATAGCAGTCCTTGAATATTATAGCAGTTCTTGAATATAAGAGCAGTACTTGAATAACACAACAGTCCTTAAATAACATAGCAGTCTTGAATAACATAGTAAACATTGAATAACATAGCAGTTATTGAATAACATCGCAATCTTGAAAATATAGCAATCCTTGAATAACATAGTAGTCCTTGAATAACAGCAGTCCGTGAATAAAATAGCAGACCTTCAATGACATAGCAGTCTTGAATAGCATAGCTGTCCTTGCAACACATAGCAGTACTTGAATAGCACAGCAGTCCTTAAATAACATAGCAGTCTTGAATAACATCGCAGTACCTGAATAACACAGCAGTTCTTGAATAACATAGCAGTCTTGAATTACATAACAGTTTTTGAATAACATACCAGTACTTAAATGACACAGCAGTCCTTTTATAACATAGCAAAACTTGAATAACACAGCAGTCCTTGAATTATATAGCAGTCTTGAATAACATAAAAGGACTTGAATAACAAAAAAGTCCTTTAATAACATAGCAATACTGAATATCTTAGTTGTTTGAATAACATAGCAGTGATGAATTACATAGTAGTTTTGAATAACATAGCAGGTTTGAATAACATAGCTGTACTTGAATATTATATCACTCCTTGAGTAACACAGCAGTCCTTGAATAACATAGCAATCTTGAATAACAAAGCTGTATTGAATAACTCAGCAATCCTTGAATAACATAGAAGTCCGTCAATAATATAGTCGTCACTAAAGAACATAGCAGTCTTGAATAACATAGCAGTCTTCAATAATATAGCTGTACTTGAATAACATAGCAGTGCTTGAATAAAAAAGCAGTTTGAAATAACATAGGAGTCTTGAATAACATAAATGTGCTTTAATAACATAGTTGTTTTTGAATAAAATAGCAGTACATAAATAAAAAAGCAGTCCTTCAATAACATATCAGTCCTTGAATAACATAGGAGTTTTTGAATAACACAGCTATCCCTGAATAACATAGCAATCCTAAAATTCAACAACAGTCTTTGAATAACATAGCAGTCTTGAATAACACAGCAATCCTTGAATAACATGGCAGTCTTAAATAACATAACAGTCCTTGACAAACATAGCAGTCCTTGAATAACACAGCAGTCCTTGAATAACATTGCAGTCTTGAATAACAAAGAAGTCACTGAATAACATAGCAGTTTTGAATAACATAGCAATCTTGAATAACATAGAAATCTTTAAATAACATAGCAGTCCTTGAATATTATAGCAGTCCTTGAATATAAAAGCAGTTCACCAAAAACACAACAGTCCTTGAATAACATAGTAAACATTGAATAACATAGCAGTCTTGAATAACATAGCAATCCTTGAATAATATAGCAGTACTTTAATAACATAGCAATCCTTGAATAACATAGTAGTCCTTCAATAACATACCAGTGCTTGAATGACACAGCAGTTTTTGAATAACATTGCAGTCTTGATAAACATTGCAATCTTGAATACCATAGAAGCCATTAAATAACATAGCAATACTTGAATACCAAAACAGTCCTTGAAAAACGTAATTGTCTTAAATAACATAGTAGTCCTTGAATAATAAAGAAGTCTTGAATAAGAGAGCAGTCCTTGAATAACATAGCTGTCCTTGAATAACATAGAAGTCCTTGAATAACACAGCTGTCCTTGAATAACATAGCAGTCCTTGAATACACAACAGTCCTTGAATAACATTGCAGTCCTTGAATAACACAACAGTCCTTGAATAATATAGCAGTCTTGAATAACACAGCAATCCTTGAATAACATTAAAGTCTTGAATAACATAGCTATCCTTGAATAATAAAGCAGTCTTGAATAACACTGCAGACCTTGAATAACATAAATTTCTTGAATAACATAGGAGGCCTTAAATAATATAGCAATGTTGAATAACATAGCAGTCATTGAATGACACAGTAGTCCTGAATAACATTCTCTTCTCTAATAACATAGTAGTCTTGAATGACATAGCTGTTCTTGAATAACATAGCAGTCTTTGAATAACACAACACTCCTTTAATAACATATCAGTAATTGAATCACACAGTAGTCCTTGAATAAAACAGCAGTCCTTGACTAACAAAACAGTCTTGAATAACATTGCTGTCTTGAATAAATTAGCACTACTTTAATAACATAGCAATCCTTGAACAACATAGCAGTACTTAAATAACATAGCAGTTTTGAATAACATTGCTGTCTTGAATAAATTAGCACTACTTTAATAACATAGCAATCCTTGAACAACAAAGCAGTACTTAAATAACATAGCAGTTTTGAATAACATAGCTGTCTTTGAATAACAAAGTAGTCCTTGAATAACATAGCCGTCCTTGAATAACATACCATTACTGAATAACTTAGTTGTCATAAATAACATAGTAGTACTTGAATAACACAGAAGTCTTTGAATAATATAGCAGTGTTGAAGAACATAGCAGTGATGAATTACATAGTAGTTTTGAATAACATAGATGTCCATGAAAAACATACCAGTCCTTGAATAACACAACTGTCCTTGAATAACATAGCAGTCTTGAGAACATAGAAGTACATGAATTACATAACAGCAGTCCTTCAATAACATAGCAATACTTGAATAACACAGCAGTCCTTGAATAACATAGCAGTGTTGAATAACATAGCTATCTTGAATAACATATCAGTTTTTCAATAACATGGCAGTTTTGAATAAAATAGCTGTCCTTAAATAACATAGCAGTCTTTGAGTAACACAGCAGTTCTTGAATAACACAGAAGTCCTTGAACAACATAGCAGTGTTGAATAACATAGCAGTCTTGAATAGCATAGCACTTTTTGAATAACATAGCAATACTTGAATAACAGAGTAGTCCTTGAATAACATAGCAGTCCTTGAGTAACACAGAAGTCCTTGAATAACATAGCACTCTTGAATAACATAGCTGTCCTTGAATAACATAGCAGTACTTGAATAACACAGCAGACTTTGAATAACATAGCAGTCTTCAATGACAAAGCATTCTTTAATAACACAGCAGTCCTTGAGTAACATAGCAGTCTTGAATAACATAGCAGTCCTTGAATAACATAGCAGTCTTGAATAACATAGCTGTCCTTGAATAACGTAGGAGTCTTTGAATAACACAGCAGTCCTTGAATAACATATCAGTTATTGAATAACACAGCAGTCCTTGAATAACATAGCAGTCACTGAATATCATAGCAGTCTTAAATAACATAGCAATTTTGAATAACATAGCAGTCTTAAATTACATAGCAATCTTGAATAACATAGTTGTCTTCAATAACAAAGAACTCTCTGAATAACATAGAAGTCTTGAATAACATAGCAGTCCTTGAAAAACATAGCAGTACTTGAAAAATACAACAGTTTTGAATAACATAGCAGTCTTCAATAACATAGCAGAAGTTGAATATCACAGTAGTCCTTGAATAACGTAGCAATCCTTGAAAAACATAGCAGTTTTGAATAATATAGCAGTCTTTGAATAACATAGCTTTTTAAAAAACATAGTCTTTCAATAACATAGTAGTCTTGAAACCCATAGCACTCCTTGAATAACACAGAAGTCCTTGAAAAACATAGCTGTCTTGAATAACATAGCAACCCTTGAATGACATAGCTGTATTTAAATAACAAAATAGTCTTTGAATAACAAAGCAGTCTTTAATAACATAGCAGAAATTGAATAACACAGTAGTCCTTGAATAACAGAACACTCCTTTAATAACATAGCAATCCTTGAATAAAAGGACAGTCTAGAATAACATAGCTGTCTTTTAAGAACATACCAGTTTTTGAATAACATAGGAGTCTTAAATTAGATAGATGTATTGAAGAGCATAGAAATCCTTGAATAACATATCAGTATTAAATAACATACCACTCCTATAATAATATATCAGTTTTTGAATGACATAGCAGTGTTGATCAACATAGCTGTCCTTGAAACACATAGCAGTCCTTTAATAAGATACAAAGCAGTTATAAAATAACATATTAGTCTTGAATAACATAGCAGTCCACTAATAACATAGCAAAACTTGAATAACATAGCATTCTATGAATAACATATCAGTTATTGAATAACACAGCAGTCTTGAATAACATAGCAGTTCTTGAATAAAACAACAGTCCTTGAATAACATAGCAGTCTTGAATAACACAGCTGTCCTTGAATAGCATAGCAGTCCTTGAATAACACAACAGTCTTTGTATAATATAGCAGTGTTAAATAACATAGCAGTGGTGAATTACTTAGTTGTCTTGAATAACATAAATGTCCTTGAAAAACATATCACTCTTTGAGTAACACAGCAGTCCTTAAACAACATAGCAGTCTTGAATAACATAGCCGTCCTTGACTAACAAAACAGTCTTGAATAACATAGCTGTCTAGAATAAAATAGCACTACTTTAATAACATTGCAATTCTTGAACAACATAGCAGTCTTGAAATACATAGCTGTCTTTTAATAACCTAGCAATACATGAATCACACAGCAGTCCTTTTATAACATAGGAAAACTTGAAAACCACAGCAGTCCTAGAATTATATAGCAGTCATGAATAACATAGCAGAACTTGAATAAAAAAGCAGTCTTTTAATAACACAGCAATACTGAATAACTTAGTTGTTTTGAATAACATAGCAGTGATGAATTACATAGTAGTCTTCAATAACATAGCAATCTTGAATAACATAGCTGTTTTTGAATAACATATTATTCCTTGAGTAACACAGCAGTCCTTGAATAACATAGCTGTCCTTGAAAAACATAGCAGTCCTTGAATAACAATGCAGTACTTTAATAACCTACCAATCCTTGAATAACATAGCAGTTTTGAATAACATAGCACTGTTAGAATAGCATAGCAGTCCTTGAATAACACAACAGTCTTTCAATAGCATAGAAGTTTTGAATAAAATGCAATTTTTGAATAATATAGCAGTCTTGAATAACATATCAGTACTTGAAAGACATAGCAGTCTTGAATAACACAACAGTTCTTGAATAACATAGCAGTTTTGAAAAACACAGCAATCCTTCAATAACATAGCAGTCGTGAATAACATAGCTGAACTTAAAAACATAATATTATTGAATAACAAAACAGTCCTTGAATATTATAGTAGTCTTGAATACCTCAGCAGTCCTTGAATAACACAGCATTTCTTGGATAACATAGTAGTAGTTAAATAACACAGTAGTCGTTGAATAACATATCAGTATTGAATAACATAGCAGTCCATGAATAAACATAGCAACTTTAATAACATATCAAACCTTGAAAAACACAGCAGTACTTTAACATCATAGCAATCCTTGTATAACATATCAGTTATTGAATAGCATAGCAGTCTTGAATAACATAGCAGTCTTTCAATAACATAGCAGTATTGAATAACATAGCAAACCTTCAATAACATAGCAGTACTTTAATAACATAGCAGTCCATGAATAACATATCAGTCTTGAATAACATAGGAATCGTTGAATAACATAGCAGTCCTTGAATAACACAACAGCTTTTGAATAACGTAGCAGTCCTTAATAACCTAGCAGTAAATGAATAACACAGCAGTCCTTGAATAACACAGCAGTTTTTGAATAACGTAGCAGTCTTAAATAACAAAGAAATCTCTGAGTAACATAGCAGTCTTGAATAACATAGCTGTCCTATAAGAACATAGCATTCCTTGAATAACATAGCAGTCTTAAATAACATAGCTGGCTTCAATAACATAGCTTTCTGGAATAGCATAGTAGTCCTTGAATAACATATCAGTCTTCAATAACATAGCTGTCCTTAAATAACAAAATAGTCTTTAAATAACATAGCATTCTTCAAACACATAGCAGAATTTGAATAACACAGTAGTCCTTGAATAACATAGCAAAATTTTAATAACATAGCAGTCCTTGAATAACATAGAAGTCTTGAATAACATAGCTGTCCTTGAATAATACAACAGTCCTTAAATAACATACCAGTCTTGAATAACATAGCATAACGTAAATAACACAGCAGTCATTAAATAACAAAGCAATACTTGAATGACCTAGCAGTCGTTTAATAATATAGCAGTATTTAAATAACACAGCAGTCCTTGAATAACATAGTAGTCTTGAATAGCATAGAAGTTTTTGAATAACACAGCAGTTTTTGAATAATATAGCAGTCTTTGAATAACATAGCTGTCTTGAATAACATAGCAGTCCTTCAGTAACATAGCAGTCTTGAAACCCATAGCATTTCTTGAATAACACAGCAGTCCTTGAAAAACATAGCTGTCTTTTAAAAAAATAGCAATACATGAATCACACAGCAGTCCACTAATAACATAGCAAAACTTGAATAACACAGCAGTCCTTGAATAACATAGCAGTCTTTGAATAACATATCAGTTATTGAATAACACAGCAGTCTTGAATAACATAGATAGCAGTACTTGAATAACAAAGCAGTCCTTTAATAACATAGCAATACTGAATAACTTAATTGTCTTGAATAACATAGCAGTCCTTGAAAAAAAAACAGTCCTTGAATAACATAGCAGTCTTGAATAACATAGAAGTACATGAATAACAAAGATGACCTTTAATAACATACCAATACTTGAATAACACAGCAGTCCTTGAATAACATAGCAATCTTTGAATAACATAGCAGTTTTTCAATAAAATAGCAGTCTTTGAAAAACAGAACACCTTGAATAACATAGTAGTTTTGAATAACACAGCAATCGTTGAATAACATAGCTGTCCTTGAATAGCATAGCAGTCTTTGAATAACACAACAGTCTTTGTATAATATAGCAGTGTTAAATAACATAGCAGTGGTGAATTACATAGTAGACTTGAATAACTAGCAGTTTTGAATAACATAAATGTCCTTGAATAACATATCACTCTTTGAGTAACACAGCAGTCCTTGAACAACATAGCAGTTTTGAATAACATAGCCGTCCTTGACTAACAAAACAGTCTTGAATAACATAGCTGTCTAGAATAAAATAGCACTACTTTAATAACATAGCAATTTTTGAACAACTTAGCAGTCTTGAAAAACATAGCTGTCTTTTAATAACCTAGCAATACATGAATCACACAGCAGTCCTTTTATAACATAGCAAAACTTGAATAACACAGCAGTCCTTGATATATATAGCAGTCATGAATAACATAGCAGAACTTGAGTAACAAAGCAGTCCTTTAATAACATAGCAATACTGAATAACTTAGTTGTTTTGAATAACATAGCAGTGATGAATTACATAGTAGTCTTCAATAACATAGCAGTCTTGAATAACATAGCTGTTTTTGAATAACATATTATTTCTTGAGTAACACAGCATTCTTTGAATAACATAGCTGTCCTTTAAAAACATAGCAGTTCTTGAATAAAAATGCAGTACTTTAATAACCTACCAATCCTTGAATAACATAGCACTGTTAGAATTACATAGCAGTCCTTGAATAACACAACAGTTTTTCAATAGCATAGGAGTTTTGAATAACATGCAATTTTTGAATAATATAGCAGTCTTGAATAACATAGAAGTACTTGAATGACATAGCAGTCTTGAATAACACAGCAATCCTTCAATAACATAGCAGTCGTGAATAACATACCTGAACTTAATAACATAATATTATTGAATAACAAAACAGTCCTTGAATATTATAGTAGTCTTGAATACCTCAACAGTCCTTGAATAATACAGCAGTTCTTGGATAACATAGCAGCCTTCAAAAATATAGCAGTCTTGAATAACAAAGCAGTTTTGAATAACATAGCAATCCTTGAAAATATAGGAGTCTTGATAAACATAGCTGTCCTTAAATAACATAGCAGTTCTTGAATAACCCAACATTCCCTGAATAACATAAAAGTACTTGAATCACACAGCAGTCCTTGAATATCATGGCAGTCTTGAATAACATAGCTGTCCTTGAATAACAAAGCAGTCCTTCAATAACATAGCAATCTTGAATAACATAGCTGTCTTGAATAACATAGAAGTACTTAATTAAAACACAGCAGTTCTTAAATAACATAGCGGTGTTAAATAACATAGCAGTCTTTAATAACATAGCAGTCACAAATAACATTGCTGCATTGAATAACATAGTAGACCTTGAAAAACACAGCAGACCTTGAATAACATAGCAGTCTTGAATAACATATCTCTTTTTGAATAACATAAAAGTCTTAAATAATATAGCTGTCGTTGAATAACACAACAATCCTTAAATAACATTGCAGATTTGAATAACACAGCAATTCTTGAATAACATAGCAGACCTAAAATAACACAACAGTCCTTGAATAACATAGCAGTCTTGAATATCATAAAAGTACTTGAATCACACAGTAGTCCTTGAATAACATAAGAGTCTTGAATAACATAGCTGTCTTGAAAAAATAGCACTACTTTAATAACATAGCAATCCTTGAACAACATAGCAGTCCTTGAAGAACATAGCAGTCTTGAATAACATAGATGTCTTTGAATAACATTGTAGTCCTTGAACAACATAGCTGTCTTTTAAAAACATAGAAGTACATGAATCACACAGCAGTCCACTAATAACATAGCAATACTTGAATAACACAGCAGTCCTTGAATAACATAGCATTCTTTGAATAACATAACTGTCTTAAATAACATAGCAGTCTTGAATAATATAGCAGTACTTGAATAACAAAGCAGTCTTTTAATAACATAGCAATACTGAATAACTTAATTGTCTTGAATAACATAGCAGTCCTTGAATAAATCAACAGTCCTTGAATAACATAGCAGTCTTGAATAACATAGAAGTACATGAATAACAAAGATGACCTTTAATAATAAACCAATACTTAAATAACACAGCAGTCTTTGAATAACATAGCAATCTTTGAATAACATAGCTGTCCTTGAATAGCATAGCAGTCCTTGAATAACACAACAGTCATTGTATAATATAGCCGTGTTAAATAACATAGCAGTGGTGAATTACATAGTAGTCTTGAATAACATAGAAGTCCTTGAATAACATATCACTCTTTGAGTAACACAGCAGTCCTTGAACAGCATAGCCGTCTTGAATAACATAGCCGTTCTTTAATAACAAAACAGTCTTGAATAACATAGCTGTCTAGAATAAAATAGCACTACTTTACTAACATAGCAATCCTTGAGCAACATAGCAGTCTTGAAAAACATCGCTGTCTTTTAATAACCTAGCAAAACATGAATCACACAGCAGTCCTTTTATAACATAGCAAAACTTGAATAACACAGCAGTCCTTGAATTATATAGCAGTATTGAATAACGTAGCAGAACTTGAATAACAAAGCAGTCCTTTAATAACATAGCAATATTGAATAAAATAGCAGTGATGAATTACATAGTAGTCTTCAATAACATAGCAGTCTTGAATAATATAGCTGTCCTTGAATAACATATCACTCCTTGAAAAACACAGCAGTCTTTGAATACCATAGCAATCTTGAATAACAAAGCTGTCTTGAATAACACAGCAGTCCTTAAATAGCCTAGCAGTCTTCAATAACATAGCAGTCCTTGAATAACATAGCAGTCTTAATAACATAGCTGTCCTTAAATAACATAGCAGTCCTTGAATAACTCAAAATTCCTTGAATAACATAGCAGTACTTGAATCACACAGCAGTCCTTTAATAACATAGCAGTCTTAAATAACATAGCTTTCCTTGAATAATATAGCAGTCCTTGAATAACACAGCAGTTCTTGGATAACATAGCAATCCTTGTAAAACATTGCAGTCCTTGAATAACATAGATGTTTTTAAATAAAATAAAGTTCCTCGAATAACTCAACAGACCTTGAATAACATAGCAGTCTTGAAAAACATAGCTTTCTTTTAATAACCTAGCAATACATGAATCACACAGCAGTTCTTTTATAACATAGCAAAACTTCAATAACACAGCAGTCCTTGAATTATATAGCAGTCTTGAATAACATAGCAGTGATGAATTACATAGTAGTCTTGAATAACATAGCAGTCTTGAATAACATAGCTGTCTTTGAATAATTTTTCACTCCTTCAGTAACATAGCAGTCCTTGAAAAACATAGCTGTTTTTTGAATAACATAGCAGTTTTTGAATAACACAGCAGTCTTTGAATACCATAGCAATCTTGAATAACAAAGCTGTCTTGAATAACACAGCAGTCCTTAAATAACCTAGCAGTCTTGAATAACATAGCAGTCCTTGAATAACCTAGCAGTCTTGAATAACATAGCAGTCCTTGAATAACATAGCAGTCTTAAATAACATAGCTGTCCTTGAATAACATAGCAGTCCTTGAATAACACAGCAGTTCTTGGATAACATAGCAATCCTTGAAAAACATTGCAGTCCTTGAATAACATAGCAGTTTTGAATAACATTGCAGAACCTGAATAACACAGCAGTTCTTGAATAACATAGCAGTCTTTAATTACATAGCAGTGTTTGAATAACATAGCAGTACTTGAAAAATGCAGCAGTCCTTGAATAACATTGCAGTGTTGAATAACATAGCAGTCTTGAATAACATAGCAGTCCTTGAATAACATAGCAATACTTGAATAACACAACAGTTCTTGATCAATGTAACTTCCTAGAATAACACAGCAGGCATTGAATAACAGAGCAGTCTTGAAAAATATAGCAATACTTGAATAACACAGCAGTCCTTGAATAACATAGCAGTCCTTGAAGAACATTGCAATACTTGAATAACACAACAGTCTTTGATAAATGTAACTGTCTTGAATAACACAGCAGTCATTGAATAACAGAGCAGTTTTGAATAACATAGCAATACTTGAATAACACAGCATTTCTTCAAAAACACAAAAGTCCTTCAATAATGTGGCAGTTGTGAATAGCATAGCAGTCCTTGAATAACACAGCAGTTCTTGAAAAACATAGCTGTTTTGAATAACATAGCAGTCTTGAATAACATGGCAATCCTTGAATAACATAGCAGTCCTTGAATAATACAACATTCCTTGAATAACGTAGCATTCTTGAATAACATAACAGTACTTAGATAATACAGCAGTCCTTAAATAAGATAGCAATACTTAAATAACACAGCAGTCTTTTAATAACATAGCAGTCTTGAGTAACAAAAAAATATTTGAATAACATAGCTGTCTTTATTAACATAGCAGTTTTTGAATAACACAGCAGTCCTTGAAAAACATAGCTGTATTGAATAACATAGAAATCCTTGAATAACATAGCAGTCTTGAATAACATACCAGTTTTTAAAAACATAGCAATCCTTGAATAACATAACAGTCTTAAATAACATAGCTGACCTTGCATAACACAGCAGTCCTTGAGAAACATAGCTGTCTTGAATAACATAGCAATCCTTGAATAACATAGCAGTCTTGAATAACATACCAGTTTTTAAAAACATATTAATCCTTGAAAAATATAGCAGTTTTAAATAACATAGCTGACCTTGAATAACATAGCAGTTTTTGAATAACATAGCAGTACTTATATAACACAGCAGTCCTTGAATAACATAGCAATAATTGAATAACACAGAAGTTTTTAAATGACATAGCAGTATTGAATAACATAGCAGTACTTATATAACACAGCAGTCTTTGAATAACATAGTAGTCTTGAATTACATAGCAGTTTTTGAATAACACAGCAGTCCTTGAATAACACAGTAGTTCTTTGTAACATAGCAATCTTCAATAACATAGCATTCTTGAATAACATAGCTGTCTTGAACAACATAGCAGTCCTTCAATAACATTGAAGTCCTTTAATCTCATAGCAGTTTTGAAAACCATAGCAATTTTAAATCACACAGCAATCCATTAATAACATAGCAGTTTTGAATAACATAGCAGTCCTTGAATAACACAGCAGTCCTTGAAAAACATAACTGTCGTGAATAACATATTAGATTTGAATAACATAGCAGTCTTGAATAACATAGCAATACTTGAATAACACAGCAGTCCTTGAATAACATAGCAGTCTTGAATAACAGAGAAATCTTTGAATGAAATAGCAGTTTTAAATAACACACCAATCCTTGAATAACATAGCTGTCTTGAATAACATAGCAGTCCTTCAATAATAGAACAGTCCTTGAATAACGTAGCAGTCTTGAATAACATAGCAATCCTTGAATAACACAGCAGTCCTTTAATAACATACCAGTCTTGAATGACATATAAGTCTTGAATAACACAACGGTCTATATATACATAGCAGTTATGAATAAGATAGCAGTAGTTAAATAATATAGCAGTCATGAATAAGATAGCAGTAGTTGACAAACACATTAGTCTTTGAATAACATAGCAGTTCTTGAATAACATAGTAGACCTTTAAAAACCTAGCAGTTTTTGAATAACACAGCAATTTTAGAAAATCATAGCAGTTTTTGAATAACATAGCAGTACTTGAATAAAACAGCAGTCCTTGAATAACATAGCAGTGTTGAATTGCATAGCAGTGTTTCAATAACATAGCAGTTCTGGAATAATGCAGCAGTACTTGAATGTTACAGGAGTCCATGAATAACATTGCAGTCTTGAATAACATAACAATACTTGAATAAAACAGCAATCCTTGAATAACATAGCTGTCTTGAATAACATAGCAGTCCTTCAATAA